>JAECXB010002158.1:0-86361 GCA_018151435.1 Zaprionus africanus
GAATACAAAATCTATCTATTCATTACAATAGACACAACCTTATTATAGGCAAGACAAAGGAAAGACACTGGCTAGACATTGGCTAGACTTTGGTTAGGCACTGGCTAGACTTTTGCGAGGCTAGACATTGGCTAGGCAGTGGCTAGACACAGGCTAGACACGGGATAGACACAGGCTTGAATCTGGCTAGATACTAGCTAGGCACAGGCTAGACTTGGGATACACACAGGCTTGACACTGGGTAGGTACTGGCTAGAGTCAGGCTAAACATTGGCCAGACTTTGATAAGGCACTGGCTGGAAACTGGCTAGGCACTGGCTAGACACTGGATAGGCACTAGCTAGTCACTGGCTAGGCACTGGCTAGACACTGGTTGACACTGGCTAAGTACTGGCTAGACACTGGCTAAGCACTGGCTAGACACTTGCAAGGCACTGGCTAGACACTGGCTAACACTGGCTATACACTGGCTAGACATAGGCTAGACACAGGATAGGCACAGTCTTGGCACTGGCTAGAGTCAGGCTAGACATTGGCCAGACTTTGGTTAGGCACTGGCTAGACATTGGCCAGACTTTGATTAGGCACTGGCTGGAAACTGGCTAGGCACTGGCTAGACACTGGATAGGCACTAGCTAGTCACTGGCTAGGCACTGGCTAGACACTGGTTGACACTGGCTAAGTACTGGCTAGACACTGGCTAAGCACTGGCTAGACACTTGCAAGGCACTGGCTAGACACTGGCTAGCACTGGCTAGACGCAGGCTGGACACATGGTAGTCACAGGATAAAAACAGGCTAGACACAGGCTTTTTCAGGCTAGACACAACCTTATTACAGGCTAGAGATAGGATAAACACAGGTTAGACACTAGCTAGATACAGGCTAGACACAGGCAAGACACATGGTAGTCACAGTTACAGGATAAAAACAGACTAGACACAGGCTTATGTCAGGATAGACACAACCTAATTATAAAATAGACATAGGATAGACACAGGCTTTACACTGGGAACACACTAGGCAGACACATGATAGACATTGGCTAGAAGCTGGCTAGACACAGGGTAGACACAGGATAGACACAGGATAGACACAGGCTTGACACAGGCTAGACACAGGATAGACACAGGCTTGACACTGGCTAGAAATTACGTAGACATTGGCTAGGCACTGGCTAGACACTAGCTAGACACTTGCTAGACACGGGCTAGACATTGGCTAGGCACTGGCTAGGCACTGGCTATACACTGGCTAGACACAGGCTAAACACATGATAGACACAGTCTTGACACTAGCTAGACACTGGCTAGACACGGGCTAGACATTGGCTGCACATGGGCTAGGCACTGGATAGATACTTGCTAGGCTCTGGCTAGACACTGGCTAGGCACTGACTAGGCACTGGCTAGACACTGGCTAGGACTGGCTAGACACTGGCTAGGACTGGCTAGATACTGGCTAGGACTGGCTGAGTACTGGCTAGGCACTGGCTAGCTACTGGTTAGACGCAGGCTGGACATATGGTATTCACAGGCAAAACACAGGATTAAAAAAGGTTAGACACAGGCTTATTTCAGGCTAGACACAACCTTATGCCAGGCTAGACTAAGGACAAACAAAGGCCTGACACTGGCTAGACACTAGCTAGACACTGGCTAGATACAGGCTAGAGATTGGCTAGGCAATGGCTAGATACTGGCTAGACACAGGATAGACACAGTCTTGACACTCGCTAGACACTGGCTAGTCACTGGGTAGACATTGGCTAGACTTTGGCTTGGCACTGGCTAGACACTGCCTAGGCACTAGCTAAACACTGGCTAGGCACTGGCTAGACACTGGCTGGGCACTGTCTAGACACTGTCTATGCACTGGCTAGACACTGGCTAGGCACTATCTAGACCCAGTCTAGACACAGGCTAGACACAGGATTAACAAGGTCTTGATAATGGCTAGACACTGGCTAGACTTTGGCTACGCACTGGCTAGATACTTACTAGGCACTGGCTAGATACTTGCTAGGAACTGGCAAGACACTGGCTAGGCACTGGCTAGACACTGGCTAGGCACTGGATAGAAACTGTCTAGGCACTGGATAGACATTGGATAGACACTGGCTAGGCACTAGCTAGACACTGGCTAGCACTGGCTAGACTCTGGCTAGGCACTGGCTAGATACTGGCTAGCACTGGCTAGACGCAGGCTGGACACATGATAGATACAGTCTTGACACTAGCTAGAAACTGGCTAGACACTTTCTAGGATTGGGTAGACACAGGCTAGACACTGTCTAGGACTGACTAGACACTGGCCAGACACTGGGTAGACACTGGCTAGCTACTGGTTAGACGCAGGCTGGACACATGGTAGTCGCAAGCAAAACACAGGATAAAAACAGGCTAGACACAGGCTTTTTTCAGGCTAGACACAACCTTATTACAAGCTAGACATAGGATAAACACAGCTTAGACACAAGCTTGATACAGGCTAGACACAGGCAAGACACATTGTAGACACAGGCAGAACACAGGATAAAAACAGACTAGACACTGGCCTTTTTCAGGATAGATACAACCTTATTTTAAACTAGACATAGGATAGATACAGGCTTAACACTGGGTACACACAAGCTAGATACTTGCTAAACACGAGCTAGACATTGGCTAGGAACTGGCTAGACACTCGCTAGACACAGGGTAGACACAGGATAGACACAGGCTTGACACTGGCTAGATACTGGTTAGACATTGGCCAGACACTGGAAAGAAATTAGCTAGACAATGGCTTGGCACTGGCTGGACACTAACTAGACACTTGCTAGACACGGGCTAGACATGATAGATACAGTCTTGACACTAGCTAGAAACTGGCTAGACACTGGCTAGGATTGGCTAGACACAGGCTAGACACTGTCTAGGACTGGCTAGACACTGGCCAGACACTGGGTAGACACTGGCTAGCTACTGGTTAGACGCAGGCTGGACACAGGATAGACACAGACTTGACACTGGCTAGAAAAAGGCTTGAAATTCGCTAGACATTGGCAACGCACTCGCTAGACACTTGTTGGGCACCGGCTAGACACTGGCTAGATACTAGCTAGCAGTGGATAGACACTGCCTAGGCACTGGCTTGACACTGGCTAGCACTGGCTAGACACTGACTAGACACTGTCTAGACACAGGCTAGACACTGGCTAGCACTGGCTAGACACTGGCTAGACACAGGATAGACACAGGCTAGACACTGGTTAGGCACTATCTAGACCCTATCTAGACACAGGATAGACACAGGATAGACACAGTCTTGACAATGGCTAAACACTGGCTAGACACTGGCTAGACATTGGCTAGACACTGGGCAGACACAGGGTAGACTTTGGCTAGGCACTGGCTAGATACTGGCTAGACACAGGCTAGACACAGGATAGACACAGTCTTGACACTGGCTAGACACTGGCTAGTCACTGACTAAACATTGGCAAGACTTTGGCTAGGCACTGGCTTAACATTGGCTAGGCACTGGCTAGAAACTGGCTAGGCACAGGCTAGACATTGGCTAGCCACTGGCTAGACATTGGCTATACACTGGCTAGACATTGGCTAGACACTGGCTAGGCACTGGCTAAGCACTGGCTAGACACTGGCTAGGACTGGCTTGACACTGGGTAGGACTGGCTAGACACTGGCTATGAACGGGCAAAGTCCGGGCTAGACGCAGGCTGGACACATGGTAGTCACAGTCAAAACACAGGATTAAAACAGGTTAGATACAAGTTTATTTCAGGGTAGACACAACCTAATTCCAGGCTAGACTTAGGATAGTCAAATGCCTGACACTGGCTAGACACTAGCTAGATTCTGGCTAGACACGGGTTAGACATTGGCTAGGCACTGGCTAGATACTGGCTAGTCATTGGCCAGACACCGGCTAGAGATTAGCTAGACATTGGCTAGGCACTGGCTAGACACTGTCTATGCACTGGCTAGACACTGGCTAGGAACTATCTAGACCCAGTCTAGACACAGGATAGACACAGTCTTGACAATGGCTAGACACTGGCTAGACACTGGCTAGACATTGGCAAGACATTGGCTAGACGCATGCTGGACACATGGTAGTCACAGGCACAGGATAAAAAGAAGCTAGACACAGTCTTTTTTCAGGTTAGACACAACTTTATTACAAGCTAGACATAGGATAAACACAGGTTAGACATTAGCTAGATACAGGCTAGACACATGGTAGACACAGGCAGAACACAGGATAAAAACAGACTAGACACGGGCTTATTTCAGGATAGACACAACCTAATTATAAACTAGACATAGGAGAGACACAGGCTTAACACTGGGTACACACTTGCTAGACACAGGCTAGACATTGGCTAGGAACTGGCTGGACACAGGCTAGACAGAGGATAGACACAGTCTTGACACTGCCTTGTCACTGGCTAGACCCAGTCCAGTAACAGGCAAGACACACAAGTTGAGCACAGGTAAGAAACAGGATAGACACAGACTAGACACAGGCTAGACACATAGTAGACACAGGCAAAACACAGGATAAAACCAGTCGAACGCTACAGTCAGGTGCTGACGGTAGAAGGCCATGGATTATCATGGTATACCGCGTATAATATATTTTCCCTTATTTATAATGACAATTTTGGTTTGTTTGAATTATTATTAAGCATTTAAAATAAAAATATAAATTTTATATTCTTATTATTTGATTCGAACGACACGCACAAATTCAATTGACAGACAGAAGAAGAAGAACGCATAAACAATGCAAAACCGAATAGACAAGAATTATAAGCATTAGGTAGGGCGAGTGGGCAAAAAGTCGGTGTATGCACTTTTTGCTAATGCCAAATAGAAGTGGCAGTGGTGGAGTTATACAGTAGCTTAGCGGAGTGTGTGCCGGATTCGAATACCAATGATGTTGACAATGTTCGGGTTCGATTGCAGCCGCGATCAATGTGTGAAATGGTTTCCTCTTTTTTTTCTTTTCTATTAAATAATTTAAAAGCTTAACAAACAATAATTTTTTAAATTTTTGGTACTCAACATATTTAATTAGAAAACTTTTATAAACTTTGCCGAATGTTGCACAAATCTGACAGTTGCGTATGTGTGCTTCGGCACTACGGCAATTGATGCGTGTTAGAGCGGGACGCCGAAACATAAATGTGCAAATGCAGATATGCATGTATCGGTGTCCCGCTCTAACATTCGTGTACATTGTTTTTCTTAACTATTGCATAAAAATATGAAATTTATTTTGGGAAACAAATTATTTTGATATTTAATGAAATAATTTAGAGGGTGTAGTTTTCGACTGTTGTTTTTCTTTTAGTTTATAAGAATAAAAATAAAACCAAAATAAAGTAATTAAAATAAAAAATTGCACTAGCCGCCGCTAGGACTCGAACTCACGCACAAACGGATTCTCCAAGAATTGCCGTCCGCCACTATAACCACTAAGCCACTGCCTCATTTGTAGATCGATCGGCAAAGTTGCATTCTGAGCTGGCAATTCTGTTACCATTCTATGCAAATAAAAAGTTTTGTAAAATGCTGTGTGTCCGACGCTAGATTTGAACTTCGGTATTATGCGTAAATTAGGTCTTAATATACGCATAGGTTTACAATCAAATTGAGTTTAATTCGGAACATATCTCACTTATTTTTAGTCCGATTTAACTGAAATTTTCAGAAATGAATTTTTTTAAAATCCATGGCCTAAACAGGCTAATAAACAGGCTCATTTCAGAAATAACACAACCTAAGTACAGGCAATACATAGGATAGACACCGGTTTGCTAGAAACCGGCTAGACATTGGCTAGACACTGGCAAGACAATTTCTAGACACGGGCTAGACACAACCTTATTATAGACTACACATAGGATAGACACAGGTTTGACACTGTGTAGACACTAGCTAGACACTGGGTAGACACAGGCTTGACATTGGCTAGGCACTGGCTAGACACAGGATAGACACAGACTTGACACTGGCTAGAAAAAGGCTTGAAATTCGCTAGACATTGGCAACGCACTCGCTAGACACTTGTTGGGCACCGGCTAGACACTGGCTAGATACTAGCTAGCAGTGGATAAACACTGCCTAGGCACTAGCATAACACTGGCTAACACTGGCTAGACACTGACTAGACACTGTCTAGACACAGGCTAGACACTGGCTAGCACTGGCTAGACACTGGCTAGCCCTGGTTAGACACAGGCTAGACACTGGCTAGGCACTATCTAGACCCTATCTAGACACAGGATAGACACAGGATAGACACAGTCTTGACAATGGCTAAACACTGGCTAGACACTGGCTAGACATTGGCTAGACTTTGGCTAGGCACTGGCTAGATACTTGCCAGGCACTGGCAAGACACTGGCTAGGCACTGGCTTAACACTGGCTAGGCACTGGCTAGAAACTGGCTAGGCACAGGCTAGACATTGGCTAGCCACTGGCTAGACATTGGCTATACACTGGCTTGACATTGGCTAGACACTGGCTAGACACTGGCTAGGCACTATCTAGAAACAGGATAGACACACGATAGACACAGTCTTGACAATGGCTAAACACTGGCTAGACACTGGCTAGACATTGGCTAGACTTGGGTTGGCCATGGCTAGATACTTGCCAGGCACTGGCTAGATACTTGCTAAGCACTGGCAAGACACTGGCTAGGCACTGGCCTAACACTGGCTAGGCACTGGCTAGAAACTGGCTAGGCACAGGCTAGACATTGGCTAGCCACTGGCTAGACATTGGCTATACACTGGCTAGACATTGGCTAGACACTGGCTAGGCACTGGCTAAGCACTGGCTAGACACTGGCTAGGACTGGCTAGACACTGGCTAGGACTGGCTAGACACTGGCTATGCACGGGCTAAGTACTGGCTAGACGCAGGCTGGACACACGGTAGTCACAGTCAAAACACAGGATTAAAACAGGTTAGATACAAGCTTATTTCAGGCTAGACACAACCTAATTCCAGGCTAGACTTAGGATAGTCAAATGGCTGATACTGGCTAGACACTAGCTGGATACTGGCTAGACACGGGTTAGACATTGGCTAGGCACTGGCTAGATACTGGCTAGACACAGGCTAGACACAGTGTTGACTCTCGCTAGACACTGGCTAGATACTGGATAGACACTGGCTAGGCACTGGCTAGGCACTGGATAGATACTGGCTAGACACTGGCTAGGCACTGGCTAGATACTGGCTGGTCATTGGCCAGACACCGGCAAGAGATTAGCTCGACATTGGCTAGGCACTGGCTAGACACTGTCTATGCACTGGCTAGACACTGGCTAGGCACTATCTAGACCCAGTCTAGACACAGGATAGACACAGTCTTGACAATGGCTAGACAC
Organism: Zaprionus africanus; assembly: GCA_018151435.1. Taxonomy (NCBI): domain Eukaryota; kingdom Metazoa; phylum Arthropoda; class Insecta; order Diptera; family Drosophilidae; genus Zaprionus; species Zaprionus africanus. The sequence continues at coordinate 7,416 of JAECXB010002158.1, forward strand.
TGGCTAGACAAGGTCTAGACATTGGCTAGACATTGGCTAGACGCAGGCTGGACACATGGTAGTCACAGGCACAGGATAAAAAGAAGCTAGACACACGGACTTTTTTCGGCCTGACACAACCTTTATTACAAGCTGGGCATGGATAAACACAGGTTTAGACATTAGCTAGATAAGGCAAACACACAGGCAAGACACATGGTAGACACAGGCAGAACAGAAGAAAAAAACACACTACACACGGCTTTTTTCCGGTATAAACACAACCTAATTTTTGGATCTAACATAACATAAGTAGTTAAGCTAGTTTGTAAGAGAACACATGAAGTGTGAATATATTAAGAGAAGACGATCGGCAAATGCCGACGGCGAATTCGGGGAGTGTGGTCGGACTGTGGCCCACTCTCATTTGAAAAAGTAGATTTTAGTCTCGTATTGTGCACTGAAGCCAACTATTCGTTTTGTCATTAAATTCTTGAAGCCGAACTCCGCGTCTCTTTATTTAAATACTTTTCTTATCGTTTCGATTTCTCTAAAAATTCTTAGAGAATTTTTCATTGGCGCCCGAGCAGGGACTCGAGATTCGGTAATATTTAATCAAATAATATCGGAAGTAGTTGGCTTCGCGCGTCGTGTGTGTAAATTAAATAAAATACAAAAAGTGAACGTTGCTGAACTGGGGTGTGCGCCAAAGAAGTCGTCAACGTTGGACAATAAATGGAAGCCAGTCGTCGCTCTATGTCTATAGATTCCCTAGACAGCCTACAGGTATTTAGTATCAAAAATTGAGCAAGTCTTGTTGTTTGAAACGACGAAATTGTCGACATAAATATATGAGTACATAATTGCATGTACTAAGCGGCTCAAATTTTGATACTGTTTCTTTGAATATTGCATGCAAGCAGTGTACCTGCAAATGTATATACGTGTGTACGTGATTGCTTCTACACACATCGATACATTTGTACATACATACATTTAAACATATGAGCACATATGAGCAACTAACCCCAAAATCAAAGTATTATTAAAAAATAACAAATACAAAAAGCCTTACGTTGCATTTCTTTAAATTGATGGTACTAACCTGCTTGCAAGAATAATATTAAAACTAAAATAAACAAACGGCAACATCGTTTATTTACTTGAATACATATTCTGGCATTATTACTGATCTTCTTGTGGCGCATTCGCTTTGGACGTTCGTTGACCCCGGTTTACAGATAAGCTCATAATTTTTGTGTCCGCTTTCGCTTGCATTTCTGGCCAGCGGTATTTTATTACCCCGCACCCCGCGTTTTGCATTGCTGCCTACAACCGTAGTTACAGCAAATCTTTAGTTATCTCTCATCGTTTGTTTCCCGTTCGTTCGTCTTACATACTGCATTGAGTGCGTGTGTTTGGTAATTACATTCTCGCATTCTCGCTCCCCGCACCCCGCATTTATATTGCTGTCTACAACATTAACTGCTCTTTAGTTCCGAATCTCTCGGAAATTTCGTTGTTTGTGCACACAACACATAGGGTGTATGCGTGTAATAGTTCAGACCAGTTAATTGGCTTGTGTAGGTAGTATCGCTGCGAGGGTAGCTTATAAAGTTTCGATATTTGAGTAAGGTATACATATATTCTTTAAAATGTCTGAGTCCGAGAAACCATGTACCGAAAAATTGCCGAGTTCTAAAGGTAGTGCAAAACTCGCGTTGTGTCTGCAAAGATACGATAAGGTGAGTGCTGATATTGCTCGCATGCAATTAGCAATAAAAACCAAAGCAACTTCTGCAGACAGAACAGAGTTAACGTGTAGATTAGAACTTTTGGAAGGGTATATAGAGAAGGCAATGAATCTTCAAGCCGAATTAGACAATTTAAACCCTCTTAACGAACATAGGGAGCAGTTAGAAGAATTGTGTGTCATCACAAAGGCATTATACCTAAATGCAATAAAGCCAGAAACAGAGGTTAAACATATTTGCTCCGCAAGTTCGAGCCAGCGTTCGCAGCTGCCGAAAATGCGTTTGCCAACATTCAATGGCAAGCATTCGGAGTATAGAAATTTTATGTGCCTTTTCGAAAGCTTAGTTCACAATGACACTTCTCTAACTAATGTCGAGAAGTTCAATCATCTGGTGTCTTGTTTATCAGATGAGGCATTGGGGGTAGTTAAGCCGTATCAGTTGACGGATTGTAACTATCCTAAGGCAATTGCAAGCCTCAATGCAGTATATGACAATAAATGTCTTATATTCTTCGACACTGTTTCACAGTTATTCGACATACCTAGCATGACAAAACCGTCTGCATCGAGCTTGAGATCAATAATAGATACGGTGTCTGCTATATATGCGTCGTTGTCGTCGTTGGGGAACGACAAAGATATTGCTAACGCAATGATTATTCATATGGTCATGGCGAAAGTAGACCATACTACCAAGTCTCGTTTTGAGGAGCAGCTGGATTATGATACACTGCCGTCTTGGGAAGATTGTGCTAGACAACTAAATAAGAGATACCAGTATTTGTCAGCAGAAGAGTCAACTCGAGACAAAACAAAGTCACGAATTGAACACAAGAAACCCCAACATTCCAAATCGTCCTTCGCTTGTGCTGAAGGAGGACGCACTTCATCGCTTGTGTGCATATTTTGCAAATCGGAAACGCACAACATTTATTCTTGTCCGTCGTTTGCTGCCATCTCAGTTATGCAGCGTTTTGAATTCGTCAAGGCCCAAAAGTTATGTCTCAATTGCCTGGTCACAGGGCACATAGTTTCAAAATGCAAAGCATCAAAATGTAGAGTATGTTCAAAGCCTCACCATTCCTTGCTTCACAGGTATAATACACCTGTTCAAGGTGAGACACCTTCTACTCACCAAACTGCTTCAGATGCATATTTGGGACATGTGCTTAATAATGAGCAAGTCGTTCTTGCAACAGCCATTGTGAATGTTAAAGATAGATTCGGTCAGTGGCATCCAGCCAGAGCCTTACTTGATAGTGGCTCCCAAATAAACTTGATGTCTGAAAGCATGGCTCAATTACTACGACTCAAGCGGGAACCAACATCCCTAGCTATCTCAATGGTTGGTGGTGCAACAGTCGATAGCAAGAACAAGATATGCGTCTCTATTCAATCGCGTCTCAATTCACATGCGTTTTCCGCTGACTGTTGGGTTTTAAAATCAATTTCCACGACTCAACCTGGGCAGTCAATTGCCACATCAAGTTGGAAAATACCCAAGAATATTAATCTGGCAGATCCAGAGTTTTATAGGCCTGGTAAAGTGGATATTCTCTTGGGCGCAGAATTGTTTTACGACTTGTTATGCGTTGGACAAATAAAATTACGTTCAGAACTTCCCATTATGCAAAAGACGCTGCTGGGTTGGATAGTAGCGGGAAAATACACTGAACAAATACCTCGTCGTCAGTTCAGTGGGTGTTCAATAGCTCAAAATAATAATTGTTCTCTCGACTCCTTAGTCACCCGTTTCTGGGAATTGGATCAATGTCCAATTGAGTCGAAGGCTGTTCGCCAAACAGCTGAACAACAGGCGTGTGAGCTGTATTTCAAGAAAACTGTCAAACAGTTATCTTCCGGTCGCTTTGAAGTCAAGCTTCCTTTCAAGACCAATCCAAAGGTTCTCGGCCTGTCCTTTCAAACTGCTGAAAGGCGTTTTCTACAACTTGAGCGCAAATTATCAAAAGATGCAATCCTGCGAAACATGTACCATGACTTCATGAAAGAATATCTCGATTTAGGACACATGTCCATTCTGAAGTCTGCTCCTCTAGAACAGCATTACTTTATTCCTCATCAATGCGTTCTTAGACCTGAAAGTACCTCTACCAAGCTTCGTGTAGTTTTCGACGCGTCTAGCAAGACGTCAACAGCTGTTTCACTTAATGAAACACTAATGGTGGGGCCAACAATTCAGAGGGAGCTGTATTCAACTTTGATCAATTTTCGATTAAATAAATATGCCGTGACTGCTGACATTTCCAAAATGTACAGGCAGATAAATGTCTCTGAAGAAGACAGAAAGTTCCAGCTGATTTTGTGGAGAGAAAACACTTCACAAAATATACAGGCATACAAGTTGAATACCGTTACATATGGTACAGCATCCGCACCGTTTCTGGCAATACGCTGCCTGTTTGAACTTGCCGACATACATGCACAATCACATCCGATTGGATCAGATGTGATCAAAAAATGTTTTTATGTAGATGATATGCTGGCAGGGGCAGACAGTGTAAAAGAATTAAACATAATGTGCAAGGAAGTTCGTGAAATATTGGAGTCAGGAGGTTTTCCACTAGCCAAGTGGGCATCCAATCACAGCATTCAAGTTTCTAACACTGACTCTAGCGAAGAAGTTACTCTCAAAATTGAGGAACAGAGTGCAGTGAAAACTCTTGGAATGCGTTGGGAACCTCAAGAGGATATTTTTAAATACCATCTTGATGTAGATAGTTTCGCATCGCTAAAACCAACAAAACGTAATATGTTGTCCATAGCTTCTCGTTTATTTGACCCACTCGGTTTGCTGTGTCCGATTGTAACAAAGGCAAAAATTTTACTACAGGAGTTGTGGAGGCTCAAGATAGATTGGGATGAGACCATTCCTATGAGTCTTCACACAGCATGGCATAAGTTTACCATGACATTGCGAGATTTGCATAAGATCCATATTCCTCGATATGTGTGTCTTTCAGTCTATGACCATGTTCAAATTCATGGTTTTGCAGACGCCTCCAGTTATGCATATGGATGTTGCATATATGTACGAACTGCCAACAATCAAGACGTTGGCATTACGTTACTTACGGCAAAGTCTAGGGTAGCTCCACTTAATGTGAAAACCATACCTCGACTAGAGCTATGCGCAGCACTTTTGCTGGCCAAGCTGTGGCATCAAATCTCTCCAACCATGGTAAAATTCAATATCGAAAGCGTGAATTTCTGGTCAGATTCACAGGTTACCCTATATTGGTTAGAGCGTGAGTCTGGCACGTTGGGTACATTTGTGGCAAACAGAGTTGCTGAAATCCAAGAGCTGTCAAATGGTGTTGTTTGGCGTCATGTTCCAACAGACGCCAACCCTGCTGATCTGGTATCTAGAGGAACTGATATAAACGAAATTGGAAACTCGTTGTGGTTTAAAGGGCCAAGCTTTTTGATGGAAGAAAAGGACCAATGGCCACAACTTCATCAGTTCCAGATAGCGTCAATCCTGAAAACTTCGGAAGATAAGAAGGGTGTGACGGTTGGCACACTAGCGGAAGTTCCGCATAATTGTCTTGTGGAGTTGATACATCGTCACTCCAATTTTGCCAAATTAATTCGAATAGTAGCATATATACTTCGCTTTTGTTTCAAACGGCTCAGAACAGATTCTCTTGTCGTATCGGCATTAGAAAGGAAAATTTCATTCCTTAAATTAATCGGCGCAGTACAAAGAAGTACATTTAGGAATGAATTGAAACTGATGGAAAAATCAGCAGTCTTAGCACCTATGCTTCAATCGCTAAATCCGTTCGTAGACAAATTTCAAAATAATGGCCTGAAATTTGAACTCATTCGGGTAGGAGGTCGTTTATTACATGGCCCTCTCTCATATGAGGCTAAGTTTCCCTTTTTACTGACAAAGGATTCTGCCTTTGCGCAACTCTTTGTCAAAGACTTGCATCTTCGGCACTACCATGCAGGTGCAAAGGTGCTAGTTGGCTTATTAAGGCAGCAAGTTTGGGTGGTGAATGCACGTAGCTTATGTACTTCAGTTGTGAGAAACTGCGTACACTGCTTCAGGTACAAGCCAAAATTATTGGGGCAAATAATGGGAAATTTGCCAGCCGACCGTCTCCGAGAAGGCCGCCCTTTTAGAGTTTCTGGTGTAGATTTTTGTGGGCCATTTTACGTCAGCTATAGGATCAGGGGGAGACCCCCTGTAAAAACGTATGTTGCCGTTTTTATTTGTTTCGCCTCAAAAGCAGTTCACTTGGAACTTGTCACGGACCTATCCACTGATTCCTTCTTGAATGTCTTTAAAAGGTTCATTGGGAGGCGAGGACTACCCGAGACGATGTTCAGCGACAATGCGACGAACTTCGTGGGAGCGAGCAACGTGCTGAAGGAGCTGCAGACGGCATTCCTGGAGAGCAAGGAGCGACTGATCGGTTACGCAGCGGAGCGAGGGGTGCACTGGAAGTTTATTCCCCCTCGAGCACCGCACTTCGGGGGACTGTGGGAAGCAGCGGTGAAGGCCGCCAAGCACAGGCTGGTGCGAGGAGCGGGCAATGCGAACCTAACGCCGGACGAGTTGAGCACGCATCTGGTGGACGTCGAAGCGTTGCTCAACTCCAGACCACTGCTCATAGACAGCACCGATCCCAACGATGGCGAAATCATAACACCGGGGCACCTACTCATCGGGCAGCCTTTGCTTGCGCTGCCGCAAGGATCAGGACCAGAAGAGTCGAGCAACAAGCCAGGACCCGCGTACTTGAGGCGGTGGCAGCAGTTGTCGGCGCTCAGACTGCACTTCTGGCGCAAGTGGTCCAGAGACTACCTGCTCAGTCTGCAGCAGCGAACACAGTGGACCAAAGGCGAGGCCAATCTGGCGGAAGGGGCGGTCGTTATGGTGCACGACGACAACACACCCCCGCAACGATGGATCACCGGGCGCGTAACGCGCATAATCTCAGGGGACGACGGCAAGGTTCGGGTAGTGGAACTAAAAACACCAGCAGGCGCAATTAGGCGCCCAATTCACAAGCTGGCACTGCTCCCGAATTGTTGAAGACCGGAGCTCGTCAACGGGGCCGGAATGTTGGAGCTCAACATAACATAAGTAGTTAAGCTAGTTTGTAAGAGAACACATGAAGTGTGAAGATATTAAGAGAAGACGATCGGCAAATGCCGACGGCGAATTCGGGGAGTGTGGTCGGACTGTGGCCCACTCTCATTTGAAAAAGTAGATTTAGTTTCGTATTGTGCACTGAAGCCAACTATTCGTTTTGTCATTAAATTATTGAAGCCGAACTCCGCGTCTCTTTATTTAAATAATTTTTCTTATCGTTTCGATTTCTCTAAAAACTATTAGAGAATTTTATTATTTTAAACTAAAAAATAGGAGAAAATTTGCTAGTTACAGGCTAGACATTGACTAGGAACTGGCTAGACACAGGCTAGACAGAGGATAGACACAGTCTTGACACTGCCTTGTCACTGGCTAGACCCAGTCCAGTAACAGGCAAGACACACAAGTTGAGCACAGGTAAGAAACAGGATAGACACAGACTAGACACAGGCTAGACACATAGTAGACACAGGCAAAACACAGGATAAAAACAGGCTAGACACAGGCTTATTTCAGAATTGACACAACCTAAGTAAAGGCAATACATAGGATAGACACCGGTTTGCTAGAAACCGGCTAGACATTGGCTAGACACTGGCAAGACAATGGCTAGACACAGGCTAGACACAACCTTATTATAGACTAGACATAGGATAGACACAGGTTTGACACTGTGTAGACACTAGCTAGACACTGGGTAGACACAGGCTTGACATTGGCTAGGCACTGGCTAGACACTGGCTAGACACAGGATAGACACAGACTTGACACTGGCTAGAAAAAGGCTTGAAATCCGCTAGACATTGGCAACGCACTCGCTAGACACTTGTTGGGCACCGGCTAGACACTGGCAAGATACTAGCTAGCAGTGGATAGACACTGCCTAGGCACTGGCTTGACACTGGCTAGCACTGGCTAGACACTGACTAGACACTGTCTAGACACAGGCTAGACACTGGCTAGCACTGGCTAGACACTGGCTAGCACTGGTTAGACACTGGCTAGCACTAGTCAGACACTGGCTAGCACTGGCTAGACACAGGATAGACACAGTCTTAACACCGGCTAGACACTGGCCAGGCACTGGCTAGGCACTGGCTATGCACTGGCTTAACACTGGCTAGGCACTGGCTTGGCACTGGCTAGTCACTGGCTAGGCTCTGGCTAGTCACTGGCTAGCACTTGCTAGACGCAGGCTGGACACATGGTAGACACAGGTAAGACACAGGCTTATTTCAGGCTAGACACAACCTTATTATAGGCTTGACATAAGATAACCACAGGTAAGACACTAGCTACATACAGGCTAGACACAGGCTTGACACAAGGTAGACACAGGAAGAGCATAGGATAGAAACAGACTAGACACAGGCTTATTTTAGGATAGAAAAATCCTTATTATAAAGTTGACATAGGATAGACACAGGCTTAACTCTGGGTAGACACAAGCTAGAGACTTGCTAGACACAGGCTAGACACAGGCTTGATATTGGCTAGGAACTGGCTAGACACTGGCTAGACACAGGCTAGACACAGGATAGACACAAGCTTTACACCAGATAGACACTGGCTAGATACGGGCTAGACATTGGCTAGGCACTGGCTAGAGACAGGCTACACTTAGGATAGACACAGGCTTGACACTGGCTAGACACTAGCTAGACACTGGCTAGACACGGGCTAGACATTGGCTAGGCACTGGCTAGAGACAGGCTTGACTTAGGATGGACACAGGCTTGACACAGGCTAGACGTTGGCTAGGCACTGGCTAGACACAGGCTAGACGTTGGCTAGGCACTGGCTAGACACATGGTAGACACAGGATAGACAGAGTCTTAACAGTGGCTAGACAGTTGCTAGAGACTGGCTAGACACTGGCTAGATACTGGCTAGACACTGGCTAGACACTGGCTAGACGCAGGCTGGACACATGGTAGTCACAGGCAAAACACAGGATTAAAACAAGCTAAACAAAGGTTTATTTCAGGCTAGACACATCCTAATTACAGGCTAGACTTATGATAGACACAGGATAGACACATTCTTGACACTGGCTAGTCGCTGGCTAGACACTGGCTAGACATTGCCTTGACTTTGGCTAGGCACTGGGTAGACACTAGGTAGACACTTGCTAGATGCGGGCTAGACATTGGCTAGGAGATGGCTAGAGACAGGCTAGACTTAGTATAGATACAGGCTTGACACTAGCTAGAGACTAGCTAGACACTGGCTGGACACAGGCTAGACTTTGGCTAGGCACTGGCTAGATACTTGCTAGGCATTGGCTAGAAACTGGCTACGCACTGGCTAGACATTGGCTAGATACTGGCTAGACACAGGCTAGACACAGTATTGACACTGGCTAGACACTGGCTAGAAATTGGCTAGACCTTGGCTAGGCACTGGCTAGATAATTGCTAGGCACTGGTTAGACACTGGCTAGCACTGGCTAGATACTAGCTAGTTACTGGCTAAGCATTGGCTAGTTACTGGCTAGACACTGGCAAAACACAGGATTAAAACAGGCGAGACACAGGCTTATTTCAGGCTAGACACATCCTAATTACAGGCTAGACTTAGACACTGGATAGAAATTGGCTAGACATTGGCTAGACTTTGGCTGGGCACTGGCTAGATACTGGCTAGCCACTAGCTAGACACTGGCTAGGCACTAGCTAAACACTGGCTAGGCACTAGCTAGACACTGGCTACGCACTGGCTAGACACTGGCTAGTCACTGGCTTGTCACTGGCTAGGCACTGGCTAGATACTGACTAGGCACTGGCTAGACACTGACTAGGGGCTGGCTAGACATGGGCTAGACACTGGCAAGACACTGGCTAGACACTGGCTAGCACTGGCAAGACACTGGCTAGACACTGGCTAGCACTGGCAAGACACTGGCTAGACACTGGCTAGCACTGGCTAGACGTTGGCTAACTCTGGCTAGACACTGGCTTGCACTATCTAGCACTGGCTAGACACTGGCTAAACACTGGCTAGCTTTGGCTAGCGCTGGCTAGACTGTGGCTAGGCACTGGCTAGACTCTGGGTAGGCACTGGCTAGACTCTGGGTAGGCGCTGGATAGACACTGGATAGACACTGGCTAGCACTGGCTAGACGCAGGCTGGACACATGTTAGTCACAGGAAAAACTCAGGATAAAAACAAGATAGACACAGGCTTATTTCAGGATAGACACAACCTTATTATAAACTAAAATAAGGATAGACACAGGCTTAACACTGGGTAGACACTTGCTAGACACAGGCTAGACATTGGCTAGGAACTGGCTTGACACTGGCTAGACATTGGCTAGACTTTGGTGAGGCACTGGCTAGATACTAACTAGACACTGGCTAGACACTGGCTAGGAACTGGCTTGATATGGGTTGGCACTGGTTAGACACTGGCTAGGCACAGCCTTGTCAGTGGCTAGACACTGGCAAGACACTGGCTAGACATTGGCTAGGCTTTGGCAAGGCACTGGCTAGATACTTGCTAGGCACTGGCTAGGCACTAGCTAGACACTGGCTAGGCACTGGCTTGTCACTGGCAAGACACTGGCTAGACATGGGCTAGACACTGGCAAGACACTGGCTAGACATGGGCTAGACATTGGCTAGGCAGTGCGTAGACACTAACTAGGCACTGGCTAGACACTGGCTTGCACTGGCTAGATACTAACTAGCACTGGCTAGACACTGGCTAGACACTGGCTAGTCACTGGCTAGACACTGGCTAGTCACTGGCTAGACACTGTCCAGACACTGGCTATCACTAGCTAGCACTGGCTAGACTCTGGCTAGGCTCTGGCTAGACACTCGATGGACACTGGCTAGCACTGGCTAGACGCAGGCTGGACACATGTTAGTCACAGGTAAAACACAGGATAAAAACAGGATAGACACAGGCTTATTTCAGGATAGACACAACCTTTTTATAAACTAAAATTAAGATAGACTTAGGCTAGACATTGGCTAGGAACTGGCTAGACACTGGCTAGACCATGGCTAGACTTTGGCTAGGCACTGGAAGACATTGGCTAGACTTTGGCTAGGCACTGGCTAGACATTGGCTAGACTTTGGCGAGGCACTGGCTAGACATTGGCTAGACTTTGGCGAGGCACTGGCTAGACATTGGCTAGACTTTGGCGATGCACTGGCTAGACACTAGCTAGACACTGGATAGGCACAGCCTTAACACTGGCTAGACCCTGGCAAGACACTGGATAGACATTGGCTAGACTTTGGCTAGGCACTGGCTAGATACTTGCTAGGCACTGGCTAGATACTGGCTAGACACTGCCTAGGCATTAGCTAGACACTAGCTAGGCACTAGCTAGACATTCGCTAGACTTTGGCTAGGCACTGGCTAGATACTTGCTAGGCACTGGCTAGATACTGGCTAGACACTGGCTAGGCACTGGCTTGTCACTGGCTTGTCACTGGCTAGGCACTGGCTATATACTGACTAGGCACTGGTTAGACACTGACTAGGCACTGGCCAGACACTGGCTAGACATGGGCTAGACTTTGGCTAGGCACTGGCTAGACACTGGCTAGGCACTGGCTAGACACTGGCTAGACACGGGCTAGACATTGGCTAGGCACTGGCTAGAGACAGGCTAGACTTAGGATGGACACAGGCTTGACACTGGCTAGACACCAGCTAGACACTGGCTAGACACAGGCTAGACGTTGGCTAGGCACTGGCTAGACACATGCTAGACACAGGATAGACAGAGTCTTAACAGTGGCTAGACACTTGCTAGAGACTGGCTAGACACTGGCTAGACGCAGGCTGGACACATGGTAGTCACAGGCAAAACACAGGATTAAAACAAGCTAAACAAAGGTTTATTTCAGGCTAGACACATCCTAATTACAGGCTAGACTTATGATAGACAAAGGATAGACACATTCTTGACACTGGCTAGTCACTGGCTAGACACTGGCTAGACATTGCCTTGACTTTGGCTAGGCAGGCTAGACTTAGTATAGATACAGGCTTGACACTAGCTAGAGACTAGCTAGACACTGGCTGGACACAGGCTAGACTTTGGCTAGGCACTGGCTAGATACTTGCTAGGCATTGGCTAGAAACTGGCTACGCACTGGCTAGACATTGGCTAGATACTGGCTAGACACAGGCTAGACACAGTATTGACACTGGCTAGACACTGGCTAGTCACTGGCTAGACATTGGCTAGATACTGGCTAGACACAGGCTAGACACAGTATTGACACTGGCTAGACACTGGCTAGTCACTGGCTAGACATTGGCTAGACCTTGGCTAGGCACTGGCTAGATAATTGCTAGGCACTAGCTAGACACTGGCTAGGCACTGGCTAGACACTGGCTAGGCACTGGTTAGACACTGGCTAGGCACTGGTTAGACACTGGCTAGGCACTGGCTAGACACTGGCTAGGCACTGGCTAGTTACTGGCTATGCATTGGCTAGTTACTGGCTAGACACTGGCAAGGTATTGGCTAGAAGGAGGCTGAACACATGGTAGTCACAGGCAAAACACAGGATTAAAACAGGCGAGACACAGGCTTATTTCAGGCTAGACACATCCTAATTACAGGCTAGACTTAGACACTGGATAGAAATTGGCTAGACATTGGCTAGACTTTGGCTGGGCACTGGCTAGATACTGGCTAGGCACTGGCTAGACACTAGCTAGACACTGGCTAGGCACTAGCTAAACACTGGCTAGGCACTAGCTAGACACTGGCTAGGCACTGGCTAGACACTGGCTAGTCACTGGCTTGTCACTGGCTAGGCACTGGCTAGATACTGACTAGGCACTGGCTAGACACTGACTAGGCGCTGGCTAGACACTGGCAAGACACTGGCTAGACACTGGCTAGCACTGGCAAGACACTGGCTAGACACTGGCTAGCACTGGCAAGACACTGGCTAGACACTGGCTAGCACTATCTAGCACTGGCTAGACACTGGCTTAACACTGGCTAGCTTTGGCTAGCACTGGCTAGACTGTGGCTAGGCACTGGGTAGACTCTGGGTAGGCACTGGCTATACTCTGGGTAGGCACTGGATAGACACTGGATAGACACTGGCTAGCACTGGCTAGACGCAGCCTGGACACATGTTAGTCACAGGAAAAACTCAGGATAAAAACAAGATAGACACAGGCTTATTTCAGGATAGACACAACCTTATTATAAACTAAAATTAGGATGGACACAGGCTTAACACTGGGTAGACACTTGCTAGATACAGGCTAGACATTGGCTAGGAACTGGCTAGACACTGGCTAGACATTGGCTAGACTTTGGTGAGGCACTGGCTAGATACTGGCTAGGCACTTGCTAGACACTGGCTAGGTACTGGCTTGATATGGGTAGGCACTGGTTAGACACTGGCTAGGCACAGCCTTGTCAGTGGCTAGACACTGGCAAGACACTGGCTAGACATTGGCTAGGCTTTGGCAAGGCACTGGCTAGATACTTGCTAGGCACTGGCTAGGCACTGGCTAGGCACTAGCTAGACACTGGCTAGGCACTAGCTAGACACTGGCTAGGCACTGGCTTGTCACTGGCAAGACACTGGCTAGACATGGGCTAGACACTGGCAAGACACTGGCTAGACATGGGCTAGACATTGGCTAGGCAGTGCGTAGACACTAACTAGGCACTGGCTAGACACTGGCTTGCACTGGCTAGATACTAGCTAGCACTGGCTAGACACTGGCTAGACACTGGCTAGACACTGGCTAGACACTGGCCAGACACTGGCTAGCACTAGCTAGCACTGGCTAGACTCTGGCTAGGCTCTGGCTAGACACTCGATGGACACTGGCTAGCACTGGCTAGACGCAGGCTGGACACATGTTAGTCACATATAAAACACAGGATAAAAACAGGATAGACACAGGCTTATTTCAGGATAGACACAACCTTATTATAAACTAAAATTAAGATAGACACAGGTTAGACATTGGCTAGGAACTGGCTAGACACTGGCTAGACATTGGCTAGACTCTGGCTAAGCACTGGCTAGACATTGGCTAGACACTGGATAGGCACAGCCTTAACACTGGCTGGACCCTGGCAAGACACTGGATAGACATTGGCTAGACTTTGGCTAGGTACTGGCTAGATACTTGCTAGGCACTGGCTAGATACTGGCTAGACACTGGTTAGGCATTAGCTAGACACTGGCTAGGCACTAGCTAGACATTCGCTAGACTTTGGCTAGGCACTGGCTAGATACTTGCTAGGCACTGGCTAGATACTGGCTAGACACTGGCTAGGCACTGGCTTGTCACTGGCTTGTCACTGACTAGGCACTGGCTATATACTGACTAGGCACTGGTTAGACACTAGCTAGACACTGGCTAGGCACTGGCTTGTCACTGGCAAGACACTGGCTAGACATGGGCTAGACACTGGCTAGACACGGGCTAGACATTGGCTAGGCACTGGCTAGAGACAGGCTAGACTTAGGATGGACACAGGCTTGACACTGGCTAGACACCAGCTAGACACTGGCTAGACACAGGCTAGACGTTGGCTAGGCACTGGCTAGACACATGCTAGACACAGGATAGACAGAGTCTTAACAGTGGCTAGACACTTGATAGAGACTGGCTAGACACTGGCTAGACACTGGCTAGACGCAGGCTGGACACATGGTAGTCACAGGCAAAACACAGGATTAAAACAAGCTAAACAAAGGTTTATTTCAGGCTAGACACATCCTAATTACAGGCTAGACTTATGATAGACAAAGGATAGACACATTCTTGACACTGGCTAGTCACTGGCTAGACACTGGCTAGGCACTGGCTAGAAACTGGCTAGGCACTGGCTAGACAATGGCTAGGCACTAGATAGACACTGGCAAGCACTGGCAAGACACTGGCTAGACACTTGCTTGCACTGTCTTGACACTGGCTAGCACTGGCTAGACACTGGGTAGACTCTGGATAGGCACTGGCTAGACTCTGACTAGGCACTGGCTAGACTCTGGCTAGGCACTGGCTAGACTCTGGCTAGGCACTGGCTAGACTCTGGCTAGGCACTGGCTAGACTCTGGCTAGGCACTGGCTAGACACAGGATAGACACTGGCTAGCACTGGCTAGAATCAGGCTGGACACATGATAGTCACAGGTAAAACACAGGATAAAAACAGGATAGACACAGGCTTATTTCAGGATAGGCACAACCTAATTATAAACTAAAATTAGGATAGACACAGGCTTACCACTGGGTAGACACTTGCTAGACATTGGCCAGGCACTGGCTAGATACTGGCTAGGCACTGGCTAGACACGGGCTAGACACAGGATAGACACTGCCTTGACACTGGCTAGTCACTGGCAAGACACTGGCTAGACTTTGGCTAGGCACTGGCTAGACACTGGCTAGGTACCGGCTTGACACTGGCCAGACACACGCTGGACATTGGATAGACACAGGGAAGACACAATCTAGACACAGGCTAGACACATGCTAGACACAGTCTAATTACAGGCAGGATAGACAGTCTGGACAGGCAACACAAAGGCTAGACGCAAGCTCAACAGGCAGTGTGGACAGGCTAAACGCAAGATTGACGGGCAGTGTGGACAGGCTAGAATCATGCTAGACACAGGCTAAACACAGGCGCGACAGTCAGTCTGGACAGGCAAAACAAAGGGAAAACACAATCTCGACGGGCAGTGTGGTCAGGCTAGACACAGACTAGATATAAAGTCTAGACATAGAGTAGACAAAGGCTAGACACACGCTAAACACAGGCTAGAAACAGACTTGACACAGGCTAGACACTGTGTAGACAGAGGTTAGACAAAAATTCGACAGATAGTCTGGACACGCGAGACACAGTCTAGAAAAAGGCTAGGCACAGTCCAGTAACAGGCAAGACACAGGCGTGACACAATCGTGACACAGGCTGTATACCATCAAGACACCAGCTAGACAGAGACTCGACAGACTCTCTGGACCGGCGAGACTCAGGCTATACACAGGCTCGACACGGTCAAGACGCACACTTCACACTGGCTAGAAAAAGACCAAACAGACAGTATGGATAGGCTAGACACAGGCTAGGAACAGGCTCGACACAGCCCAGACACAGTCGGGACTGGCTAGACACTGACTAGACAAAGGATAGGAGCAGGCTAAAAACAGGCTAGACACAGTCTAGTAAAAGGCTAGACCGGCCTAAAACAGGCTAGATACCATCTTGCAACTGGCTAGTCACAGACTCGACAGACTGTCTGGACCGGCGAGACACAGACAAGTTAAAAGCTGAGCACAGGCAAGAAACAGGATAGACACAGACTAGACACTGGCTAGACACATGGTAGACACAGGCAAAACACAGGATAAAAACAGGCTAGACACAGGCTTATTTCAGAATTGACACAACCTAAGTACAGGCTAGACATAGGATAGACTCAGGTAAGACACCTTCTAGATACAGGCTAGACACAGGCAAAACACAGGATAAAAACAGGCTAGAAACAGGGTTATTTCATGATAGACATAACCTTATTATAGGCAAGACAAAGGAAAGACACTGGCTAGACATTGGCTAGACTTTGGCCAGGCACTGGCTAGACATTGGCTAGACTTTGGCGAGGCACTGGCTAGATACTGGCTAGCACTGGCTAGACACTGTCTTTACACAGGCTAGACATAGGATAGACACACTCTTGACACTGGCTAGAAACTGGCTAGACACTGGCTAGACATTGGCTAGACTTTGGCTAGGCACTGGCTAGATACTAGTTTGGCAATGGCTAGACACTGCCAAGGCACTGGCTAGACACTGGATAGGCACTAGCTAGACACTGGCTAGGCACTGGCTAGACGCAGGCTGGACATAGGATAGACACAGTCTTGACACTGGCTATAAACTGGCTAGACACTGGCTAGACATTGGCTAGACTTTGGCTAGGCACTGGCTAGATACTAGCTTGGCAATGGCTAGACACTGCCAAGGCACTGACTAGACACTGGATAGGCACTAGCTAGACACTGGCTAGGCACTGGCTAGGCACTGGCTAGGCACTGGCTAGGCACTGGCTAGGCACTGGCTAGACGCAGGCTGGACACTGGCTAGGCACTGGCTAGGCACTGGCTAGACGCAGGCTGGACACTGGCTAGGCACTGGCTAGACACTGGCTAGGCACTGGCTAGATACTTGCTAGGCACTGGCTTGGCACTGGCTAGACACTGGCTAGACACAGGCTGGACACATGCTATATACCGGCTAGACACTGGATATATACTGGCTAGACAATGGCTAGACACAGGCTAGACACATGGTAGTCACAGGCAAAACACAGGATAAAAACTGACTAGACACAGGCTTATTGCAGGCCAGACACAACCTAATTACAGACTAGACATGGGATAAACACAGGTTATACACTAGCTAGACAGTTGCTAGACACCGGCTAGACATTAACTAGGAACTAAGTAAACACTTGCTTGACACAGTCTTGACACTGGCTAGTCACTGGCTGGACACTAGCTAGACATTGGCTAGACTTTGGCTAGGCACTGGCTAGACATTGGCTAGACATTGGCGAGGCACTGGCTAGACATTGGCTAGACTTTGGCGAGGCACTGGCTAGAAACTGGCTGGGCACTGGCTAGACACTGGCTAGGCACTGGCTAGACACTGGCTAGGCACTGGCTAGACACTTGCTAGGCACTGGCTAGACACTGGCTAAGCACAGCCTTGACATGGGCTAGAGTTTGGCTAGGTACTGGCTAGATACTTGCAAAGCACTGGCTACACACTGGCGAGGCACTGGCTGGACACTGGCAAGGCACTGGCTAAACACTGGCTAGCACTGGCTAGACATTGGCTAGGCACTGGCTAGATACTGGCTAGATACTGGCTAGCACTTGCAAGACACTGGCTAGACGCTGGCTAGCACTGGCTAGACACTGGCTAGCACTGGCTAGACACTGGCTAGCACTGGCTAGACACTGTCTTTACACAGGCTAGACACAGGATAGACACAGTCTTGACACTGGCTAGACATTGGATAGACATTGGATAAGCACTGGCTAGATACTAGCTAGGCACTGGCTAGATACTAGCTAGGCACTGGCTAGATACTAGCTAGGCACTGGCTAGACACTGGCTAGGCACTGGCTAGACACTGGCTAGACACTGGCTAGGCACTGGCTAAACACTGGCTAGGCACTGGCTAGACACTGGCTAGGAACTGGCTAGATACTGGCTAGGAACTGGCTAGACACTGGCTAGGCACTGGCTAGACACTGGGTAGACTCTGGCTAGGCACTGGCTAGACACTGGCTAGGCACTGGCTAGACACTGGCTAGGCACTGGCTAGTCACTGGCTAGGCACTGGCTAGTCACTGGCTAGACACTGGCTAGACACAGGCTGGACACATGGTAGACACAGGCACAACACTGGATAAAAACAGACTATTTTAGGATAGACACAACCTTATTATAAACTAAACATAGGATAGACACAGGCTAAACACTGGATAGACACTGGCTAGACACTGGATAGACACTGGCTAGACACTGGCTAGACACTGGCTAGAAATATGCAAGACATTGGCTAGGCACTGGCTAGAGACAGGCTAGACTTAGGATAGACACAGGCTTGACACTGGCTAGACACAGGCTAGACACCCGCTAGCACTGGCTAGACAAAGGCTGGACACATGTAAGTCACAGTTAAAACACAGGATAAAAACAGGCTAGACACAGGTTTGTAATAACAGGCTAGACATAGGATAAACGCAGGTAAGACACTAGCTAGATACAGGTAAGACACTTACTAGATACTGGCAAGACACATGGTAGACACAGGCAGAACACAGAATAAATACAGACACACTGGCTAGACACTGGCTAGACACAGGATAGGCACAGTCTTGACACTGGCTAGTCATTGGCTAGACACTGGCTAGACATTGGCTAGACTTTGGCTAGGCACTGGCTAGATACTGGCTAGGCACTGGCTAGACACTGGCTAGGCACTGGCTAGACACTGGCTAGGCACTGGCTAGACACTGGCTAGGCACTGGCTAGGGACTGGCTAGACACTGGCTAGACACTAGCTAGGCACTGGCTAGACACTGGCTAGGCACTGGCTAGACACTGTCTAGACGCAGGCTAGACACAGGATAGACACAGTCTTGACACTGGCTAGTCACTGGCAAGACACTGGCTAGACATTGGCTAGACTTTGGCTAGGCACTGCTTAGATACTTGATAGGCACTGGCTAGACACTGGCTAGGCACTGGATAGACACTGGCTAGGCACTGGCTAGACACTGGCTAGACACAGGCTGGACACTGGCTAGACACAGGCTGCACACATGCTATATAGCGGCAAGACACTGGCTAGACACATGCTATAGACCGGCTAGACAGGCTAGACAGATGGTAGACACAGGCAAAACACATGATGAAAACTAGCTAGACACAGGCTTATTTCATGCTAGACACACCTTATTATAGGCTAGACATAGGAAAGACACAGGCAAGACACAATCTAGACACAGGCTAGACACATGCTAGACACAGTCTAATTACAGGCAGGACAGACAGTCTGGACAGACAACACAGAGGCTAGACGCAGACAGTGTGGACAGGCTAATCGCAAGATCGACGGGCAGTGTGGACAGGCTAGAATCAGGCTAGACACAGGCTAAACACAGGCGCGACAGACAGTCTGGACAGGCAAAACACAATCACGACGGGCAGTGTGGTCAGGCTAGACAGAGGCTAGATATAAAGTGAAGACATAGAGTAGACAAAGGCTAGACACACGCTAAACATAGGCTAGAAACAGACTTGACACAGGCTTGACACTGTGTAGACAGAGGTTAGACAAAGATTCGACAGATGGTCTGGACACGCGAGACACAGACTAGACAAAGGCTAGGCACAGTCCAGTAACATGCAAGACACAGGCGTGATACAATCGTGACACAGGCTATAAACCATCAAGACACCAGCTAGACACAGACTCGACAGACTCTCTGTACCGGCAAGACAAAGGGTAGACACTGGCTCGGTAGACAATCTGAACAGGCGAAACACAGGCTATACACAGGCTCGACACGGCTAGGACGCACACTTAACACTGGCTAGAAAAAGACCAAACAGACAGTATGGATAGGCAAGACACAGGCTAGGAACAAGCTCGACACAGGCCAGACACAGTCGGGACTGGCTAGACACAGACTAGACAAAGGCTAGACAATGGATAGGCGGAGGCTAAAGACGGGCTAGACACAGTCTAGTAAGAGGCTAGACAGGCGTAAAACAGGCTAGATACCATTTTGCCACTGGCTGGACACAGACTCGACAGACTGTCTGGACCGGCGAGACACAGACAAGTTACAAGCTGAGCACAGGCAAGAAACAGGATAGACACAGACAAGACACTGGCTAGACACATGGTAGACACAGGCAAAAAACAGTATAAAACAAGAGCAACAGTCGAGCGACACGCGACAGTGGGATACCCTTCGTCCTTTCTGAAACGTAAAGAGTCAATAATTGTACAATACTTCTACTTAATAGAAATATCGTAACGTAAACCTTTATATGCGTCTGTGTATGAATACGTGTATATGCGTGCAACATTTGATTGGTCAAGCACAAATGTATGTATGTGTGTGTATGCGTTTGAATGCAAAAAATGCGTGTGCATAGAAAAGCAGAGAAGAACAACAGATGGCGCTACGCGCTCGCATTCTCTTTCTTTTTCTTTCCTAAATGAGCATTGCAATGACGTCACAGCTCGCTATACTGTACACAAAATCAAAGCGAAAAAGGTTTTTGTTTAATAACTTCTGTGCTTGTTGTCCGATCGGATTGGAATTTGGACATTATGTTGGTATTATAATTAGCTAAGTATAGTCTCACTCAAAATGTTGTATATTTTATATGTCGCTCGCAAATCAGCTTAAAAGATGAAATTATTGATTTTCGTGGGCGGGGGGCGTAGCACCCAACATTTGAAATAAACTTCACCTGTCCCGGATCAACAGAAACCTTCATGCCAAATTTGGTGTCTCTAGCTTTTATAATAGCTGATGTTCATCTGGACATACAGACAGCCAGACATCCGGACAGACAGACAGACATGGCTTAATCGACTTGGCTAGTGATCCTGAGCAAGAATATATATACTCTGTGGGGTCTCCCATGCCTCCCTCTGCCTGTTACATACATTTGCACAAAGTAAGTATTACCCTTTTTTGACCATTTTCAATGGTCGAAGGGTATAACTATTAAGGACAAATACCCATTACCATTAATTGACGAAGTAATAGATTCGCTAGGAAAAGCAAAATATTTCTCTACATTGGTCTTAAAAAGCGGGTACCATCAAATCGAAATGAACCCAAAAGACATAGAGAAAACAGCTTACACGGCAGTAGGAGGGCATTTTGAATTCTTGAGAATGCCATTTCGGTTGACAAAAGCCCCCGCAACATTCCAAAGGTTCATTAAAGACTTGTTAGGGGATATAGAAGGAAAATATTTCAAGATCTAAAGGTTGTATTAAAAAAACTAAAAATGTCAAATGTAAAAATCAAGCAAAACAAGTCAGAGTTCTTAAGAAAAGAGATAGACTTTTGGGACATATCGTTACGCCAGAAGGCATAAAACCGAACCCCAAAAAGATAGAAGCCGTAAAGAAATTCCCATTACCCACGACAAGAACACACATAAAATCATTTATCGGACTCCTAAGCTACTATAGAAAATTTATTAACGATTTAGCTAAAATAACAAAACCACTGACGAAGCAACTAAAAAGGAAAGAAAACCGTCGAGATATCGGAAGACTATAAAATCGCATTCGAACATGCAAAAACACTACTTTGCAACGACCCAATCTTAACATATCTGAATTACGAACAACCATTCATTCTAACTACAGATGCAAGCAATTATGCACTAGGTGCAGTATTATCACAAGGGCAAGTGGGGAAGGACAGACCAGTAGCTTACGCTAGTAGAACATGAAACGATACGGAAACTAACTATTCAGCGTCTGAAAAGGAAATGCTGGCAATAGTATGGGCAGTCAAACACTTTAGGCAATATTTATACGGGACAAGGTTTACGGTATACACAGATCATCAGCCACACATCTACATTAACAACTGCAAAAATAACCGAAAATTAATAAGATGGCGATTACAGTTAGCCGAGTATGAGTACGACATCGTATATAAGAAAGGAAAGCTTAACACGAATGCTGACGCATTAAGTAGAATGCAACCGGAAATATTCATGGCAGATACAGAATCGACAACAGCAATAAATAGAGAAACAGCGCAAAGTACAGAGGACACAAGCAACATACAAACCATGGAAAAACCTATGAATGATTTTAAAACTCAAGTGGTATTGAAGGTAGGAGAAAGAACAAATAAAACGGTAGAGATCCCATTTAAGTCAAAAACTCGGACAACGTTTACAGACAAAGAATTCACCGAGGACAAAATTATTAGGATTTTAAAAGAAATCTTGAAACCTGGACGAACTACAGCGGTTACGGCAAATAACCACATTTTTAAGATAATACAAGAAACCTACAAAACTTATTTTTCGAAACAAAAATACACAATCATAAGAACAACTATATTACTAAATGAAATTTACGAACAGAAAGACCAAGAAACATTGATAATCCAAGACCATAGGAATAACAATCACAGGGGAATAGACGAAACGACGCTACATTTGAAAAGACTCTATTACTTCCCATGCATGAAACAGACTATATCCAGAAAAATTAATGAAATATGATCGGAACCCACAAAAATTGAAATTTCAGTTACCAGAAATCCCAGCACTTCCGTTAGATATTGTTCACATCGATCTGTATTTCATCAATAATAAAACCATGCTAACGATAATAGACAAATTTTCCAAATTTCCGGCCGCATATACCATTTCAAGTAATTTCGGAACACCCAGCAAAATCATCTGCCACCAAGGTGCGGAGTTTAAGTCTATTCTCTTAAAAGACTTCTGTAAGCAATTCAGCATTGACTTACATTTTACATCATTCCAACAATCGAGTAGCAATTCAACAGTAGAACGGTTACACTCAACGCTTACAGAAACCTATAGGATTATTTACAAAGTCAGGAAAGACAACAAGTTAGATTGCGAACATGACGAAATTATGGCAGAAAGATTAATAACATACAATAATACATTCCGTGACAAAATTAACGCCATATGAATTATTCACAGGAAGGACACACATTTTTAATAGTACGATCGAATATTCAGTATAACATGATTATTTACAAAAACTTAACGAATTTAAAACAAAATTATACACCCAAGTACAGACAAAAATGACAGCAAAGACAAAAGAAAGAATACAGAAACTAAATGGAACAAGAACAGACCCAATACCGTTAACAGCAGAAGACATAGTATTTAGAATAGAGAACCGAAGAAATAAGATAACACCAAGATTTTCAAACCACTTAGTTAGAGCAGATCAAGGTATAACTTTTGAACAAAAGAAAAGACAAAAAGTCCATAAAGAAACAAGAGCAACAGTCGAGCGGCACGCGACAGTGGGATACCGTTCGACCTTTTTGAAACGTAAAGAGTCAATAATTGTACAATACTTCTACTTAATATAAATATCGTAACGTAAGCCTTTACTTGTATATGCGGCTGTGTATGAATAAGTGTATATGCGTGCAACATTTGATTGGTCAAGCACAAATGTTTGTATGTGTGTATATGCGTTTGAATGCAAAAAATGCGTGTGCATAGAAAAGCAGAGAAGAACAACAGATGGCGCTACGCGCTCGCATTCTCTTTCCTTTTCTTTCCTAAATGAGCATTGCAATGACGTCACAGTTCGCTGGACTGTACACAAAATCAAAGCGAACAAGGTTTTTGTTTAATTACTTCTGTGTTTGTTGTCTGATCGGATTGGAATTTGGACATTATGTTGGTATTATAATTAGCTAAGTATAAACTTACTCAAAATGTTGTATCTTTTATATGTCGCTCGCAAATCAGTTTGAAAGATGAAATTATTGATTTGCGTGGGCGGGGGGCGTGGCACCCAACATTTGAAATAAACTTCACCTGTCCCGGATCAACAGAAACCTTCATGCCAAATTTGGTGTCTCTAGCTTTTATAATAGCTGAGATCTGTGTGTTCATCTGGACATACAGACATCCAGACATCCAGACATCCAGACATCCGGACAGACAGACAGACATGGCTAGTGATCCTGAGCATGAATATATATACTTTATGGGGTCTCCCACGCCTCCTTCTGCCTGTTACATACATTTGCACAAAGTTAGTATACCCTTTTTTGACTATTTTCAATGGTCGAAGGGTATAAACAGGCTAGATACAGGCATATTTCAGAATTGACACAACCTAAGTATAGGCTAGACATAGGATAGACACAGGTAAGACACCTGCTAGATACAGGCTAGACACAGGCAAAACACAGGATAAAAACAGGCTAGAAACAGGGCTATTTCATGATAGACACAACCTTATTATAGGCTAGACAAAGGAAAGACACAGGCTTGACACTGGCTAGACACTAGCTAGACACTTGTTAGACACAGGCTAGACATTGGCTAGGCAGTGGCTAGACACTGGCTAGGCACTGGGTAGACACTGGCTAGCACTGGCTAGACTCTTGCTACGCACTGGCTTGACACTGCCTAGGCACTGGCTTGACTCTGCCTAGGCACTGGCTAGACACTGCCTAGGCACTGGCTAGACACTGGCTAGGCACTGGCTTGGCACTGGCTAGATACTAGCTGGGCACTGGCTAGACACTGGCTAGGCACTGGCTAGACACTGTCTAGGCACTGGCTAGACACTGTCTATGCACTGGCTAGATCCAGTCTAGACACAGGCTGGGCACACGATAGACACAGTCTTGGCAATGGATAGACTTTGGCTAGGCACTGGCTAGATACTTGCTAGTTACTGGCTTGATACTTGGTAGGCACTGGCTAGACACTGGCTAGGCACTGGCTAGAAACTGGGTAGGCACTGGATATACATTGGCTAGACACTGGCTAGGCACTGGCTAGACACTGGCTAGCACTGACTAGACGCAGGCTGGACACATGGTAGTCACAGGCACAGGATAAAAAGAAGCTAGACACAGGCTTTTTTCAGGCTAGACACAACCTTATTTCAAGCTAGACATAGGATAAAGACAGGTTAGACACTAGCTAGATACAGGGTAGACACAAGCAAGACACATGGTAAACACAGGCAGAACACAGGATAAAAACACACTAGACACAGGCTTATTTCAGGATAGACACAACCTAATTAAAGACTATACATAGGATAGATACAAGCTTAACCCTGGGTACACACTAGATAGATACTTGCTAAACACGGGCTAGACATTGGCTAGGAACTGGCTAGACACTGGCTAGACACAGGGAAGACACAAGATAGACACAGGCTTGACACTGGCTAGATACTGGCTAGACATTGGTCAGACACTGGCTAGAAATTAGCTAGACATTTGCTAGGCACTGGCTAGACACTAGCTAGACACTTGCTAAATACGGGCTAGACATTGGCTAGGCACTGGCTAGAGACAGGCTATGGGATAGGCTTGGGATAGACACAGGCTTGATACTGGCAAGACACTTGCTAGACACTGGCTTGACACAGGCTAGACATTGGCTAGGCACTGGCTGTACACTGGCTAGACATAGGCTAGACACAGGATAGGCACAGTCTTGACACTGGGTAGGCACTGGCTAGAGTTAGGCTAGACATTGGCCAGACTGGCTAGAGTCAGGCTAGACATTCGCTAGACTTTGGTTAGGCACTAGCTAGTCACTGGCTAGGCACTGGCTAGACACTGGCTGACACTGGCTAAGTACTGGCTAGAGACTGGCTAAGCACTGGCTAGACACTTGCAGGGCACTGGCTAGACACTGGCTAGCACTGGCTAGACGCAGGCTGGACACATGGTAGTCACAGGCACAGGATAAAAACTTTATTACAAGCTAGACATAGGATAAACACAGGTTAGACACTAGCTAGATACAGGCTAGACAAAGGCAAGACACATGGTAGTCACAGTTACAGGATAAAAACAGACTAGATACAGGCTTATGTCAGGATAGACACAACCCAATTATAAACTAGACATAGGATAGACACAGGCTTTACACTGGGTACAAACTAGCTAGACACATGCTAGACATTGGCTAGAAGCTGGCTAGACACAGGGTAGACACAGAGTAGACACAGGCTTAACACAGGCTAGACACAGGATAGACACAGGCTTGACACTGACTAGAAATTACCTAGACATTGGCTAGGCACTGGCTAGACACTAGCTAGACACTTGCTAGACACGGGCAAGACATTGGCTAGGCACTGGCTAGAGACAGGCTTGACTTAGGATAGACACTGGCTAGGCACTGGGTAGACACTGGCTAGCACTGGCTAGACTCTTGCTACGGACTAGCTTGACACTGCCTAGGCACTGGCTTGACTCTGCCTAGGCACTGGCTAGACACTGCCTAGGCACTGGCTATACACTGGGTAGACACAGGCTAAACACATGATAGACACAGTCTTGACACTAGCTAGACACTGGCTAGACACTGGCTAGACACGGGCTAGACATTGGCTAGACTTTGGCTAGGCACTGGATAGATACTTGCTAGGCACTGGCTAGACGACACTTGCTAGGCACTGGCTAGACAGTGGCTAGGCACTTACTAGGCACTGGCTAGACACTGGCTAGGACTGGCTAGCTACTGGTTAGACGCAAGCTGGACACATGGTAGACACAGGCAAAACACAGGATTAAAAGAGGTTAGACATGTTGCATGAAGTTCTTATTTTATTTTTGTAGTAGTTTTACTTTATTTTGATTATTTAATTACACTTTTATTTCTTAATGCGTCGTTTAGCACTTGCGCTTCTCTTATTGAATGCCGATCTTCGATAACAATCGTCTTAACTCCAATTCTATCGATTTAATTACACGATGATTCAAAAATAGATTAACAACTATCGGAACTTCTTAATTTGTCTTTAACATCGATTAATCGTTATATCCGATAAAGCTTATATAATAGAAATACAATAATATAGATATAATGCTACAGCTCGGCCATTCTGACAATTAAGATCGTCCTCGATCTATATGATATTCAAATATTTGCATAGTAATTAAACTAAATTAAATTGTTAGTTAATATGTACAAATGTATATAGAAATCTTAATAGTATAGAATGTTTAATAGTTTTAAATGTTAGTCTAATGGGGAGTCATTTTTACACTGATCACGCCAGTCTGCCCAGTTTCGTAATCGAGAAGCTTCTACAATACCTTCATAAGGTAATTGCGTAATTTGCCCATTTTCAATATCTTCTAAAACGTATCGGTCATTAGGTAAAACTTTTTTATGCAATATGGGCCTTTATATTTGGGGAGAAATTTTTTTTTGTGCCTATCGTGGTATCAATGTTTCTCATTACTACAAAGTCGCCTACTGAAAACGTCTCATGATTCTTATGATACTTTTGATAGTACTCTGAACTTTTCCTCTGCTTATTTTCAATATTCTCAGAAGCTTTTTTGCAACAATTATCAAGATCACGACTTTTATTTGAATTGCTTATATTTTCTAAATATTCAGTCAGAGCATCAACGTAAAAAAAGCAGAACTGATGGTATTTCTCCATTACTGAAGTGTACTGAGTTATTAATAGCAAATTCAGCTTTATTTAATAACTTACACCAATCTGAATGTTGCACTGGCTCTGTGATTTTAGCTAACATGGTCTTAAGTGTTCTTTTTACGCGTTCTACTTGTCCATTCGCTTGAGGTGATGCGGTCGCTACTCTGACATGTTCAATATTATTTTCCAAAAGGAATTCACTAAATTCTGAAGATGTAAAGCAGGATCCTCTATCACTAATGATTCTACGAGGTCGGCTATAGTTTTCAAAATACTTTGTTAAACACATTCACACTTCCTTTGTGCTTGTAGTGTTAGCTGAAAATAGCTTTACGAATTTAGTGAAACTATCAATAAAAACTAAAATATGCTTCTTTTTAGAAATAATTGAAGGCAGGGGTCCAAAATGGTCTATATGTAGTGTGTCAAAGGGAATTGGTTTCTTAGGGATGTTATGAAGAGTTCTATTGTTTGCGTGTGGAGGAATTGTAAACATTATACACTTAAGACAATTTTCAATAAATGATTTCACTTTGGTTGTCATATATGGAAACCAATAATGGTTTAGAATTCCATTTACGCATTTTTCAGTTCCTAAATGACATAACTTTTCATGTACTGTTCTAATTAAATTAGTTTCCATTTCTTCAGGAACATATAAAAGTTCCATATCTTTAAACCGTCTATAAACAATACCATCATCAAATATAAAATCTTTTACGGGTCCATTTTCTAATTTTTCTTTTAATTTTACTATTCTGTCATCTCTATTTTGTGTAATCTGAAGTTGAAAATTAATATCACCACTGTCAATTACTGCAACTAATTGGTTTCTTTGTTCATCTTCATCTATTGTCACTATTGGCTCATATTTAAATTCTTCACTCAATGATCTAGTATAGCGACTAAGGGCATCAATATGTGTCATATATTTGCTACTTCTATGTTCAATGGTATAGTTGTAGTTCTCTAGTTGTAAGGCCCATCGAGCTATTCTGGCATTTACACTTTTGCGATTTAAAGTCAGAGTCAATGAATTACAATCTGTTATGATTTTAAATGGAATTCCTTCTAAATATATTCTAAATTTGTTGAGTGAATAAATAATAGCTAACGTCTCCAATTCAAAACAGTGATATCTCTTTTCGGCTGCTGTTGTTGTCTGAGAAAAATAACAAACTGGATGGAATTTATTGTCTTCTTGTTTTTGCACTAATATTCCTCCAAATCCTTCGGCACTTGCGTCACAATGCAATTCTGTTTCTTTCTTAGGATTGTAAAGGGCTAACAATGGTGAAGAAATAAGTTTTTCTCGTAAATACTGAAAAATTTCAAAACTTCTATCATCCATTTTAAACTTAGAGTCCTGTTTAACTAGTTCGTTTAATGGTCTTACAACTTTTGAATAACTAGGAATAAATCGTCTAAAATATGAAAACAATCCTAAACTTTTTTGCATTTCAATTGCACTTCTTGGAATCGGAAGGTGTCATGCCATTCTTGCTAACTGAATAACCAAGAAACTCAATTTTTGTGAAACAAAATTGGCACTTGCTTAATTAAAGTTCTAATCTATGTTGAGCCAATACTTTCAAAACTTTACCTAAGACTACAAAGTGTTCTTCAATTGTTTTTGTTCCAATAGCAATATCATCTATGTAAACAATAATACTATGTTCTCGCATTAATGGTTTAAAAATAAAGTTTATAAACCTCTGAAATACGGAAGGGGCATTTCGTAACCCAAAAGGCATCTTAAGATATTCGTATTGTCCATTAGGTGTAACAAAAGCGGTATATTGAATCGAATTTTCTGCCATTTTAACTTGATGAAACCCAGACTTCAAATCTAAAAGAGAGAAATATTGATTTCCTTCCATTTTTCTAAACAATCATTGATATGTGGTAAAGGGTATCCATCTCTTATTGTCATTTTATTAAGTTGTCTGTAATCTACACACATACGTTTTTCACCTGACTTCTTCTTAACCAGAACTATTGATGATGTGTAAGGAGATTCGCTAGGTCTAATAAATCCTTTCTTCAATAAGTCTTCTATAGTGTTATCAACTGTCTGTCTGTCTTGATATGAAAGTCTTCGCGGTGTTGAATAAACTGAGCCGTCTGTCTGAAGTTTAATATTCATTTCATAATTATGATCAACAGGGTCAATATTTTCGACATCTGAATAGTTAATTTTAATTATTTCTAAAAACCCTACTGCTTTCGATCTTCAATCAATCTTCCGCTGTATCTTTTCCTAAAATTTCCGTATCCAAATCAAATATATTGTTACTAAATTTCACTGTTGCTAATCGATCACTATCACTAGAATTTCTAATTTCTGAAGAGCTTAAGGTTTTCACTTCTGTCAAATGCTTGTTGTCACTAAAGTTCACTATATCTAAAAAGGTCACTATCACTAGAATTACTAATTTCTGAAGATATTTCTGAAAAAAATTGATTTAACAAGTAACTCTCTTGGTGATCGGTCGTGTTTGGCTTTTGCTCCTGAAATTTTCATTTTATTTTTGCCTTTAACTCACTAATTAAATAGTTTGTGAATTTAAAATCGGTGCTAATTAGTCAATGGTAACTTTGTGCATACATTATTAACATAGTGATCGTTGGTGTTATTAGTAATTAGCAATTTTAAATTGAATTCTGTGCATTTACTTTCGCTGGCGCGTCTTTCAGCGTCTTGTTATTTGTTTTTGTTTTTCCTTTATTTTCACACTCCTACGCTCTTTCGCTCTCTCACGTCTGCTTCGCTCTCATAGTGCGCTGCTTTGTGTCAACGTAACAGCTGTAGTTGTTGTTTATTTTTTCTACTCTCGCTTTGAGCTTACTCATTTACGCTCTCTTACTCTCACGGCTTAGTCGGCTCTCCGATTGAACTGCGTTTGTGTTAGCGTTCACTTGTGCAGCTCTCTTTTTGTAATCAGCTGCTCTCTGTAACTGTATTTTCCTAGCTTCTTTGCGTTTGTTTTTGCTTGTTGTTTTCAATTTGTCTGTGTAGAATAATTTTTTGTTTTGGTGTTCCCTACTCTCGTTGAGGCATATTAATTTTGCTTGATATGGAGGCCTGTTGTGCAATCTCACATAAGTGTTCGGCCGATTCAAAGCCGGACTTTGTCTCTTGCTGGTTATGCGACAAGGTCTTTCATGTCAAATGCGCTGGCCTAACCGTCCGCATTAAGGACAACATAAACAGCAAGTCTGGCCTTCATTGGTCTTGCGAAGCCTGTCGGGGTAAGGAACTCAAACTAAGTAATATTCTTAGGCAAACCAAATTGGAGTTCTATAAGCTGCACTTGGCCTTTTCCAAGCTACAATCAGAATTTATTGATGTAGAAGCTAAATTTAAGTCCTTTGACTTTGATGAGCCTATTGATTACTCGCCGTCGACTTCTTCTGGCATAACTTCGCCTAGAATACGGAGCGACAATCTTCCGGCACCTCCAACCGTTCTTCCAACCTCCCCAACCACCCCGGCTAACTTACGTGATCCACCAACCCTGGTTGTCACCTCTCCTTCGCCTGTGCCTAATAAGGCGCCAAAAACTGTTCCCAACACAAAAGCACTTGTTGTTGTGAAACCAAAGAAACTGGTTTTCGTTTCTCGACTTGCACCTGATACTTCGATTGAAGATGTAAAAACATATATTCAATCAAAAATATCAGTAACAAATGTTGTCGTAGAGAAATTTAAATTTAATTATTCGCGAGATATCGCGTCTTTTAAAATAAGTATCCCTGCTGATAATTTTCAATCCGTTTGTAGCGGAACCTTCTGGCCGCCAGACTTAATTGTAAAGGAGTACTCTCCTAAACAAAAGAGTCGTACGGCGGTATCACTTCCTACAGCAGCTCCTTCTTCCTCTTCTAGTGGGTCATCAAAAAACCATTAGATTTAACCCTCTTTTTCTTGCCTACCAAAACGTTAGAGGCCTTAACACTAAGCTTTCTAAATTGTATGTCGATTGTCTATCCTTTGATTATTACTTACTAATATTTACTGAAACTTGGTTGAAACCTGAAGTAGAAAATTGCTCAATCTTTCCTAATAAGTACACCTCTTTCAGATGTGATCGTTTATCACGTACTGGAGGCGGTGTTCTAATAGCTGTAAAGTCAGACATTTCTTCTGAATTTGTTTCAATAGACCATAGTTCTCTTTTAGAATTTGTATGTGTAAAGGTGAAACTGAATCAAATTTCAATTTATATTACCTGTTCTTATATTCCCCCTTCATCTGACATTTCCGTCTACTTGAACCATCTTTCATCTATCCAATCCGTTGCATCCAAACTATCTGATAGAGATTATCTACTAGTTTTTGGTGATTTTAATTTACCAGAAGTTGGTTGGTCATTTCAATCGGGTACTCTGGTGCCCTCTGTATACGATTCTTTTTAAATGCCCTTTCTGAACTTTCTTTATACCAACTCAATAATGTTCCTAATTGTAGTGGTAGAATTCTGGATTTAGTATTTTCGTCTGACTTGCGACATAATACTATCTCAAGAATTAATCCTTTAGTTCATCCTGAAGATGCCTATCATCCTACGTTTGACCTAGTTCTATCTCTGCCTACTCCTGTGCAAACTGCAACTGCTCCAATTAAAGTAAAGTCGCGTTGTTTCCGTAAGACCGATTTTGTAAAACTTAATTTTTTGATTTTGGAACATGATTGGTCTTTCTTTTACTCATGTTCTGATTTAAGCACGTGCATCTCATTTTTTTATTCTTCCATGAATTCATTTTTTGATCAATGTGTTCCTCTTGCTTTTCCCGTAAAGTCCAACAGGCCACCTTGGTTCTCTCGTGAACTCATAAGATTAAAAAATTTGAAATCACGTTATTTTAAGAAATTTAAACTTACTGGTGAACCTTTCGATTTTTCTCGATATATTGCTGCCAGAGCAAGCTTTATTGCTCTGAATGCAAGTCGTTACAACGAGTATTTGAGACGTTGTTGTTTGCAGTTCGCCCAGGACCCTAAGCAGTTTTACAACTTCGTCAATCTGAAACTTAATCTAATAGTTTCCCTTCGTCTTTATTTTTCGGAAAAAATGAAGCAAGCAGTGATCAGGCCGCTGCCGATTTGTTTGCTGACTTTTTTTCAATCTACCTACTCAAATAAACTTTATACATCTTCCGCTCATCCATATCCTTACCCTATTAATAATTTTAACACCCTTTTCTGTCCTACTATTAACAAAACTTCTTTACTTAACGATCTAAAATCTGTGAAGCCTGTTTTCTCTCCTGGCCCAGATGGTGTTCCTGGATGTGTGCTAAGATTTTGTGCTGATTCCCTTCTTAAGCCAATCTTTAAGCTGCTTGACTTGTCACTATCTAATAGTCATTTTCCACCTATTTGGAAAAACTCTTTTTCCATTCCTCTTCACAAAAGTGGATCAAACCATGATGTGAAGAACTATAGGTGTATATCTAAATTGTCCGCTATACCTAAGATTTTTGAAAAAATTTTACGGCTCAATTAACTTTTATGTGTAAATCAATAATTTCGCCCCATCAACACGGGTTTGTGAAGGCAAGATCTACAGCTTCTAATCTTTTAGAATTTTCATCCCGCGTTTCTTTAGGATTTCGGAAGAAAATGCAAACTGATGTTGTCTATACTGACTTCAGCAAAGCATTTGATTCCGTAAATCATAATCTTTTGATTCACAAGTTAAATTTGATTGGTTTCCCACAAAAGCTGCTTTTGTGGATATCCGATTATTTAACTAACAGGTCTCAACGAGTTCTTTTTAAAAACTGTTTATCAAAGCCAATCCTAGTAACTTCTGGTGTTCCCCAGGGCAGCCATCTCGGACCTTTGCTTTTTAACCTCTTTATTAATGATCTTCCTTCAATACTATTGCACTCTGATATCCTTATGTATGCTGATGACGTGAAACTCTGTTTGACGTACAGTGATCCTGTACGAAACTTCCTTCAAACAGATCTTGACCTGATGTTAGCTTGGTGCAGGCATAATCTGCTCCATCTTAACTGTTTGAAGTGCAAAGTTATGTCATTTTACAGAGGTAGCTATCACGTCACCAACTATACACTAGATTTAACCCCGCTTTCAAGAATAACCGAGGTAAACGATCTAGGTATTCTCTTTGATCATAAACTGAAATTTGATCGTCACATTTCACAAACTGTAAATAAGGCATTTCGAGTACTTGGTTTCATCAAAAGATGGGCCAAAGAATTCAAAGATCCTTATACAACTAAAATACTTTATACTTCTCTTGTTCGTCCAATTCTTGAGTATGGTTCTTGCGTGTGGTCGCCGCAATACCAGATTCACCAAGACAGAATTGAGTCTGTTCAAAAGCAATTTCTACTCTTCGCCTTACGTAGTTTTAACTGGGTATCAGGTGTAGACTTACCACCTTACTCTAGTAGACTTCTTCTAATTAACCTACCTTCTCTTACTAACCGACGTATTATGCTAGGTGTTACATTTCTCTTTAAACTAATCAAGCATGATATAGACTCCCCTACTCTGCTTAACCAAATAAACTTTTGCATTCCTTCTAGAGTTACTCGTAATTTTGTCCCACTTTCTTTGAACCTTTGTTTTAATAATTATAGTTTGCATGATCCTTTTCGAGTTCTCTGTGCTGATTACAATAGACTGTTTAGTGTTTTCAACTCTGAGTCCTCTCTTAACTCTATCAAACTGTCAATTCTAAATTACTTAACACTTCATCCTAACAATTAACACTAACCTACCGATCTGATTGGGTTTTACTGGGTTTTCCCCAATCTCTTGCAACAAATGTTGGATCGGTTTCTTTATTTTTACTATCCCAGCTTAAAGTTTAAAGTTTAAAGCTTAAAATTTAAATTTTTAATTCTTAATTTTATATTTTACTTCTTAAATTTTATTTTAATCTTAAACAAATTAAAATTAATTAATTTTACATATTTACTTTTTATACATAATTCTTTTTAGTCGACTGCAATTAGTTGACATTAAATAAATAAATAAATAAATAAATAAATAAATAAATTGTTCAATAATTGTCTTTGTACTTCAATTTTTATTTTCTTTTCAATTTCATTAACACAAACTAATTCTACTCCAAATGTTTTCATGAACTGTCTACCAATTAATATATCTGTTTCAAAATAACAGTCTGGGATAACATAAAATTCTGTATTATTGATAATTTCATTAAACTTAATATATAAGTAAACTTTTCCAAATGAAAATACAATATTTGAGCTCCATTGATACCACGAAAATTTGTCGAATATAGTTTCTCACTTATACTACTATATGGCACCTTTGACCTTATGATTAAATTAATTTTGCTTCCGGTGTCGAACATGGTAGAAAGGAGAATCAAATTAGACTTAAGCGTTTTTTCAGTATAAAAATATACTCCTACCTTATTAAATATTGGGAGGAAGCAATGATTATTATTTCCCGGTTCAACCTTAGGATCAGTCGTTCCAACAAGCTCTGAAGACGTCACTGATTATTGCGTACAATCCTTTAACATATGCTGAAGTGATCCACATCGAAAGCAGGAACCCTTTGCACGTTTTTGAGCAGTGCAAGATGATGCGTAATGTCCATACTTTGAACAATTGAAGCACCGGATACCAATCTTGTCAGCCTCAGCTGCTGACACTCGTGACGTTGCAGAAGATTTAGTGACTGCTGAAGACTTTGCCCGCAATTCAGCATATCGACGGGATAGTTGCTTAAGTTGTTCAATCGTCTGAGCATGATACAATATGGCAATACTTGAAGAACTATCCTGAAAGCCATCTATTATAAGTTTCACTGTTTGCGCTTCATCAACTTCAGCACTTGCAGCTATTTCTTGCATCTGTAGTATGTAGCCAATTATAGAGATTTTGCCTGGTACATACACATTTGCCTTCAATTGAGATATTATTTCTGCCATAGTGTAGTCATATCCGAAGGTTTTCACAAAATTGTCTCTGAATTCGGCATTGTTTGCAGAACGGTCAACACGTAAGAAAAGTTCTCCCTCTGATGCTGGTTTCATTAAAAGTCGTATGCAGCGAAGTTTAAAGGCGTCGGCATCATTTCCTGCGTCACAAGCACGTTCAAAATCCGTTAACCATTTTTTGCATCACATGACTCAGCTCCTGCAAATGGAACAACACTGCGTACAATGTCCCGCGTATCACCACCAGCACTGCCAAGACTTTGTGAAAGCTCGGCCAGCAGTTTCTTCTTCTGAGCAATTCTTATAGCAGCGTCTAGTTCTTCTTCTTCCTTATCAAAAACCTGCGACGTAATTTCAAATCTGATTCAGAAGTATCCATAAGATTATGCAGATTATGTTTTGATGCAATTACTGATAATTGCCTGAAGGTTGCTTTGGTCGGAAAGTCTATTTTATTCGCAGTAAGTAATTCCATCAGCTCTTTTTTTCATAGTAGCGAAAAAATTGATGGCGTCGTTTTGGCGCCACTTTCGGCGTCACTTTCCGCGTCAATTTCCAATATTGATAAAAATGTCTTTTTATATATATGTAGGCTGGCAATCCCACTTCTGAAGTTAATGCATGAAGTTCTTATTTTATTTTGGTAGTAGTTTTACTTTATTTTGATTATTTAATTACACTTTTATTTCTTAATGCGTCGTTTAGCACTTGCGCATCTCTTATTGAATGCCGATCTTCGATAACAATCGTCTTAACTCCAATTCTATAGATTTAATTACACGATGATTCAAAAATAGATTAATAACTATCGGAACTTATTAATTTGTCTTTAACATAATAGAAATACAATAATATAGAGAAAATGCTACAGACACAGGCTTATTTCAGGCTAGAGACAACCTTATGCCAGGCTAGACTGAGGATAAACAAAGGCCTGGCTAGACACTAACTAGACACTGGCTAGACACACGCTAGAGATTGGCTAGACACACGCTAGAGATTGGCTAGGCAATGGCTAGATACTGGCTATACACAGGATAGAAACAGTCTTGACACTCGCTAGACACTGGCTAGTCACTGGGTAGACATTCGCTAGACTTTGGCTAGGCACTGGCTAGACACTGGCTGGGCACTGGCTAGACACTGTCTATGCACTGGCTAGACACTGGCTAGGCACTATCTAGACCCAGTCTAGACACAGGCTAGACACAGGATTGACATAGTCTTAATAATGGCTAGACACTGGCTAAACTGTGGCTACGCACTGGCTAGATACTTGCTAGGCACTGGCTAGATACTTGCTAGGAACTGGCAAGACACTGGCTAGGCACTGGCTAGACACTGGCTAGGCACTGGCTAGAAATTGGCTAGGCACTGGATAGACATTGGCTAGGCACTGCATAGACATTGGCTAGACAATGGCTAGGCGCTAGCTAGACACTGGCTAACACTGGCTAGACTGTGGCTAGGCACTGGCTAGACACTGCCTAGCACTGGCTAGACGCAGGCTGGACACATGGTAGTCACATTCACAGGATAAAAACAGGCTTGACACAGGCTTTTTTCAGGCTAGACACAACCTTATTACAGGCTAGACATAGTATAAACACAGTTTAGACACTAGCTTGATACAGGCTAGACACAGGCAAGACACATGGTAGACACAGGCAGAACACAGGATAAAAACAGACTAGACACTGGCTTATTTCAGGATAGATACAACCTTTTATAAACTAGACATAGGATAGACACAGGCTTAACACTGGGTACACACAAGCTAGATACTTGATAAACACGGGCTAGACATTGGCTAGAAACTGGCTAGACACTGGCTAGACACAGGGTAGACACAGGATAGACACAGGCTTTACACTGGCTAGATACTGGCTAGACATTGGCCAGACACTGGATAGAAATTAGCTAGACAATGGCTTGGCACTGGCTAGACACTAACTAGACACTTGCTAGATACGGGCTAGACATTCGCTAGGTACTGGTTAGAGACAGGCTAGACTTAGGATAGACTCAGGTTTGACACTGGCTAGATATAGCTAGACACTGGCTAACCACAGGCTAGACATTGGCTAGGTGCTGGCTTTACACTGGCTAGACACAGGCTAAACACATGATAGACACAGTCTTGACACTAGCTAGAAACTGGCTAGACACTGGATAGACACTGGCTAGGCACTGGCTAGGCACTGGCTAGGCCTTGGCTAGACACTAGCTAGGACTGGCTAGACACAGGCTAGACACTGGCTAGACACTGGCAAGCTACTGGCTAGACTCAGGCTAGACACTGGCTAGCTACTGGTTAGACGCAGGCTGGACACATGTTAGTCACAGGATTAAAAAAGGTTAGACACAGGTTTCTTTCAGGCTAGACACAACCTTTTTCCAGGCTAGACTTAGGATAGACACAGGCTTGACACTGGCTAGACACTGGCTAGCACTGGCTTGACGCAGGCTAGGCACTGGCTAGACACTGGCTAGACATTGGATAGACACTGGCTAGGCACTAGCTAGACACTTGCTAGGCTCTAGCTAGACACTGGCTAGGCACTGGCTGGACACTGGCTAGACACTGGCTAGACACTGGCTAGACACATAGTAGACACAAGCAAAATACAGGATAAAATCAGGCTAGACACAGGCTTATTTCAGAATTGACACAACCTAAGTACAGGCAATACATAGGATAGACACCGGTTTGCTAGAAACCGGCTAGACTTTGGCTAGACACTGGCAAGACAATGGCTAGTCACAGGCTAGACACAACCTTATTATAGACTAGACATAGGATAGACACAGGTTTGACACTGTTTAGACACTAGCTAGACACTTGGTAGACACAGGCTTGACATTGGCTAGGCACTGGCTAGACACTTGCTAGACACAGGATAGACACAGGCTTGACACTGGCTAGAAAAAGGCTTGAAATTCGCTAGACATTTGCAACGCACTCGCTAGACACTTGTTGGGCACCGGCCAGACACTGGCTAGATACTAGCTAGTGGATAGACACTGCCTAGGCACTGGCTTGACACTGGCTAGCACTGGCTAGACACTGACTAGACACTGTCTAGACACAGGCTAGACACTGGCTAGCACTGGCTAGACACTGGCTAGCACTGGTTAGACACTGGCTAGCACTGGCTTGAAACTGTAGAGACACAGGCTAGACACAGGATAGACACAGAATAGGCACAGTCTTAACACTGGCTAGGCACTGGCTTGGCACTGGCTAGGCTCTGGCTAGTCACTGGCTAGCACTTGCTAGACGCAGGCAGGACACATGGTAGTCACAGGTAAGACACAGGCTTATTTCAGGCTAGACACAACCTTATTACAGGCAAGACATAGGATAAACACAGTTTAGACACTAGGTTGATACAGGCTAGACACAGGCAAGACACATGGTAGACACAGGCAGAACACAGGATAAAAACAGACTAGACACTGGCTTATTTCAGGATAGATACAACCTTATTATAAACTAGACATGGGATAGACACAGGCTTAACACTGGGTACACACAAGCTAGATACTTGATAAACACGGGCTAGACATTGGCTAGGAACTGGCTAGACACTGTAAAGACACAGGGTAGACACAGGATAGACACAGGCTTGACACTGGCTAGATACTGGCTAGACATTGGCCAGACACTGGATAGAAATTAGCTAGACAATGGCTTGGCACTGGCTAGACACTAACTAGACACTTGCTAGACACGGGCTATACATTCGCTATGCACTGGTTAAAGACAGGCTAGACTTAGGATAGACACAGGCTTGACACTGGCTAGACACTAGCTAGACACTGGGCAGACACAGGGTAGACATAGAATAGACACAGTCTTAACACTGGCTAGACACTGGCTATGCACTGGCTAGATACTGGCTAGACACTGGAAAGACACAGTCTTGACACTGGCTAGACACTGGCTAGTCACTGACTAAACATTGGCAAGACTTTGGCTAGGCACTGGCTAGACACTGCCTATGCACTGGCTAGACACTGTCTATGCACTGGCTAGACACTGTCTATGCACTGGCTAGACACTGTCTATGCACTGGCTAGACACTGTCTATGCACTGGCTAGACACTGTCTATGCAATGGATAGACACTGGCTAGGCACTGGCTAGACACTGGCTAGGCACTATCTAGACCCTATCTAGACACAGGATAGACACAGTCTTGACAATGGCTAAACACTGGCTAGACACTGGCTATACATTGGCTCGACACATGCTAGACACAACCTTATTATAGACTAGACATAGGATAGACACAGGTTTGACACTGTGTAGACACTAGCTAGACACTGGGTAGACACAGGCTTGACGTTGGCTAGGCACTGGCTAGACACTTGCTAGACACAGGATAGACACAGTCTTGACACTGGCTAGACACTGGCTAGCACTGGCTAGACACTGACTAGACACTGTCTAGACACTGACTAGACACTGTCTAGACACAGGCTAGACACTGGCTAGCACTGGCTAGACACTGGCTAGCACTGGTTAGACACTGGCTAGCACTGGCTAGAAACTGGCT
Organism: Zaprionus africanus; assembly: GCA_018151435.1. Classification (NCBI taxonomy): domain Eukaryota; kingdom Metazoa; phylum Arthropoda; class Insecta; order Diptera; family Drosophilidae; genus Zaprionus; species Zaprionus africanus. The sequence goes on from JAECXB010002158.1 coordinate 47,533, forward strand.
AGCTCTGGCTAGAAACTGTCGAGACACAGGCTAGACACAGGATAGACACAGAATAGACACAGTCTTAACACTGGCTAGACACTGGCGAGGCACTGGCTAGACACTGGCTATGCACTGGCTAAACACTGGCTAGGCACTGGCTTGGCACTGGCTAGTCATTGGCTAGGCTCTGGCTAGTCACTGGCTAGCACTTGCTAGACGCAGGCAGGACACATGGTAGTCACAGGTAAGACACAGGCTTATTTCAGGCTAGACACAACCTTATTACAGGCAAGACATAGGATAAACACAGTTTAGACACTAGCTTGATACAGGCTAGACACAGGCAAGACACATGGAAGACACAGACAGAACTCAGGATAAAAACAGACTAGACACTGGCTTATTTCAGGATAGATACAACCTTATTATAAACTAGACATGGGATAGACACAGGCTTAACACTGGGTACACACAAGCTAGATACTTGCTAAACACGGGCTAGACATTGGCTAAGAACTGGCTAGACACTGGCAAGACACAGGGTAGACACAGGATAGACACAGGCTTGACACTGGCTAGATACTGGCTAGACATTGGCCAGACACTGGATAGAAATTAGCTAGACAATGGCTTGGCACTGGCTAGACACTAACTTGATAGACACGGGCTATACATTCGCTATGCACTGGTTAGAGACAGGCTAGACTTAGGATAGACACAGGCTTGACACTGGCTAGACACTAGCTAGACACTGGGCAGACACAGGGTAGACATTGGCTAGGCACTGGCTAGATACTGGCTAGACACAGGAAAGACACAGTCTTGACACTGGCTAGACACTGGCTAGTCACTGACTAAACATTGGCAAGACTTTGGCTAGGCACTGGCTAGACACTGCCTATGCACTGGCTAGACACAGTCTATGCACTGGCTAGACACTGTCTATGCACTGGCTAGACATTGTCTATGCACTGGCTAGACACTGTCTATGCACTGGCTAGACACTGTCTATGCAATGGATAGACACTGGCTAGGCACTGGCTAGACACTGGCTAGGCACTGGCTAGACATTGGCTAGACTTTGGCTAGGCACTGGCTAGATACTTGCCAGGCACTGGCTAGATACTTGCTAAGCACTGGCAAGACACTGGCTAGGCACTGGCTGAACACTGGCTTGGCACTGGCTAGAAACTGGCTAGGCACTGGCTAGACATTGGCTAGACACTAGCTAGGCACTGGCTAAGCACTGGCTAGACACTGGCTAGACACTGGCTAGTACTGGCTAGACACTGACTAGACACTGGCTAGAGATTAGCCAGACTTTGGCTAGGCACTGGCTAGACACTGTCTATGCACTGGCTAGACACTGGCTAGGCACAATCTATACCCAGTCTAGACACAGGCTGGACACAGGATAGACACATTCTTGACAATGGCTAGACACTGGCTAGACACTGGCTAGACATTGGCTAGACTTTGGCTAGGCACTGGCTAGACAATTGCCAGGCACTAGCTAGACACTGGCTAGACACTGGCTAGATACTTTGTAGGCACTGGTTAGACATTGGCTATACACTAGCTAGACATATGATAAACACAGGTTAGACACTAGCTAGATACAGGCTAGACACAGGCAAGACACATGGTAGACACGGGCAGAACACAGGATAAAAACAGACTAGACACGGGTTTATTTCAGGATAGACACAACCTTATTATAAACTAGACATAGGATAGACACAGGCTTAACACTGGGTACACACTAGCTAGACACTTGCTAGACACAGGCTAGATATTGGCTAGGAACTGGCTAGACACAGGCTAGACAGAGGATAGACACAGTCTTGACACTGCCTTGTCACTGGCTAGACCCAGTCCAGTAACAGGCAAGACACACAAGTTGAGCACAGGTAAGAAACAGGATAGACACAGACTAGACACAGGCTAGACACATAGTAGACACAGGCAAAACACAGGATAAAAACAGGCTAGACACAGGCTTATTTCAGAATTGACACAACCTAAGTACAGGCAATACATAGGATAGACACCGGTTTGCTAAAAACCGGCTAGACATTGGCTAGACACTGGCAAGACAATGGCTACACACAGGCTAGACACAACCTTATTATAGACTAGACATAGGATAGACACAGGCTTGACATTGGCTAGGCACTGGCTAGACACAGGATAGACACAGGCTTGACACTGGCTAGAAAAAGGCTTGAAATTCACTAGACATTTGCACTCGCTAGACACTTGTTGGGCACCGGCTAGACACTGGCTAGATACTAGCTAGCAGTGGATAGACACTGCCTAGGCACTGGCTTGACACTGGCTAGCACTGGTTAGACACTGGCTAGCACTGGATAGAAACTGTCTAGACACAGGCTAGACACAGGATAGACACAGAATAGACACAGTCTTAACACTGGCTAGACACTGGCTAGGCACTGGATAGACACTGGCTATGCACTGGCTAAACACTGGCTAGACACTGGCTATGCACTGGCTAAACACTGGCTTGGCACTGGCTAGTCATTGGCTAGGCTCTGGCTAGTCACTGGCTAGCACTTGCTAGACGCAGGCTGGACACATGGTAGTCACAGGTAAGACACAGGCTTATTTCAGGCTAGACACAACCTTATTATAGGCTTGACATAAGATAAACACAGGTAAGACACTGGCTAGATACAGGCTAGACACAGGCTAGACACAAGGTAGACACAGGAAGAACACAGGATAGAAACAGACTAGACACAGGCTTATTTTAGGATAGACAAATCCTTATTATAAAGTTGACATAGGATAGACACAGGCTTAACTCTGGGTAGACACTAGCTAGACACTTGCTAGACACAGGCTAGACATTGGCTAGGATCTGGCTAGACACTGGCTAGACACAGGATAGACACAATCTTTACACTAGATAGACACTGGCTAGACACGGGCTAGACATTGGCTAGGCACTGGCTAGAGACAGGATAGACACAGGATAGACAGAGTCTTAACACTGGCTAGACACTTGCTAGAGACTGGCTAGACACTGGCTAGACACTGGCTAGATACTGGCTAGGCACTGGCTAGACACTGGATAGACGCAGGCTGGACACATGGTAGTCACAGGCAAAACACAGGATTAAAACACTGGCTGGACACAGGCTAGACCTTGGCTAGGCACTGGCTAGATACTTGCTAGGCATTGGCTAGATACTGGCTAGGCATTGGCTAGATACTGGCTAGGCATTGGCTAGATACTGGCTAGACACAGGCTAGACACAGTATTGACACTGGATAGACACTGGCTAGGCACTGGCTAGACCTTGGCTAGGCACTGGCTAGATAATTGCTAGGCACTGGCTAGTTACTGGCTAGGCATTGGCTAGTTACTGGCTAGACACTGGCTAGGCATTGGCTAGGCACTGGCAAAACACTGGGTAGTCACTAGGCACAGGCACAGACACTGGCTAGACACAGGCTAGACACTGGCTTATGACACTGGCTAGACACTGGCTAGAAATGGCTAGACTTAGGCTAGGCACTGGCTAGACACTGGGCACTGGCTAGACACTAGCTTAGACACTGGCTAGACATTGGCTAGACACTTTGGCTAGGCACTGGCTAGACATTGGCTAGGCACTGCGCTAGGCACTGGCAAGATACTGGCTAGACACTGGCTAGACACTAGCTAGATACTGGCTAGGCACTAGCTAAACACTGGCTAGGCACTAGCTAGGCACTGGCTAAGCACTGGCTTGTCACTGGCTAGGCACTGGATAGAAACTGACTAGGCACTGGCTAGACACTGGCAAGACACTGGCTAGACATGGGCTAGACACTGGCAAGACACTGGCTAGACACTGGCTAGCACTGGCAAGACACTGGCTAGACACTGGCTAGCACTGGCTAGACACTGGCTAACTCTGGATAGACACTGGCTAGCACTGTCTAGCACTGGCTAGACACTGGCTAAACACTGGCTAGCTTTGGCTAGCACTGGCTAGACTCTGGCTAGGCACTGGCTAGACTCTGGGTAGGCACTGGCTAGACAATGGATAGACACTGGCTAGGCACTGGCTAGATACTAGATAGACACTGGCTAGGCACTGGCATCTCACTGGCTTGTCACTGGCTAGACACTGGCAAGACACTGGCTAGACATGGGCTAGACTTTGGCTAGGCACTGGCTAGACACTGGCTAGGCACTGGCTAGACACTGGCTAGGCACTGGCTAGACACTGGCTAGACACTGGCTAGCACTGGCTAGACACTGGCTTGACACTGGCTTGACACTGGCTAGACACTGGCTAGGCACTGGCTAGACTCTGGCTAGGCACTGGCTAGACTCTGGCTAGGCACTGGCTAGACTCTGGCTAGGCACTGGCTAGACTCTGGCTAGGCACTGGCTAGACACAGGATAGACACTGGCTAGCACTGGCTAGAATCAGGCTGGACACATGATAGTCACAGGTAAAACACAGGATAAAAAAAGGATAGACACAGGCTTATTTCAGGATAGGCACAACCTTATTATAAACTAAAATTAGGATAGACACAGGCTTAAAGCTGGGTAGACACTTGCTAGACACAGGCTAGACATTGGCTAGGAACTGGCTAGACACTGGCTAGATATTTGCTAGACTTTGGCTAGGCACTTGCTAGATACTGGCTAGGCACTGGCTAGACACTGGCTAGGCACTGGCTTGACACTGGCTAGGCACTTGCTAGGCACTGGCTAGACACTGGCTAGACACTGGCTAGCACTGGTTAGACACTGGCTAGCACTGGCTAGACACTGGCTAGTACTGGCTAGACACTGGCTAGACACTAGCTGGCTCTGGCTAAACACTAGCTGGCTCTGGCTAGACACTGGCTAGACACAGGATAGACACAGTCTTGACACTGGCTAGAAACTAGCTAGATACAGGTAAGACACTAACTAGATACAAGCAAAACACATTGTAGACACAGGCAGAACACAGGATAAATACAGACACACTGGCTAGACACAGGATAGACACAGTCTTGACACTTGCTACTCACTGGCTAGACACTCGCTAGACATTGGCTAGGCACTGGCTAGACACTGGCTAGCAGTGGCTAGACACTCTCTAGACGCAGGCTAGACACAGGATAGACACTTTCTTGACACTGGCTAGTCACTGGCAAGACACTGGCTAGACTTTGGCTAGGCACTGGGTGGATACTTGCTAGGCACTGGCTAGACATTGGCTAGGGACCGGCTAGACACTGGCTAGCACTGGCTAGACACTGGCTAGGCACTGGCTAGACACTGTCTTTACACAGGCTTGACATAGGATAGACACAGTCTTGACACTCGCTAGAAACTGGCTATAACTGGCTAGACACTGGCAACTTTGGCTAGGACACATGGCTAGGCAAAACTAGGGCTCTAGACACAGGCTTATTTCAGGCTAGACACAAAATAGCTACATAAAACACAGGCTAGACAGCTTAGAGGCTGGACACTAGCTAGGCACTGGCTAGACACTGGCTAGGCACTGGCTAGGAACTGGCTAGGCACTGGCTAGACATAGGATAGACACAGGCTTGACACTGGTGTCACTGGCACAACCAGTCCAGTAACAGGCTAGACACAACCTTTAAGAAGCTAACATATGGTAAACACAGGTTAGACACTGGCTAGACACAGGCTAGACACTAGGCAAAACACAGGATAAAAACAGGCTAGACACAGGCTTATTTCAGGATTGACACAACCTAATTATAGGCTAGACATAGGATAGACACAGGTTAAAACTTGGTACACACTGGCTAGACACTTGCTAGACACCGGCTAGACACTGGCTTGACACTGGCAAGACAATGGCTAGACACAGGCTAGACACATTATTATAGACTAGACATAGGCAAGACACAGGTTTGACACTGTGTAGACACAAGCTATGACACTGGCCAGACACAGGCTTGACATTGGCTAGGCACTGACTAGACATAGGATAGACACAGGCTTATACTGACTAGAATAGGCTTAACTGGCTAGACACTTGGCTGCAAGGCACTGGCTAGACACTGGCTAGACACTGGCTAGACACTGGCTAGCAGCTAGCAGTGGATAGACACTGCCTAGGCACTGGCTAGACACTGGCTAGGCTTTGGCTAGACACTGGCTAGACACTGGCTAGACACTGGCTAGCACTGGCTAGACACTGGCTAGCACTGGTTAGACACTGGCTAGACACAGGCTAGACACAGGATAGACACAGAATAGACACAGTCTTAACACTGGCTAGACACTGGCTAGGCACTGGCTAGACACTGGCTATGCACTGGCTAAACACTGGCTAGACACTGGCTATGCACTGGCTAAACACTGGCTTGGCACTGGCTTGTCATTGGCTAGGCTCTGGCTAGTCACTGGCTAGCACTTGCTAGACGCAGGCTGGACACATGGTAGTCACAGGTAAGACACAGGCTTATTTCAGGCTAGACACAACCTTATTATAGGCTTGACATAAGATAAACACAGGTAAGACACTGGCTAGATACAGGCTAGACACAGGCTAGACACAAGGTAGACACAGGAAGGAAACACAGGATAGAAACAGACTAGACACAGGCTTATTTTAGGATAGACAAATCCTTATTATAAAGTTGACATAGGATAGACACAGGCTTAACTCTGGGTAGACACTAGCTAGACACTTGCTAGACACAGGCTAGACACAGGCTAGAAACTGGCTAGGAACTGGCTAGACACAGGATAGACACAAGCTTTACACTAGATAGACACTGGCTAGACACGGGCTAGACATTGGCTAGGCACTGGCTAGAGACAGGATAGACACAGGATAGACAGAGTCTTAACACTGGCTAGACACTTGCTAGAGACTGGCTAGACACTGGCTAGACACTGGCTAGATACTGGCTAGGCACTGGCTAGACACTGGATAGACGCAGGCTGGACACATGGTAGTCACAGGCAAAACACAGGATTAAAACAAGCTAAACAAAGGTTTATTTCAGCCTAGACACACCCTAATTACAGGCTAGACTTATGATAGACACAGGATAGACACATTCTTGAAACTGGCTAGTCACTGGCTAGACACTGGCTAGACATTGCCTTGACTTTGGCTAGGCACTGGCTAGACACTAGGTAGACACTTGTTAGACGCGGGCTAGACATTGGCTAGGCAATGGCTAGAGACAGGCTAGACTTAGTATAGATACAGGCTTGACACTGGCTAGAGACTAGCTAGACACTGGCTGGACACAGGCTAGACCTTGGCTAGGCACTGGCTAGATACTTGCTAGGCATTGGCTAGATACTGGCTAGGCATTGGCTAGATACTGGCTAGACACAGGCTAGACACAGTATTGACACTGGTTAGACACTGGCTAGGCACTGGCTAGACCTTGGCTAGGCACTGGCTAGATAATTGCTAGGCACTAGCTAGACACTGGCTAGGCACTGGCTAGACACTGGCTAGGCACTGGTTAGACACTAGCTAGGCACTGGTTAGACACTAGCTAGGCACTGGCTAGTTACTGGCTAGGCACTGGCTAGTTACTGGCTAGACACTGGCAAGGTATTGGCTAGAAGGGGGCTGAAAACATGGTAGTCACAGGCAAAACACAGGATTAAAACAGGCTAGACACAGGCTTATTTCAGGCTAGACACATCCTAAATACAGGCTAGACTTAGACACTGGATAGACATTAGCTAGACATTGGCTAGACTTTGGCTAGGCACTGGCTAGATATTTGCTAGGCACTGGCAAGATACTGGCTAGACACTGGCTAGACACTAGCTAGATACTGGCTAGGCACTAGCTAAACACTGGCTAGGCACTAGCTAGGCACTGGCTAGGCACTGGCTTGTCACTGGCTAGGCACTGGATAGAAACTGACTAGGCACCGGCTAGACACTGGCTAGACACTGGCAAGACACTGGCTAGACATGGGCTAACTCTGGATAGACACTGGCTAGCACTACCTAGCACTGGCTAGACACTGGCTAAACACTGGCTAGCTTTGGCTAGCACTGGCTAGACTCTGGCTAGGCACTGGCTAGACTCTGGGTAGGCACTGGCTAGACTCTGGGTAGGCACTGGCTAGACAATGGATAGACACTGGCTAGCACTGGCTAGTAATCACAGGAAAAACTCAGGAAAAAAAAAAGGATAGACACAGGCTTATTTCAGGAAAGACACAACCTTATTATTTTATTTTTATTTATTTAATTAATTTAAAGTCAACTAAATTCAGTCAACTGAATTGACAACAAGACATTAATAATTTATAATGTTGAAAATGTATAAAAAATTTAAGCATAAAGTTTTAAAAGATCTTAGATAATTTTAAATTTATTAAATTTTATTTTAAATTAATTTAATTTAATTTAATTTAATCTGGGATAGACAAAGATATAACCCCTCCCCCATATTTTTTGAAAAAATGGGGAAAAACCAAAAAAAACCAAATCAGATCAAAAAAATAAATAATAATAGTAAAAATATGTAAAATTTTAAAAAACACCCAACCGACCGAGGGGCAGTGTCATAAACGCGGGGCATGCGAGAATAGAAGCTAATAAAAAATAGACAGGCGTTTCGAGGAAAATTTAACTTCTACCAAGGTAGGACAAAAGTTTCAATTTCAGGGCTAGTACAGAGTTTGTATTTGTTAATATGAAGGAGTACTTATTAAAATCAGAACATAATACCCTGAATGGTTCATGCAGGGCATAGTTCGATCTACAATTAGGAAGAGTTAGTGGTAAGAAGTTACGGGTAATTCTACATGGGACAGCGAAGTTTAACTGGCTAACCAGGTCAACACTCTCAACGTCGCCTTGGATAAGGTTATTCATAAAAACTACACCAAGCATAGTTCTACGGTTAGCTAAGGAGGGTAAATTAAGTAATCTAAGTCTATTTGCATAAGGAGGAAGTCTTACATCTACATCCCAGTTCAGACCTCGCAAGGCGAAAATTAAAAAGTTCTTTTGCACGGATTCAATGCGGTCCCTGTGAATCGAGTACTGAGGACACCAAACGCATGATCCGTACTCCAAAATTGGACGAACAAGTGAGGTATAAAGGGTCTTTGTTAGATAAGGATCGTCAAACTCCTTAGACCATCGCTTAATAAAGCCAAGCATTCCCATAGCCTTATTGACCATAGTAGAAATATGTTCCGAAAACTTAAGTTTACGGTCTAGACGGATACCAAGATCGTCAACTAAGGCAATTCTTTCTAAGGCACAACCACAAAGTGTATAGGATACCAACTCAGGGCTGGTTCGGTAGAATGTCATCAGCTTGCATTTAGAACTATTCAGAATTAATAAATTTGCACGGCACCATGATTGAAAACTATCTAGGTCAGCTTGTAAGTAAGAGTGACAGAAGGCATCTTTAAATTGAAAACACAGCTTAACATCATCTGCATACATAAGAGTGCGAGCAGATCGAATGACAAGCGGAAGGTCATTGATGAAAAGAGTGAATAGAAGGGGACCTAAATGGCTCCCCTGAGGAACACCAGAGGTGGCATGAAGTGGGTTTGAAAGGCAATCTTTAAAAAGTACCATTTGGGTTCTGTCAGTCAGATAACTAACAATCCAACTAAGAAGTTTAGGCGAGAAACCAAGAAGTTCAAGCTTTACTGCAAGGAGGGAATGATTTACTGAGTCAAAAGCTTTACTGAAATCAGTATAAATGACATCAGTTTGAAGATTTTGCTGAAATCCCTGTACCACAAAGGATGTCAGCTCAAGTAAATTTGTCGTAGTGGAACGACGTTTGATGAATCCGTGTTGGCAAGGGGAAATGATGGATCTACAAAAGTGTTGCAAGTGCGGGGTTAAGACATTCTCGAAGAATTTAGGTATGGCCGAAAGCTTAGAGATGCCTCTATAGTTAGTTGCATCCGACTTGCTGCCCTTTTTGAGTAAGGGAATAATGAATGATTCCTTCCAAATGGAAGGAAAAAAGAAGTTTCTAAGGACAGCGAGAATAGTTTTAGCAATGGCTTACTCAGGGAATTAGCACAGAACCGTAGTACGCACGCGGGAATTCCGTCGGGGCCTGGCGAGTAAAGTGGTGTAACTAAGTGAAGATCCCTAGCGATTGAACTTTCATTCAAAAGTGGAGTGAAGATACCATTCGAACTTGGGATATTATAAGGATATGACTGAGAATTTTGGGTAGCAGGTAAATAAGTAGTTTGAAAAAACCTTGCAAACATATCGGCCATGGCCTGATCCGTGTCTGCAATAGCATTTTCAAATTCCAATTTACATGGAAAAGCCGCTGATTTACGCTTCATGTTAACAAAATTATAAAACTGTTTGGGGTTTTGAAAGAACTGAGCCCTACAACGGTTTAAATAATTTTTATAGCACTTAGCGTTAAGCACGGTGAAATTTGACCGAGCAGTTAAATAGTGAGAAAAGACTAAAGAAGAGTGTTTAAGTTTATATTTTTTAAATAAGGCGTTCTTTAAATTCTTTAGGCGTGACAGCTCTTTTGTAAACCACGGGGGCTTACTTGAGGCTGTCGGATAGAAACTCGGAACACATATTTCAAAAAATGAATTAATGGTGCTATAAAAGATTTTTATGGCTACTGCCATATCAGTGCACAGGTGAAGATTAGACCAGTCAAAGGTAGAAATAAGGTTATTTAATAATAGAAAGTCTGCTTTTCTGAAACAGCGCACACGCTTACTATTAGTGTTACTATTAGTCAACGAATAATATCCCAAATCGAAATTGACTTCGAGGGTGGGATGGTAAGGATCTTCAGGTACAGAGAGGGGTTGAGCCCTATTTAGAATGACCTTAGATGGATCAGAAACGAAACATAGATCCAGCGATCTTTTCATGGAGTTAAGAACATGATTGACCTGCGACAATGACATGTCAAACAGTCCATCGAAAAGATCGTGCTGCTGGGAAGGCAATAGAGAATATTCCTCAGGACTAGGTGTCCAATTGCAGTCAGGAATATTAAAGTCCCCAAGGACTATGAACTGATCCCTGTCTGATAACAGGTTAAAAACAGTCTTAATTGCAGACAAATGCTGCGAATAGACTGATGATTCCGATGACGGCGGAATATAGGAGCAGGTTATATATAAGAAAAAACCGGGAAGGTGTAGTTTTACACAAATAAATTCAATATCATATTGAACATCCGGCTGTATAAAATCTGATGTAATGGTGGAGTCTACTGCAACAAGAACGCCACCACCACGTCGATCAGTTCTATCACGCCTGTAAATAGTGTACTTACTTGGTAAAACCTCGGAGCTTAAGATCTCCGGTTTTAACCAAGTTTCCGTTAACACCAAAAACTGAGAGGTAAATGAAAGACTATTAAGAAAGAAAGTTGAAAGTTTGCTACGAAGGCCTCTTACATTTTGATAGGAGAAAGAAAGATTAAAGTTTAGTTTTTTGTCGTCTTATTGGGCGCAGTGGTCTGGTTTGGCAAAGTAAGTCTAATCGGAGGCCGATTCTTTTTTTTTTCTTTGCCACGAATTCTTTAACCACGATATGAGCTGGCCAAAAATCAGCAGTGCATATGTGGTTAAAGCATTCGTTAGGGACACAAAGTTTAAAGGATGATACGTCCCGTTCATAAGAGAACTTGAATTTTTCCACCTTAATCTCAGCGGCTTGTATTTTGGCTTGAATAAAAGCCATAACATCATCAGATGTGAGATCAGGGGCAAGCCTGGAAACAAAGATTTGTTTCCTCGGGGGAATCCCTACAAGAGGCTTGGGCACCACTGATAAAGAAGCAGTGGTTGTTGCCCTGGGTGAAGCAGACACAGGTATTGAAGCTATAGCAGGTGTTAAAATGGTAGGCATTTTTGGCGTCACTGGCTGCGAAGACTCACTGTTGGCACATTCGGGAACCGAATTTTTCTGAGCCGCCGATCTCGTTACCACAGATGTGGTGACCGGTATCAACGGCTGTGTCAACGGAGTACTAGGCTGAGCTACGTTTGGTGGCGGAACAGCAGCAGACATGGTCTCTTCCTTACGCGTTGATTTTTTGCGCTTTGGGGACTCATTTAACAGCTGAAGGCCATTGAAGTCCGAGTCCAGCTTAGAGAACTGTTTAGATAGAGTACGAAAACCACTAAACAATTCTTTAAAGCCTTTCCGTGTCTGCCGCATGAAAGCTCTCATTTCATTTTGCACCTCACGACACTCCTCGCAACAATAGTGTAGCCCAATGCGCTTAGCCAAAGCATCGGCAGTTGAACCAGTGACGTTGACACATTTGGCATGTACAACATTATCACATAGCCAACATAAGATGCTTGGCTGAGCACACGTAATTTCACCTTTGCAGGTTTTAACAGCACAAATAAGATGTCCTTCCATTATAATGAGACACCACTGTAAAAGAGTAGCCAAATAAAACGTTAGAAAAAACTAAGAGCAAACTACGTACGAAAAAAGAGAGCAAATGCTAAGTAGGCGAGAGCGTTAGCTGTCGTTACAGTAACTGCAACAACAAATGCACAGCGCAGACGAAAGAAGGAGAGAGAGAGCGAACAGAAGAGAGTAAGCGCGCTCACGACAGAATCTAAAAATAGATCAAGCTACCAAGCAATGCAACAACAAAGCTACAAAGAGTTGATGTAAACAAAGAAGCAAATTGCAAACAAATTACCAAATTACCAAACGCAAATGTTTGACTAATTTAATAGAAAAGCACTCGCGAGTGAACAGATTCTGCAGCAAAAGAATAAGAAAAAACACTTCAAGAAGTATTAGTAGGCTTTTGTTACAGAGAACACCGGTTGTTCAAAGAAATAAAGAAACTTCGGGGAGCAAAAGAAAAACGCGTCTGTTCACTTGAAGAGAAAGCTGGCTTGCACTGGCTAGACACTGGCTTGCACTGGCTAGACACTGGCTAGCACTGTCTAGACACTGGCTAGACACTGGCCAGACACTGGCTAGCACTAGCTAGCACTGGCTAGACTCTGGCTAGACACTCGATTGACACTGGCTAGCACTGGCTAGACGCAGGCTGGACACATGTTAGTCACAGGTAAAACACAGGATAAAAACAGGATAGACACAGGCTTATTTCACGATAGACACAACCTTATTATAAACTAAAATTAGGATAGACACAGGCTAGACATTGGCTAGGAACTGGCTAGACACTGGCTAGACATTGGCTAGACTTTGGCTAGGCACTGGCTAGACATTGGCTTGTCTTTGGCGAGGGACTGGCTAGACATTGGCTAGACTTTGGCGAGGCACTGGCTAGACACTTGCTAGACACTGGCTAGGCACAGCCTTAACACTGGCTAGCCACTGGCAAGACACTGGATAGACATTGGCTAGACTTTGGCTAGGCACTGGCTAGATACTTGCTAGGCACTGGCTAGATACTTGCTAGGCACTGGCTAGATACTGGCTAGACACTGGCTAGATACTGGCTAGACACTGGCTAGGCATAAGCTAGACACTGGCTAGGCACTAGCTAGACATTGGCCAGACTTTGGCTAGGCACTGGCTAGATACTTGCTAGGCACTGGCTAGATACTGGCTAGACACTGGCTAGGCACTGGCTATATGCTGAATAGGCACTGGTTAGACACTGACTAGGCAAAGGCCAGACACTGGATAGACACTGGCTAGGTACTGGCAAGACACTGGCTAGACATGGGCTAGGCACTGGCTAGACACTGGCTAGGCACTAGCTAGACACTGGCTAGGCACTAGCTAGACACTGGCTAGCACTGGCAAGACACTGGCTAGCACTGGCTTGACACTGGCTAGCACTGGCTAGACACTGGCTTGACTCTGGATAGGCACTGGCTAGACTCTGTCTAGGCACTGGCTAGACTCTGGCTAGGCACTGGCTAGCATTGGCTAGAATCAGGCTGGACACATGATAGTCACAGGTAAAACACAGGATAAAAACAGGATAGACACAGGCTTGTTTCAGGATAGGCACAACCTTATTATAAACTAAAATTAGGATAGACACAGGCTTAACACTTGGTAGACACTTGCTAAACGCAGGCTAGACATTGGCTAGGAACTGGCTAGACACTGGCTAGACATTGGCTAGACTTTGGCTAGGCACTGGCTAGATACTGGCTAGGCACTGGCTAGCACTGGCTAGAAACTAGCTAGATACAGGTAAGACACTGTCTAGACGCAGGCTAGACACAGGATAGACACTTCTTTGACACTGGCTAGTCACTGGTAAGACACTGGCTAGACTTTGGCTAGGCACAGGCTTGATACTTGCTAAGCACTGGCTAGACACTGGCTAGGTACCGGCTAGACACTGGCTAGCACTGGCTAGACACTGGCTAGGCACTGGCTAGACACTGTCTTTACACAGGCTAGACATGGGATAGACAGAGTCTTGACACTGGCTAGAAACTGGCTAGACTTTGGCTAGGCACTGGCTAGATACTTGCTTGGCAATGGCTAGACACTGCCAAGGCACTGGCTAGACACTGGTTAGGCACTAGCTAGACACTGGCTAGGCACTGGCTAGACGCAGGCTGGACACTGGCTAGGCACCGGCTAGACTCTGGCTAGGCACTGGCTAGACTCTGGCTAGGCACTGGCTAGATACTTGCTAGATACTGGCTGGGCACTGACTAGACACTGGCTAGGCACTGGCTATATACTGGATAGACAATGGCTAGACACAGACTGGACACATGCTATATACCGGCAAGACACTGGCTAGACACAGGCTGGACACATGCTAGATACCGGCTAGACACTGGCTATATACTGGATAGACAATGGCTAGACACAGGCTAGACACATGGTATTCACAGGCAAAACACTGGATAAAAACTGACTAGACACAGGCTTATTTCAGGCCAGACACAACATAATACAGACTAGACATAGGATAAACACAGGTTATACACTAGCTAGACACTTGCTAGACACAGGCTAGACATTAGCTAGAAACTAAGTAAACACTTGCTTGACACAGTCTTGACACTGGCTAGTCACTGGCTGGACACTGGCTAGACATTGGCTAGACTTTGGCTAGGCACTGGCTAGACATTGGCTAGACTTTGGCTAGGCACTAGCTAGACATTGGCTAGACTTTGGCGAGACACTGGCTAGATACTGGCTAGATACTGGCTGGGTCCTGACTAGACACTGGCTAGGCACTGGCTAGACACTTGCTAGGCACTGAATAGACACTGGCTAGGCACAGCCTTGACACTGGCGCGACATGGGCTAGAGTTTGGCTAGGTACTGGCTAGATACTTGCAAGGCACTGACTATACACTGGCTAGGCACTGGCTAGACACTGGCTAGCACTTGCTGGGCACTGGCTAGACGCTGGCTAGCACTGGCTAGACACTGGCTAGCACTGGCTAGACACTGGCTAGCACTGGCTAGACATTGTCTTTACACAGGCTAAACACAGGATAGACACAGTTTTGACACTGGCTAGTCACTGGCAAGACACTGGCTAGACATTGGCTAGACTTTGGCTAGGCACTGCCTAGATACTTGATAGGCACTGGCTAGACACTGGCTAGGCACTGGATAGACACTGGCTAGGCACTGGCTAGACACTGGCTAGACACAGGCTGCACACATGCTATATAGCAGCAAGACACTGGCTAGACACAGGCTGGACACATGCTATATACCGGCTAGACACTGGCTATATTCTGGATAGACAATGGCTAGACACAGGCTAGACCGATGGTAGACACAGGCAAAACACAGGATGAAAACTAGCTAGACACAGGCTTATTTCATACTAGACACACCTTATTATAGGCTAGACATAGGAAAGACACAGGCAAGACACAATCTAGACACAGGCTAGACACATGCTAGACACAGTCTAATTACAGGCAGGATAGACAGTCTGGACAGGCAACACAGAGGCTAGACGCAAGCTCGACAGGCAGTGTGGACAGGCTAAACGCAAGATCGACGGGCAGTGTGGACAGGCTAGAATCAGGCTAAACACAGGCGCGACAGACAGACTGGACAGGCAAAACAAAGGGAAAACACAATCTCGACGGGCAGTGTGGTCAGGATAGACACAGACTAGATATAAAGTCTAGACATAGGGTAGACAAAGGCTAGACACACGCTAAACACAGGCTAGAAACAGACTTGACACAGGCTAGACACTGTGTAGACAGAGGTTAGACAAAGATTCGACAGATGGTCTGGACACGCGAGACACAGACTAGACAAAGGCTAGGCACACCCCAGTAACAGGCAAGACACAGGCGTGACACAATCGTGACACAGGCTATAAACCATCAAGGCACCAGCTAGACACAGACTCGACAGACTCTCTGGACCGGCAAGACAAAGGGTAGACACTGGCTCGGTAGACAATCTGAACAGGCGAAACACAGGCTATACACAGGCTCGACACGGGCAAGACGCACACTAAACACTGGCTAGAAAAAGACCAAACAGACAGTATGGATAGGCAAGACACAGGGTAGGAACAAGCTCGACACAGGCCAGACACAGTCGGGACTGGCTAGACACAGACTAGCCAAAGGCTAGACATTGGATAGGCGGAGGCTAAAGACGGGCTAGACACAGTCTAGTAAGAGGCTAGACAGGCGTGAAACAGGCTAGATACCATCTTGCCACTGGCTAGACACAGACTCGACAGACTGTCTGGACCGGCGAGAACAGGATAGATACAGGCTAGACACAGGCAAGACACATGGTAAACACAGGCAGAACACAGGATAAAAACAGACTAGACACAGGCTTATTTCAGGATAGAAACAACCTTGACACTGGCTAGATACTGGATAGACATTGGTCAGACACTGGCTAGAAATAAGCTAGACATTTGCTAGACACTGGCTAGACACTAGCTAGACACTTGCTAAACACGGGCTAGACATTGGCTAGGCACTGGCTAGAGACAGGCTAGACTTGGGATAGACACAGGCTTGACACTGGCAAGACACTTGCTAGACACTGGCTTGACACAGGCTAGACATTGGCTAGACACAGGATAGGCACAGTCTTGACACTGGGTAGGCACTGGCTAGAGTCAGGCTAGACATTGGCCAGACTTTGGATAGGCACTGGCTAGACATTGGCCAGACTTTGATTAGGCACTGGCTAGAGTCAGGCTAGACATTGGCCAGACTTTGGTTAGGCACTAACTAGTCACTGGCTAGGCACTGGCTAGACACTGGCTGACACTGGCTAAGTACTGGCTAGACACTGGCTAAGCACTGGCTAGACACTTGCAAGGCACTGGCTAGACACTGGCTAGCACTGGCTAGACGCAGGCTGGACACATGGTAGTCACAGTTACAGGATAAAAACAGACTTGGCACAGGCTTATGTCAGGATAGACACAAACTAATTATAAACTAGACATAGGATAGACACAGGCTTGACTCTGACTAGAAATTACCTACACATTGGCTAGGCTCTGGCTAGACACTAGCTAGACACTTGTTAGACACGGGCAAGGCATTGGCTAGGCACTGGCTAGAGAAGGGCTTGACTTAGGATAGACACAGGCTTGACACTGGCTAGACACTGGCTAGACCTGTAGACAATGTCTAGACATTGCCTTGACATTGGCTAGGCACTGGCAATACACTGGCTAAACAAAGGCTAAACACATGATAGACACAGTCTTGACACTAGCTAGACACTGGCTAGGCACTGGCTAGCACTGGTTAGACGCAAGCTAGACACTGGCTAGACATTGGCTAGACACTGGCTAGGCAAAAGGCTAGGCACTGGCTAGGCACTGGCTAGACACTGGCTAGGCACTGGCTAGACACTGGCTAGGCACTGGCTAGACACTGGCTAGACACTGGCTAGACACTGGCTAGACACTGGCTAGACACTGGCTAGACACTGGCTAGAGCACTGGCTAGGCACTGGCTAGGCACTGGCTAGACACTGGCTAGACACTGGCTAGGCACTGGCTAGGCACTGGCTAGGCACTGGCTAGACACTGGCTAGACACTGGCTAGGCACTGGCTAGACACTGGCTAGGCACTGGCTAGACACTGGCTAGGCACTGGCTAGACACTGGCTGGGCACTGGCTAGGCACTGGCTAGGCACTGGCTAGACACTGGCTAGGCACTGGCTAGGCACTGGCTAGACACTGGCTAGACACTGGCTAGACACTGGCTAGGCACTGGCTAGACACTGGCTAGACACTGGCTAGGCACTGGCTAGACACTGGCTAGGCACTGGCTAGACACTGGCTAGGCACTGGCTAGACACTGGCTAGGCACTGGCTAGACACTGGCTGGGCACTGGCTAGACACTGGCTAGGCACTGGCTAGACACTGGCTAGGCACTGGCTAGACACTGGCTAGGCACTGGCTAGGCACTGGCTAGGCACTGGCTAGACACTGGCTAGGGCACTGGCTAGGCACTGGCTAGACACTGGCTAGGCACTGGCTAGGCACTGGCTGGCACTGGCTAGGCAAGGCACTGGCTAGGCACTGGCTAGACACTGGCTAGGCACTGGCTAGACACTGGCTAGGCACTGGCTAGACACTGGCTAGACACTGGCTAGACACTGGCTAGACACTGGCTAGGCACTGGCTAGACACTGGCTAGGCACTGGCTAGGCACTGGCTAAGCACTGGCTAGACACTGGCTTAGGCACTGGCTAGACACACTGGCTAGGCACTGGCTAGACACTGGCTAGGCACTGGCTAGACACTGGCTAGACACTGGCTAGACACTGGCTAGACACTGGCTAGGCACTGGCTAGACACTGGCTAGACACTGGCTAGACACTGGCTAGGCACTGGCTAGACACTGGCTAGGCACTGGCTAGACACTGGCTAAACTAGACACTGGCTAGACACTGGCTAGGCACTGGCTAGACACTGGCTAGAGCACTGGCTAGGCACTGGGCACTGGCTAGACACTGGCTAGGCACTGGCTAGACACTGGCTAGGCACTGGCTAGGCACTGGCTAGACACTGGCTAGGCACTGGCTAGACACTGGCTAGACACTGGCTAGACACTGGCTAGACACTGGCTAGGCACTGGCTAGGCACTGGCTAGACACTGGCTAGGCACTGGCTAGGCACTGGCTAGACACTGGCTAGACACTGGTTAGGCACTGGCTAGGCACTGGCTAGGCACTGGCTAGGCACTGGCTAGGCACTGGCTAGGCACTGGCTAGACACTGGCTAGACACTGGCTAGACACTGGCTAGGCACTGGCTAGACACTGGCTAGACACTGGCTAGACACTGGCTAGACACTGGCTAGACACTGGCTAGGCACTGGCTAGGCACTGGCTAGACACTGGCTAGGCACTGGCTAGGCACTGGCTAGACACTGGCTAGGAACTGGCTAGACACTGGCTAGGCACTGGCTAGACACTGGCTAGACACTGGCTTGATACTGGCTGGGCACTGGCTTGACACTGGCTGGGCACTGGCTAGGCACTGGCTAGGCACTGGCTAGGCACTGGCTAGGCACTGGCTAGGCACTGGCTAGGCACTGGCTAGGCACTGGCTAGGCACTGGCTAGGCACTGGCTAGGCACTGGCTAGGCACTGGCTAGGCACTGGCTGGACACTGGCTAGACACTGGCTGGACACTGGCTAGACACTGGCTAGACACTGACACTGGCTAGACACTGGCTAGACACTGGCTAGACACTGGCTAGGCACTGGCTAGACACTGGCTAGACACTGGCTTGATACTGGCTGGGCACTGGCTTGACACTGGCTGGGCACTGGCTAGGCACTGGCTAGGCACTAGCTAGGCACTGGCTAGGCACTGGCTAGGCACTGGCTAGGCACTGGCTAGGCACTGGCTAGGCACTGGCTGGGCACTGGCTAGGCACTGGCTAGGCACTGGCTAGGACACTGGCTAGGCACTGGCTAGGCACTGGCTAGGCACTGGCTAGACACTGGCTAGGCACTGGCTAGACACTGGCTAGACACTGGCTAGGCACTGGCTAGGCACTGGCTGGGCACTGGCTAGGCACTGGCTGGGCACTGGCTAGGCACTGGCTAGGCACTGGCTAGGCACTGGCTGGGCACTGGTAAGGCACTGGCTAGGCACTGGCTAGGCACTGGCTAGGCACTGGCTAGGCACTGGCTAGGCACTGGCTAGGCACTGGCTAGACACTGGCTAGGCACTGGCTAGGCACTGGCTAGACACTGGCTAGGCACTGGCTAGGCACTGGCTAGACACTGGCTAGGCACTGGCTAGTCACTGGCTAGACACTGGCTAGGCACTGGCTAGACACTGGCTAGGCACTGGCTAGACACTGGCTAGGCACTGGCTAGACACTGGCTAGACACTAGCTAGGCACTAGCTAGGCACTGGCAGGGCTTTGGTTAGGCGCTGGCTTAGCACTGGCTAGGCACTGGCAAGGCACTGGCTAGACACTGGCTAGGCACTGGCTAGACACTGGCTAGACACTGGCTAGACACTGGCTAGGCACTGGCTAGGCACTGGCTGGGCACTGGCTAGGCACTGGCTAGGCACTGGCTAGGCACTGGCTGGGCACTGGCTAGGCACTGGCTAGGCACTGGCTAGGCACTGGCTAGGCACTGGCTAGGCACTGGCTAGGCACTGGTTAGGCACTGGCAAGGCACTGGCTAGACACTGGCTAGGCACTGGCTAGACACTGGGCTAGACACTGGCTAGACACTGGCTGGGCACTGGCTAGGCACTGGCTGGGCACTGGCTAGGCACTGGCTAGGCACTGGCTAGGCACTTGGCTAGACTCTGGCTGAGGCACTGGCTAGGCACTGGCTAGGCACTGGCTAGGCACTGGCTAGACACTGGCTAGACACTGGCTAGACACTGGCTAGGCACTGGCTAGACACTGGCTAGGCACTGGCTAGGCACTGGCTAGGCACTGGCTAGGCACTGGTTAGGCACTGGTTAGGCACTGGCACTGGCTAGGCACTGGCTAGGCACTGGCTAGGCACTGGCTAGGCACTGGCTAGGCACTGGCTAGGCACTGGTTAGGCACTGGCTAGGCACTGGCTAGGCACTGGCTAGACACTGGCTAGACACTGGCTAGACACTGGCTAGACACTGGCTAGACACTGGCTAGGCACTGGCTAGACACTGGCTAGACAGGCTGGACTAGTAGGCACTGGCTAGGCACTGGCTAGACACTGGCTAGGCACTGGCTAGGCACTGGCTAGACACTGGCTAGACACTGGCTAGACACTGGCTAGACACTGGCTGGGCACTGGCTAGACACTGGCTAGGCACTGGCTGGGCACTGGCTAGACACTGGCTGGACACTGGCTAGACACTGACTAGGCACTGGCTAGACACTGGCTAGGCACTGGCTAGGCACTGGCTAGGCACTGGCTAGGCACTGGCTAGACACTGGCTAGGCACTGGCTAGACACTGGCTAGGCACTGGTTTGGCACTGGCTAGACTCTGGCTAGACACTGGCTGGATACTGGCTGGACACTAGCCAGGCACTGGCTAGGCACTGGCTAGGCACTGGCTAGGCACTGGCTAGGCACTGGCTAGACACTGGCTAGGCACTGGCTAGGCACTGGCTAGGCACTGGCTAGGCACTGGCTAGGCACTGGCTAGGCACTGGCTAGGCACTGGCTAGGCACTGGCTAGGCACTGGCTAGGCACTGGCTAGGCACTGGCTAGGCACTGGCTAGGCACTGGCTAGACTCTGGCTAGGCACTGGCTAGACTCTGGCTAGGCACTGGCTAGACTCAGGCTAGGCACTGGCAAGACACTGGCTAGACACTGGCTAGGCACTGGCTAGACACTGGCTACGCACTGTCTAGACACTGGCTAGACACTGGCTAGGCACTGGCTAGGCACTGGCTAGGCACTGGCTAGGCACTGGCTAGGCACTGGCTAGGCACTGGCTAGGCACTGGCTTGGCACTAGCTAGGCACTGGCTAGGCACTGGCTAGGCACTGGTTAGGCACCGGCTAGGCGCTGGTTAGGCACTGGCTAGGCACTGGCTAGGCACTGGGAAGACTCTGGCTAGGCACTGGCTAGACACTGGCTGGACACTGGCTAGACACTAGCCAGGCACTGGCTAGACAGTAGCCAGGCACTGGCTAGGCACTGGCTAGGCACTGGCTAGGCACTGGCTAGACACTGGCTAGACACTGGCTAGGCACTGGCTAGACACTGGCTAGACACTGGCTAGGCACTGGCTAGGCACTGGCTAGGACACTGGCTAGACACTGGCTAGGCACTGGCTAGTCACTGGCTAGACACTGGCTAGGCACTGGCTAGACACTGGCTAGGCACTGGCTAGGCACTGGCTAGGCACTGGCTAGGCACTGGCTAGGCACTGGCTAGGCACTGGCTAGGCACTGGCTAGGCACTGGCTAGACACTGGCTAGGCACTGGCTAGGCACTGGCTAGACACTGGCTAGGCACTGGCTAGGCACTGGCTAGGCACAGGCTAGGCACTGGCTAGGCACAAGCTAGGCACTGGCAGGGCACTGGTTAGGCACTGGTTAGGCACTGGCTAGGCACTGGCTTGGCACTGGCTAGGCACTGGCTAGGCACTGGCTAGGCACTGGCTAGGCACTGTTTAGGCACTGGCCAGGCACTGGCTAGGCACTGGCTAGGCACTGGCTAGGCACTGGCTAGACTCTGGCTAGGCACTGGCTAGACACTAGCTAGACACTAGCTAGACACTGGCTAGACACTGGCTAGATACTGGCTAGACACTGGCTAGATACAGGCTGGACACTGGCTAGATACTGGCTAGACACTGGCTAGATACAGGCTGGACACTAGCCAGGCACTGGCTAGGCACTGGCTAGACACTGGCTAGATACAGGCTGGACACTAGCCAGGCACTGGCTAGGCACTGGCTAGACACTGGCTAGGCACTGGCTAGGCACTGGCTAGACACTGGCTGGACACTGGCTAGACACTGGCTGGACACTGGCTAGACACTGACTAGGCACCGGCTAGACACTGGCTAGGCACTGGCTAGGCACTGGCTAGGCACTGGTTAGGCACTGGCTAGGCACTGGCTAGACTCTGGCTAGGCACTGGCTAGACTCTGGCTAGGCACTGGCTAGACACTGGCTAGACACTGGCTAGGCACTGGCTAGACACTGGCTAGGCACTGGCTAGACACTGGCTACGCACTGTCTAGACACCAGCTAGACACTGGCTAGGCACTGGCTAGACACTGGCTAGGCACAAGCTAGGCACTGGCAGGGCACTGGTTGGGCACTGGTTAGGCACTGGCTTGGCACTGGCTAGGCACTGGCTAGGCACTGTTTAGGCACTGGCCAGGCACTGGCTAGGCACTGGCTAGACACTGGCTAGGCACTAGATAGGCACTGGCAGGGCTTTGGTTAGGCGCTGGCTTAGCACTAGCTAGGCACTGGCAAGGCAATGGCTAGACACTGGCTAGGCACTGGCTAGACACTGGCTAGACACTGGCTAGACACTGGCTAGGCACTGGCTAGGCACTGGCTAGGCACTGGCTAGGCACTGGCTGGGCACTGGCTAGGCACTGGCTAGGCACTGGCTAGGCACTGGCTAGGCACTGGCTAGGCACTGGCTAGGCACTGGCTAGGCACTGGTTAGGCACTGGCTAGGCACTGGCTAGACTCTGGCTAGGCACTGGCTAGACTCTGGCTAGGCACTGGCTAGACTCTGGCTAGGCACTGGCTAGACACTGGCTAGACACTGGCTAGACACTGGCTAGACACTGGCTAGACTCTGGCTAGGCACTGGCTAGACACTGGCTAGACACTGGCTAGACACTGGCTAGGCACTGGCTAGACACTGGCTAGGCACTGTCTAGACACTGGCTAGACACTGGCTAGGCACTGGCTAGACACTGGCTAGGCACAAGCTAGGCACTGGCAGGGCACTGGTTAGGCACTGGTTAGGCACTGGCTTGGCACTGGCTAGGCACTGGCTAGGCATTGTTTAGGCACTAGCCAGGCACTCGCAAGGCACTGGCTAGGCACTGGTTAGGCACTGGCTAGGCCATGGCTAGGCACTGGCTAGACACTGGCTAGACACTGGCCAGGCACTGGCTAGATACAGGCTGGACACTAGTCAGGCACTGGCTAGGCACTGGCTAGACACTGGCTAGGCACTGGCTATGCACTGG
Source organism: Zaprionus africanus (assembly GCA_018151435.1). Classification (NCBI taxonomy): domain Eukaryota; kingdom Metazoa; phylum Arthropoda; class Insecta; order Diptera; family Drosophilidae; genus Zaprionus; species Zaprionus africanus. Next base: position 71,616 of record JAECXB010002158.1, read on the forward strand.
CTAGACACTGGCTAGACACTGGCTAGACACTGGCTAGACACTGGCTAGACACTGGCTAGGCACTGGCTAGACACTGGCTAGACACTGGCTAGACACTGGCTAGACACTGGCTAGACACTGGCTGGACACTGGCTAGACACTGGCTAGACACTGGCTAGACACTGGCTGGACACTGGCTAGACACTGGCTGGACACTGGCTAGACACTGGCTAGGCACTGGCTAGACACTGGCTAGGCACTGGCTAGGCACTGGCTAGACACTGGCTAGGCACTGGCTAGGCACTGGCTAGGCACTGGCTAGGCACTGGCTAGGCACTGGCTAGGCACTGGCTAGGCACTGGCTAGGCACTGGCTAGGCACTGGCTAGACACTGGCTAGCACTGGCACTGGCTGAGGCACTGGCTAGACACTGGCTAGGCACTGGCTAGACACTGGCTAGACACTGGCTAGGCACTGGCTAGGCACTGGCTAGGCACTGGCTAGGCACTGGCTAGGCACTGGCTAGGCACTGGCTAGGCACTGGCTAGGCACTGGCTAGGCACTGGCTAGGCACTGGCTAGGCACTGGCTAGGCACTGGCTAGGCACTGGCTAGGCACTGGCTAGGCACTGGCTAGGCACTGGCTAGGCACTGGCTAGGCACTGGCTAGGCACTGGCTAGGCACTGGCTAGGCACTGGCTAGGCACTGGCTAGACACTGGCTAGGCACTGGCTAGACACTGGCTAGGCACTGGCTAGGCACTGGCTAGGCACTGGCTAGGCACTGGCTAGGCACTGGCTAGACACTGGCTAGGCACTGGCTAGACACTGGCTAGGCACTGGCTAGGCACTGGCTAGGCACTGGCTAGGCACTGGCTAGGCACTGGCTAGACACTGGCTAGGCACTGGCTAGGCACTAGACACTGGCTAGGCACTGGCTAGGCACTGGCTAGGCACTGGCTAGACACTGGCTAGGCACTGGCTAGGCACTGGCTAGACACTGGCTAGGCACTGGCTAGGCACTGGCTAGGCACTGGCTAGGCACTGGCTAGGCACTGGCTAGGCACTGGCTAGACACTGGCTAGGCACTGGCTAGACACTGGCTAGGCACTGGCTAGGCACTGGCTAGGCCTGGGCACTGGCTAGGCACTGGCTAGGCACTGGCTAGGCACTGGCTAGGCACTGGCTAGGCACTGGCTAGGCACTGGCTAGACACTGGCTAGGCACTGGCTAGGCACTGGCTAGGCACTGGCTAGGCACTGGCTAGGCACTGGCTAGGCACTGGCTAGACACTGGCTAGGCACTGGCTAGGCACTGGCTAGGCACTGGCTAGGCACTGGCTAGGCACTGGCTAGACACTGGCTAGGCACTGGCTAGACACTGGCTAGGCACTGGCTAGACACTGGCTAGGCACTGGCTAGACACTGGCTAGGCACTGGCTAGGCACTGGCTAGGCACTGGCTAGACACTGGCTAGGCACTGGCTAGACACTGGCTAGGCACTGGCTAGGCACTGGCTGGGCACTGGCTAGGCACTGGCTAGGCACTGGCTAGGCACTGGCTAGGCACTGGCTAGGCACTGGCTAGGCACTGGCTAGGCACTGGCTAGGCACTGGCTAGGCACTGGCTAGGCACTGGCTAGGGCACTGGCTAGGCACTGGCTAGGCACTGGCTAGGCACTGGCTAGGCACTGGCTAGGCACTGGCTAGACACTGGCTAGGCACTGGCTAGACACTGGCTAGGCACTGGCTAGGCACTGGCTAGACACTGGCTAGACACTGGCTAGGCACTGGCTAGGCACTGGCTAGACACTGGCTAGGCACTGGCTAGACACTGGCTAGGCACTGGCTAGACACTGGCTAGGCACTGGCTAGGCACTGGCTAGGCACTGGCTAGGCACTGGCTGGGCACTGGCTAGACACTGGCTAGGCACTGGCTAGGCACTGGCTAGGCACTGGCTAGACACTGGCTAGGCACTGGCTAGGCACTGGCTGGCCTAGGCACTGGCTAGGCACTGGCTAGGCACTGGCTAGGCACTGGCTAGGCACTGGCTAGGCACTGGCTAGACACTGGCTAGGCACTGGCTAGGCACTGGCTAGGCACTGGCTGGACACTGGCTAGGCACTGGCTAGGCACTGGCTAGACACTGGCTAGGCACTGGCTAGGCACTGGCTAGGCACTGGCTAGGCACTGGCTAGGCACTGGCTAGGCACTGGCTAGGCACTGGCTAGGCACTGGCTAGGCACTGGCTAGGCACTGGCTAGGCACTGGCTAGGCACTGGCTAGGCACTGGCTAGGCACTGGCTAGGCACTGGCTAGACACTGGCTAGGCACTGGCTAGGCACTGGCTAGGCACTGGCTAGGCACTGGCTAGGCACTGGCTAGGCACTGGCTAGACACTGGCACTGGCTAGGCACTGGCTAGACACTGGCTAGGCACTGGCTAGGCACTGGCTAGGCACTGGCTAGGCACTGGCTAGACACTGGCTAGGCACTGGCTAGACACTGGCTAGGCACTGGCTAGACACTGGCTAGACACTGGCTAGGCACTGGCTAGGCACTGGCTAGGCACTGGCTAGGCACTGGCTAGGCACTGGCTAGGCACTGGCTAGGCACTGGCTAGGCACTGGCTAGGCACTGGCTAGGCACTGGCTAGGCACTGGCTAGACACTGGCTAGGCACTGGCTAGACACTGGCTAGGCACTGGCTAGGCACTGGCTAGGCACTGGCTAGACACTGGCTAGGCACTGGCTAGGCACTGGCTAGGCACTGGCTAGACACTGGCTAGGACACTGGCACTGGCTAGGCACTGGCTAGGCACTGGCTAGGCACTGGCTAGGCACTGGCTAGGCACTGGCTAGGCACTGGCTAGGCACTGGCTAGGCACTGGCTAGGCACTGGCTAGGCACTGGCTAGGCACTGGCTAGGCACTGGCACTGGCTAGGCACTGGCTAGGCACTGGCTAGGCACTGGCACTGGCTAGGCACTGGCACTGGCTAGGCACTGGCTAGGCACTGGCTAGGCACTGGCTAGACACTGGCTAGGCACTGGCTAGACACTGGCTAGACACTGGCTAGGCACTGGCTAGACACTGGCTAGGCACTGGCTAGACACTGGCTAGCACTGGGCACTGGCTAGGCACTGGCTAGACACTGGCTAGGCACTGGCTAGACACTGGCTAGGCACTGGCTAGGCACTGGCTAGGCACTGGCTAGGCACTGGCTAGGCACTGGCTAGGCACTGGCTAGGCACTGGCTAGGCACTGGCTAGGCACTGGCTAGGCACTGGCTAGGCACTGGCTAGACACTGGCTAGGCACTGGCTAGGCACTGGCTAGGCACTGGCTAGACACTGGCTAGACACTGGCTAGACACTGGCTAGACACTGGCTAGACACTGGCTAGACACTGGCTAGGCACTGGCTAGACACTGGCTAGACACTGGCTAGACACTGGCTAGGCACTGGCTAGGCACTGGCTAGGCACTGGCTAGGCACTGGCTAGGCACTGGCTAGGCACTGGCTAGACACTGGCTAGGCACTGGCTAGACACTGGCTAGACACTGGCTAGACACTGGCTAGGCACTGGCTAGGCACTGGCTGGGACACTGGCTAGACACTGGCTGGACACTGGCTAGACACTGGCTAGGCACTGGCTAGACACTGGCTAGGCACTGGCTAGGCACTGGCTAGACACTGGCTAGGCACTGGCTAGGCACTGGCTAGGCACTGGCTAGGCACTGGCTAGGCACTGGCTAGGCACTGGCTAGGCACTGGCTAGACACTGGCTAGGCACTGGCTAGACACTGGCTAGACACTGGCTAGGCACTGGCTAGGCACTGGCTAGACACTGGCTAGGCACTGGCACTGGCTAGGCACTGGCTAGGCACTGGCTAGACACTGGCTAGGCACTGGCTAGGCACTGGCTAGGCACTGGCTAGGCACTGGCTAGGCACTGGCTAGGCACTGGCTAGGCACTGGCTAGGCACTGGCTAGGCACTGGCTAGGCACTGGCTAGGCACTGGCTAGGCACTGGCTAGGCACTGGCTAGACACTGGCTAGGCACTGGCTAGGCACTGGCTAGGCACTGGCTAGACACTGGCTAGGCACTGGCTAGACACTGGCTAGACACTGGCTAGGCACTGGCTAGACACTGGCTAGGCACTAGGCACTGGCTAGACACTGGCTAGACACTGGCTAGGCACTGGCTAGGCACTGGCTAGGCACTGGCTAGGCACTGGCTAGGCACTGGCTAGGCACTGGCTAGGCACTGGCTAGGCACTGGCTAGGCACTGGCTAGGCACTGGCTAGGCACTGGCTAGGCACTGGCTAGGCACTGGCTAGGCACTGGCTAGGCACTGGCTAGGCACTGGCTAGGCACTGGCTAGGCACTGGCTAGACACTGGCTAGGCACTGGCTAGACACTGGCTGGACACTGGCTAGACACTGGCTAGGCACTGGCTAGGCACTGGCTAGGCACTGGCTAGGCACTGGCTAGGCACTGGCTAGGCACTGGCTAGGCACTGGCTAGGCACTGGCTAGGCACTGGCTAGGCACTGGCTAGGCACTGGCTAGGCACTGGCTAGGCACTGGCTAGGCACTGGCTAGGCACTGGCTAGGCACTGGCTAGGCACTGGCTAGGACACTGGCTAGGCACTGGCTAGACACTGGCCTAGACACTGGCTAGGCACTGGCTAGGCACTGGACACTGGCTAGGCACTGGCTAGGCACTGGCTAGGCACTGGCTAGACACTGGCTAGGCACTGGCTAGACACTGGCTAGGCACTGGCTAGGCACTGGCTAGGCACTGGCTAGGCACTGGCTAGGCACTGGCTAGGCACTGGCTAGGCACTGGCTAGGCACTGGCTAGGCACTGGCTAGGCACTGGCTAGGCACTGGCACTGGCTAGGCACTGGCTAGGCACTGGCACTGGCTAGGCACTGGCTAGGCACTGGCTAGGCACTGGCTAGACACTGGCTAGACACTGGCTAGACACTGGCTAGACACTGGCTAGACACTGGCTAGATACAGGCTGGACACTAGCCAGGCACTGGCTAGGCACTGGCTAGACACTGGCTAGGCACTGGCTAGGCACTGGCTAGACACTGGCTAGACACTGGCTAGACACTGGCTAGACACTGGCTAGACACTGGCTAGACACTGGCTAGACACTGGCTAGACACTGGCTAGACACTGGCTAGACACTGGCTAGACACTGGCTAGACACTGGCTAGACACTGGCTGGACACTGGCTAGACACTGGCTGGACACTGGCTAGACACTGACTGGCTGGCTAGACACTGGCTAGGCACTGGCTAGGCACTGGTTAGGCACTGGCTAGGCACTGGCTAGACACTGGCTAGGCACTGGCTAGACACTGGCTAGGCACTGGCTAGACACTGGCTAGGCACTGGCAAGGCACTGGCTAGGCACTGGCTAGGCACTGGCTAAGCACTGGCTAGACACTGGCTAGGCACTGGCTAGGCACTGGCTAGGCACTGGCAGGGCACTGGCTGGGCACTGGTTAGGCACTGTTTAGGCACTGGCTAGGCACTGGCTAGGCACTGGCTAGACACTGGCTTGGCACTGGCTAGGCACTGGCTAGGCACTGGCTAGGCACTGGCTAGGCACTGGCTAGGCACTGGCTAGGCTTTGGTTAGGCACTGGCTTAGCACTGGCTAGGCACTGGTTAGGCACTGGCTAGACACTGGCTAGGCACTGGCTGAGACACTGGCTAGGCACTGGCTAGGCACTGGCTGGGCACTGGTTAGGCCTGGGGCACTGGCTAGGCACTGGCTAGACACTGGCTAGGACTGGCCTGGGCACTGGCTAGGCACTGGCTAGGCACTGGCTAGGCACTGGCTAGGCACTGGCTAGGCACTGGCTAGGCACTGGCTAGGCACTGGCTAGGCACTGGCTAGGCACTGGCTAGGCACTGGCTAGGCACTGGCTAGACTCTGGCTAGGCACTGGCTAGACACTGGCTAGGCACTGGCTAGACACTGGCTAGACACTGGCTAGGCACTGGCTAGACACTGGCTAGACACTGGCTAGGCACTGGCTAGACACTGGCTAGACACTGGCTAGGCACTGGCTAGGCACTGGCAGGGCACTGGTTAGGCACTGGTTAGGCACTGGCTTGGCACTGGCTAGGCACTGGCTAGGCACTGTTTAGGCACTGGCCAGGCACTGGCTAGGCACTGGCTAGGCACTGGCTAGGCACTGGCTAGGCACTGGCTAGGCACTGGCTAGGCACTGGCTAGGCACTGGCTAGACACTGGCTAGGCACTGGCTAGACACTGGCTAGACACTGGCTAGACACTGGCTAGACACTAGCTAGACACTGGCTAGACACTGGCTGGACACTGGCTAGACACTGGCTGGACACTGGCTAGACACTGGCTAGACACTGGCTGGACACTGGCTAGACACTGGCTGGACACTGGCTAGACACTGGCTGGACACTGGCTAGACACTGACTACGCACCGGCTAGACACTGGCTAGGCACTGGCTAGGCACTGGCGAGACACTGGCTAGGCACTGGCTAGACACTGGCTAGGCACTGGCTAGGCACTGGTTTGGCACTGGCTAGACTCTGGCTAGACACTGGCTGGATACTGGCTGGACACTAGCCAGGCACGAGCTAGGCACTGGCTAGACACTGGCTAGGCACTGGCTAGACACTGGCTAGACACTGACTAGGCACTGGCTAGGCACTGGCGAGACACTGGCTAGGCACTGGCTAGGCACTGGCTAGGCACTGGCTAGGCACTGGCTAGGCACTGGCTAGGCACTGGCTAGACACTGGCTAGACACTGGCTAGACACTGGCTAGACACTGGCCAGGCACTGGCTAGGCACTGGCTAGGCACTGGCTAGACACTGGCTAGGCACTGGCTAGGCACTGGCTAGGCACTGGCTAGACACTGGCTAGGCACTGGCTAGGCACTGGCTAGACACTGGCTAGGCACTGGCTAGGCACTGGCTAGACACTGGCTAGGCACTGGCTAGACACTGGCTAGGCACTGGCTAGACACTGGCTAGGCACTGGCTAGACACTGGCTAGACACTGGCTAGACACTGGCTAGACACTGGCTGAGGCACTGGCTAGACACTGGCTAGGCACTGGCTAGACACTGGCTAGACACTGGCTAGACACTGGCTAGGCACTGGCTAGGCACTGGCTGGGCACTGGCTAGGCACTGGCTAGGCACTGGCTAGGCACTGGCTAGGCACTGGCTAGACACTGGCTAGGCACTGGCTAGACACTGGCTAGACACTGGCTAGGCACTGGCTAGGCACTGGCTAGGCACTGGCTAGGCACTGGCTAGACACTGGCTAGGCACTGGCTAGGCACTGGCTAGGCACTGGCTAGGCACTGGCTAGGCACTGGCTAGGCACTGGCTAGGCACTGGCTAGGCACTGGCTGGACACTGGCTAGGCACTGGCTAGGCACTGGCTAGACACTGGCTAGGCACTGGCTAGGCACTGGCTAGGCACTGGCTAGGCACTGGCTAGGCACTGGCTAGACACTGGCTAGGCACTGGCTAGGCACTGGCTAGGCACTGGCTAGACACTGGCTAGGCACTGGCTAGACACTGGCTAGACACTGGCTGGCTGGCACTGGCTAGACACTGGCTAGACACTGGCTAGACACTGGCTAGACACTGGCTGGACACTGGCCAGGCACTGGCTAGGCACTGGCTAGACACTGGCTAGGCACTGGCTAGGCACTGGCTAGGCACTGGCTAGACACTGGCTATTCGGCTAGACACTGGCTAGCTTGCACGGCTGGACACTGGCTAGGCACTGGCTAGACACTGGCTAGGCACTGGCTAGGCACTGGCTAGGCACTGGCTAGGCACTGGCTGGGCACTGGCTAGGCACTGGCTAAGCACTGGCTAGGCACTGGCTAGGCACTGGCTAGGCACTGGCTAGGCACTGGCTAGACACTGGCTAGGCACTGGCTAGACACTGGCTAGGCACTGGCTAGGCACTGGCTAGGCACTGGCTAGGCACTGGCTAGACACTGGCTAGGCACTGGCTAGGCACTGGCTAGGCACTGGCTAGACACTGGCTAGGCACTGGCTAGACACTGGCTGAGGCACTGGCTAGACACTGGCTAGGCACTGGCTAGGCACTGGCTAGACACTGGCTAGGCACTGGCTAGGCACTGGCTAGACACTGGCTAGGCACTGGCTAGGCACTGGCTAGGCACTGGCTAGGCACTGGCTAGGCACTGGCTAGGCACTGGCTAGGCACTGGCTAGACACTGGCTAGGCACTGGCTAGACACTGGCTAGGCACTGGCTAGACACTGGCTAGGCACTGGCTAGGCACTGGCTAGACACTGGCTAGGCACTGGCTAGGCACTGGTTAGGCACTGGCTAGACACTGGCTAGGCACTGGCTAGACACTGGCTAGGCACTGGCTAGGCACACTGGCTAGGCACTGGCTGGGCACTGGCTAGGCACTGGCTAGGCACTGGCTAGGCACTGGCTAGACACTGGCTAGGCACTGGCTAGACACTGGCTAGGCACTGGCTAGGCACTGGCTAGGCACTGGCTAGACACTGGCTAGGCACTGGCTAGGCACTGGCTAGGCACTGGCTAGACACTGGCTAGACACTGGCTAGACACTGGCTAGACACTGGCTAGACACTGGCTAGGCACTGGCTAGACACTGGCTAGACACTGGCTGGGCACTGGCTAGACACTGGCTAGGCACTGGCTAGGCACTTGGCACTGGCTGGGCACTGTAGCACTGGCTGGACACTGGCTAGACACTGGCTAGGCACTGGCTAGGCACTGGCTAGACACTGGCTTGGGCACTGGCTAGACACTGGCTAGACACTGGCTAGGCACTGGCTAGACACTGGCTAGGCACTGGCTAGACACTGGCTAGACACTGGCTAGGCACTGGCTAGACACTGGCCAGGCTAGCACTGGCTAGACACTGGCTAGGCACTGGCTACACTGGCTAGACACTGGCTAGGCACTGGCTAGACACTGGGGCACTGGCTAGCACTGGTTAGGCACTTGGCTAGACACTGGCTAGGCACTGGCTAGACACTGGCTAGGCACTGGCTAGACACTGGCTAGGCACTGGCTAGGCACTGGCTAGGCACTGGCTAGGCACTGGCTAGGCACTGGTTAGGCACTGGCTAGACACTGGCTAGGCACTGGCTAGGCACTGGCTAGGCACTGGCTAGGCACTGGCTAGGCACTGGCTAGGCACTGGCTAGGCACTGGCTAGGCACTGGCTAGGCACTGGCTAGGCACTGGCTAGGCACTGGCTAGGCACTGGCTAGGCACTGGCTAGGCACTGGCTAGGCACTGGCTAGGCACTGGCTAGACACTGGCTAGGCACTGGCTAGACACTGGCTAGGCACTGGCTAGGCACTGCACTGGCTAGACACTGGCTAGGCACTGGCTAGACACTGGCTAGGCACTGGCTAGACACTGGCTAGGCACTGGCTAGGCACTGGCTAGGCACTGGCTAGGCACTGGCTAGACACTGGCTAGGCACTGGCTAGGCACTGGCTAGGCACTGGCTAGGCACTGGCTAGGCACTGGCTAGGCACTGGCTAGGCACTGGCTAGGCACTGGCTAGACACTGGCTAGGCACTGGCTAGGCACTGGCTAGGCACTGGCTAGGCACTGGCTAGGCACTGGCTAGGCACTGGCTAGGCACTGGCTAGGCACTGGCTAGACACTGGCTAGGCACTGGCTAGGCACTGGCTAGGCACTGGCTAGGCACTGGCTAGGACACTGGCTAGGCACTGGCTAGGCACTGGCTAGGCACTGGCTAGGCACTGGCTAGGCACTGGCTAGGCTGGCTAGGCACTGGCTAGGCACTGGCTAGGCACTGGCTAGGCACTGGCTAGGCACTGGCTAGGCACTGGTGCACTGGCTAGGCACTGGCTAGACACTGGCTAGGCACTGGCTAGACACTGGCTAGACACTGGCTAGACACTGGCTGGACACTGGCTCAGGCACTGGCTAGGCACTGGCTAGGCACTGGCTAGACACTGGCTAGGCACTGGCTAGGCACTGGCTAGACACTGGCTAGGCACTGGCTAGACACTGGCTAGACACTGGCTAGACACTGGCTAGGCACTGGCTAGGCACTGGCTAGACACTGGCTAGACACTGGCTAGACACTGGCTAGACACTGGCTAGACACTGGCTAGACACTGGCTAGACACTGGCTAGACACTGGCTAGACACTGGCTAGGACACTGGCTAGACACTGGCTAGGCACTGGCTAGGCACTGGCTAGGCACTGGCTAGGCACTGGCTAGGCACTGGCACTGGCTAGGCACTGGCTAGGCACTGGCTAGACACTGGCTAGGCACTGGCTAGGCACTGGCTAGGCACTGGCTAGGCACTGGCTAGGGCACTGGCTAGGCACTGGCTAGACACTGGCTAGACACTGGCTAGGCACTGGCTAGACACTGGCTAGGCACTGGCTAGGCACTGGCTAGGCACTGGCTAGGCACTGGCTAGACACTGGCTAGGCACTGGCTAGGCACTGGCTAGGCACTGGCTAGGCACTGGCTAGGCACTGGCTAGGCACTGGCTAGGCACTGGCTAGGCACTGGCTAGGCACTGGCTAGGCACTGGCTAGGCACTGGCTAGGCACTGGCTAGGCACTGGCTAGACACTGGCTAGGCACTGGCTAGACACTGGCTAGGCACTGGCTAGGCACTGGCTGGGCACTGGCTAGGCACTGGCTAGGCACTGGCTAGGCACTGGCTAGGCACTGGCTAGGCACTGGCTAGGCACTGGCTAGGCACTGGCTAGGCACTGGCTAGGCACTGGCTAGGCACTGGCTAGGCACTGGCTAGGCACTGGCTAGGCACTGGCTAGACACTGGCTAGGCACTGGCTAGACACTGGCTAGACACTGGCTAGACACTGGCTAGGCACTGGCTAGGCACTGGCTAGGCACTGGCTAGGCACTGGCTAGGCACTGGCTAGACACTGGCTAGGCACTGGCTAGACACTGGCTAGACACTGGCTAGACACTGGCTAGACACTGGCTAGACACTGGCTAGACACTGGCTAGACACTGGCTAGACACTGGCTAGACACTGGCTAGACACTGGCTGGACACTGGCTAGACACTGGCTGGACACTGGCTGGACACTGGCTAGGCACTGGCTAGACACTGGCTAGGCACTGGCTAGGCACTGGCTAGGCACTGGCTAGGCACTGGCTAGGCACTGGCTAGGCACTGGCTAGGCACTGGCTAGACACTGGCTAGGCACTGGCTAGGCACTGGGCACTGGCTAGGCACTGGCTAGGCACTGGCTAGGCACTGGCTACTGGCACTGGCTAGACACTGGCTAGACACTGGCTAGGCACTGGCTAGACACTGGCTAGGCACTGGCTAGACACTGGCTAGGCACTGGCTAGACACTGGCTAGGCACTGGCTAGGCACTGGCTGGGCACTGGGCAGGCACTGGCTGGGCACTGGGCACTGGCTAGGCACTGGCTAGGCACTGGCTAGACACTGGCTAGACACTGGCTAGGCACTGGCTAGACACTGGCTAGGCACTGGCTAGGCACTGGCTAGGCACTGGCTAGACACTGGCTAGGCACTGGCTAGACACTGGCTAGGCACTGGCTAGGCACTGGCTAGGGCACTGGCTAGGCACTGGCTAGGCACTGGCTAGACACTGGCTAGGCACTGGCTAGGCACTGGCTAGGCACTGGCTAGACACTGGCTAGACACTGGCTAGACACTGGCTAGGCACTGGCTAGACACTGGCTAGGCACTGGCTAGGCACTGGCTAGGCACTGGTTAGGCTGGCACTGGCTAGGCACTGGCTAGGCACTGGCTAGGCACTGGCTAGGCACTGGCTAGGCACTGGCTAGGCACTGGCTAGGCACTGGCTAGGCACTGGCTAGGCACTGGCTAGGCACTGGCTAGGCACTGGCTAGGCACTGGCTAGGCACTGGCTAGACACTGGCTAGACACTGGCTAGACACTGGCTAGACACTGGCTAGGCACTGGCTAGGCACTGGCTAGGCACTGGCTAGACACTGGCTAGACACTGGCTAGACACTGGCTAGGCACTGGCTAGGCACTGGCTAGACACTGGCTAGGCACTGGCTAGGCACTGGCTGGGCACTGGCTAGACACTGGCTAGGCACTGGCTAGACACTGGCTAGGCACTGGCTAGGCACTGGCTAGGCACTGGCTAGACACTGGCTAGGCACTGGCTAGACACTGGCTAGGCACTGGCTAGGCACTGGCTAGGCACTGGCTAGACACTGGCTAGGCACTGGCTAGGACACTGGCTAGGCACTGGCTAGGCACTGGCTGGACACTGGCTAGGCACTGGCTAGGCACTGGCTGGACACTGGCTAGGCACTGGCTAGGCACTGGCTAGGCACTGGCTAGGCACTGGCTAGGCACTAGCTAGGCACTGGCTAGACACTGGCTAGGCACTGGCTAGACACTGGCTAGGCACTGGCTAGGCACTGGCTAGGCACTGGCTAGGCACTGGCTAGGCACTGGCTAGGCACTGGCTAGGCACTGGCTAGACACTGGCTAGGCACTGGCTAGACACTGGCTAGACACTGGCTAGGCACTGGCTAGACACTGGCTAGGCACTGGCTAGACACTGGCTAGACACTGGCTAGGCACTGGCTGGCACTGGCACTGGCTGGGCACTGGCTAGACACTGGCCAGGCACTGGCTAGGCACTGGCTAGGCACTGGCTAGGCACTGGCTAGGCACTGGCTGGGCACTGGCTAGGCACTGGCTAGGCACTGGCTAGGCACTGGCTAGGCACTGGCTAGGCACTGGCTAGGCACTGGCTAGGCACTGGCTAGGCACTGGCTAGGCACTGGCTAGGCACTGGCTGGGCACTGGCTAGGCACTGGCTAGGCACTGGCTAGGCACTGGCTAGGCACTGGCTAGGCACTGGCTAGGCACTGGCTAGGCACTGGCTAGGCACTGGCTAGGCACTGGCTGGGCACTGGCTAGGCACTGGCTGGGCACTGGCTAGGCACTGGCTAGGCACTGGCTAGGCACTGGCTAGGCACTGGCTAGACACTGGCTAGGCACTGGCTAGACACTGGCTAGACACTGGCTGGACACTGGCTAGACACTGGCTAGACACTGGCTAGACACTGGCTAGACACTGGCTAGGCACTGGCTAGACACTGGCTAGGCACTGGCTGGGCACTGGCTAGGCACTGGCTAGGCACTGGCTAGACACTGGCTAGACACTGGCTAGACACTGGCTAGGCACTGGCTAGACACTGGCTAGGCACTGGCTAGGCACTGGCTAGGACACTGGCTAGGCACTGGCTAGGCACTGGCTAAGGCACTGGCTAGGCACTGGCTAGGCACTGGCTAGGCACTGGCTAGGCACTGGCTAGGCACTGGCTAGACACTGGCTAGGCACTGGCTAGACACTGGCTAGGCACTGGCTAGACACTGGCTAGACACTGGCTAGGCACTGGCTAGACACTGGCTAGGCACTAGCTAGGCACTGGCTGGGCACTAGCTAGGCACTGGCTAGGCACTGGCTAGGCACTTGGCACTGGCTAGACACTGGCTAGGCACTAGGCACTGGCTAGGCACTGGCTAGGCACTGGCTAGGCACTGGCTAGGCACTGGCTAGGCACTGGCTAGGCACTGGCTAGGCACTGGTTGGGCACCGGCTAGGCGCTGGTTAGGCACTGGCTAGGCACTGGCTAGGAACTGGGAAGACTCTGGCTGGGCACTGGCTAGACACTGGCTGGACACTGGCTAGACACTAGCCAGGCACTGGCTAGGCACTAGCCAGGCACTGCCTAGGCACTGGCTAGACACAGGCTAGGCACTGGCTAGACACTGGCTAGACACTGGCTAGACACTGGCTGAACCTGGCTAGGCACTGGCTAGGACACTGGCTAGGCACTGGCTACGCACTGGCAGGACACTGGCCTAGGCACTGGCTAGACACTAGGCTGAGACACTGGCTGGACACTGTGGCCTGAGCACTGGCTAGACACTGGCTGGGCACTGGCTAGACACTGGCTGGACACTAGCTAGGCACACTGGCAGGGCAGTTGAGCGCTGGCTTAACACTGGCTAGGCACTGGCAAGGCACTGGCTAGACACTGGCTGAGCACTCGCTAGACACTGGCTGGAACACTGGCTGGGCACTGGCTGGGCAGTGGCTGGGCACTGGCTGGGCACTGGCTGGGCACTGGCTAGGCACTGGCTGGGCACTGGCTAGGCACTGGCAAGGCACTGGCTAGACACTGGCTAGGCACTGGCCCAGCACTGGCTAGACTCTGGCTAGAGCAGAGCAAGGCACTGGCAGTGCACTGGTTAGGCACTAGTTAGGCACTGGCTTGGCACTGGCTAGGCACTGGCTAAGGCATGTTAGAGCACTGGCCAAGGCACTGGCTAGGCTGGCTAGACACTGGCTAGGCACTAGCTAGGCACTAGCAGGGCTTTGGTTAGGAACGTAGCCCAGCACTGGCAAGGCACTGGCAAGGCACTGGCTAGACACTGGCTAGGCACTGGCTAGACTCTGGCTAGGCACTGACTGAACACTATTTCTGAACATGGCTAGACACTGGCTGGGGTGCTGGCTAGGCACTGGCTAGACACTGGCTACGCACTGTCTAGACACTGGCTAGACACTGGCTAGGCACTGGCTAGACACTGGCTAGGCACAAGCTAGGCACTGGCTAGACACTGGCTAGGCACAAGCTAGGCACTGGCAGGGCACTGGTTAGGCACTGGTTAGGCACTAAGCGGCACTG
>JAECXB010002160.1:0-27439 GCA_018151435.1 Zaprionus africanus
GGAAATAATGATTATGTGTTTTTTTTTTTAAATGAGAAAATCATCCACTTAGAATAGTCGGATAAGATAAAAAATTGCACCAGAAGGTTTCCACTGGCATACTCTTGGCAAATCCGACGTGATCCCAAATATCATGATTTTTATTTTTTCGCTCAAAAAATAATGATTTTTCGTTGAGTGAAAAAAATTTCGATCAAAAAATAATAATTATTGTTGAGCGTTATTTTTTTCGATTATTTGAATCGCTCAATCTCGGATTATTCCTCTCCCAAAGAAGAGTTTAGAAAAATTTTGATGGAGACTTATAGAGTTCACCGTGGAGTATCCATTCAAATTATTTTCAATCTCTTTGATTACTGGTATTATCGTTGAAAAGATGTTTTGTTGCATATTTACCTATAATTTTTAGTCATTTTTTTTCGACAGCATAATTTTGAGCGCTGTGTTTGAGCTCTACCAAGAACTTTTAAAAGTCGTCTATTAATAATAACAGATATGATATGGTTGTTTTTGTTTTTGCGTGGCTTTTTATGCTAACCCATTACTTTTGTGGAAGTCATTGCCGGCATATTTAGACCAGAAAAAAATGAAATTGACGACACTTTCTATGCCTTTGAATGCATAACCGAAAATCATATTGCTTCGGTCGTTTCCATGACTCCTTAACCTGATTTACCTTCTTTTTCAATTGAGTAAAATTCAGTAGTCAAGGTCTGCATCAAAATTTTTGTAAAATCTCTGTTATAAGAGGTGTAATCGTAGCGATATTTTCGATCGAAAAAAATAACGCTCAACAAATAATCATTATTTTTTGATCGAAATTTTTTTACCCAAAAATAACACAGCCCCACAATAAAACAAGAGCAACAGTCGAGCGGCACGCGACAGTGGAATACCCTTCGACCTTTTTGAAACGTAAAAAGTCAATAATTGTGCAATACTTCTACTTAATAGAAATAAATACGTGTATATGCGTGTATCATTTTATTGGTCAAGCACAAATGTATGTATGTATGTGTGTGTGTGCGTTTGAGTGCAAAAAATGCGTGTGCATAGGAAAGAAGAGAAGAACAACACATGGCGCTATGCGCTCGCATTCTCTTTCCTTTTCTTTCCAACATGAGCATTGCAATGACGTCACAGCTGGCTGGTCTGTATACAAAATCAAAGCGAACAAGGTTTTTGTTTAACAACTTCTGTGTTTTTAGTCCGATCGGATTGGAATTTTAACATTATGCTGGTATTATAATTAGCTAAATATAGTCTTACTCAGAATGTTGTATCTTTTATATGTCGCTCGCAAATCAGCTTAAATATGAAATTATTGATTTGCGTGGGCGGGGGGCGTGGCACTTAAACTTCACCTGTCCCGGATCAACAGAAACCTTCATGCCAAATTTGGTGTCTCTAGCTTTTATAATAGCTGAGATCTGTGTGTTCATCCGGACATCCAGACATCCAGACATCCAGACATCCGGACAGACAGACAGACATGGCTTAATCGACTCGGCTAGTGATCCTGAGCAAGAATATATATACTTTGTGGGGTCTCCCACGCCTCCTTCTGCCTGTTACATACACTTGCACAAAGTTAGTATATTCTTTTTGACCATTTTCAATGGTCGAAGGGTATAATAAGGTTAAGATCTGGGTATGTGGCATATGCAGTTGTATGTATTTTGGGTCGCTGACTCCGAATCCGGCGTCAGAATTTCGCCATCACGTCTGGATTTCGACATAACCTAAAAAAACTGAAAAACCTTTAAATACCCCCAAAAGATATAGAATCCTGATCTAGGCATGCGATATATGCATTAATATGTATTTTGACCTTCTTAGTCTGAATCCGAAGTCGAAAATTACACTAGGCGTCCAATTTTCGATTTAACATATATCACACTACCCGATCATGATCACCCACTTTTTTATGGGGCTCCAAAATTTTTTTGAGTTTTTTGAGGTTAAATCGAAAATTAGACGTTTAGTGTAATTTTTGACTTCGGATTCAGACTAAGAAGGTCAAAATACATATTAAAGCATATATCGCATGCCCCAATCAGGATACTATATGCATATAACTACATATGCCACATACCCAGATCATGACACTTTTTTTTTGTGGGGCTGTGTAATCATTATATTTTAAACGAACACATAACACATAATCATTATTTGTTGAGTTTTATGATTTTTTGAGTGATTTTTACGGTCGCTGCTCAGAACAGATTCTCATATCGTATCGGCATTAGGATAGAAAATTTCATTCCTTAAATAAATTGGCGCAGTACAAAGCATTACGTTTAGAAAAGAATGGAAATTGATGAAAAAATCAGCAGTCTTACCACCTATGTTTCAATCGCTAAATCCATTCGTGGACAAATTTCAAAATAATGGCCTGAAATTTGAACTCATTCGAGTCGTTTGTTACATGGCGCTCTCTCGTATGAGGCTAAGTTCCCCTTTTAAATGACAAAGGATTCCGCTTTTGCACAACTCTTTGTCAAACACTTGCACATTAGGCACTACCATGCTAGTGCAAAGATGCTAGTTGGGTTGTTAAGGCAGCAACTTTGGGTGGTGAATGCAGTTGTGAAAAATTGCGTACACTGCTTTAGATAAAAGGCAAATTGTTGGGGCAAATAATGGGAAATTTTCTAGCCGGCCGCGTCCGAGAAGGCCAGACTTTTAGAGCATCTGGTGAAGACTTTTGTGGGCCATTTTACGCCAACTATAGGATCAGGGGGAGTCCTCATGTAAAGACGTATGTTGCAGTTTTTTTGTTTCGCCTCAAAAGGAGTTCACTTGGAGCTTGTCACAAACCTATCCAGTGATTCTTTTTAAATGTCTTTAAAAGGTTCATTGGGAGGCGCGGACTACCCGAGACGATGTTCAGCGACAATGCGACGAACTTTGTAGGATCGAGCAACGCTGAAGGAGCTGCAGACGACATTCCTGGAGAGCAAGGACCGACTGATCGGGTACGCAGTGGAGCGAGGGGTGCACTGGTAGTTTATTCCCCCTCGAGCATCGCACTTCGGGGACTGTGGGAAGTAGCGGTGAAGGCTGTCAAGCACAGGCTGGTTCAAGGAGCGGGCATTGCGAACCTAACGCCGGACGAGTTGAGCACGCATATGGTGGACTTCGAAGCGTTGCTCAACTCCAGACCACTTCTAGTAGACAGCACTGATCCGAACGATGGCGAGGTAATCACACCAGGGCATCTACTCATCGGGCAGCCTTTGCTTGCGCTGCCGCACGAATCAGGACCAGAAGAGTCGAGCAACAAGCCAGGACGTGCTTAGATGAAAAGGTGGCAGCTGTTGTCGGCGCTCAGACTGCACTTTTGGCGTAAGTGGACGAAAGACTACCTGCTCTGTCTGGGGCAGCGAACACAGTGGACCAAAGGCGAGGCCAATATGGCGGCAGGGGCGGTCGTTATGGTGCATGACGACAACATACTCCCGCAACGATGGATCATCGGGCGCGTAACGCGCATAGTCTCAGGGGACGACCGCAAGGTTCGGGTAGTGGACCTCAAAACACTATCAGGCGCAATTGGGCGCCCAATTCATAAGCTGGAACATTTAAAGACCGGAGCTCTTCAACGGGGCCGGAATGTTCAACCTCATCTTAAATAAAATAAATAGTTAAGCTAGTATGAAAAAGAACACATAAAGTGTCTTAAATTTAATTTCTTAAGTTAAGACGATCGGCAAATGCCGACGGTCAATTCGTGGAGTGTGGTTGGACTGTGGCCAGCTCTCCCTAGATAAAAATCGACCTTTTATTTATAGTTAAATTGTATTGTTTCGATTTCTCTAAAAAAGATATAGAATTTTCACTAAGCTTACACGAGAAAGCGACGAAAAGTAAGCATTTAAATTCGATTGACACGTAGTGGTTCGGTGTTCGCTTACCAAACGGTGAATAAGGTAACTACCCACGTAGGTATAAGTCAAATGAGTTGTTTATGTATGGCCTGCCGACACCGTCAGAACGCGTGGGGAATAACGTCCTTAAAGACCTCATTAACAAGCATTGCCTTTTTTATTAAGATGATGTGATGACCTATTCAACATCTCTGAACGAACACCTTGAATCACTGAGAAAGGTTTTTGAGGAACTTATAGAGGCCAATCTTAAACTCCAATTGGACAAATGCGAATTTATGAAAAAGCAACCAAATATTTCCGCCAATTATAGGATTTTGGCGACCTTTGTTGTGACTCGAGGTCAACGGTGGTAAAAAAATTAAAATAAAAACATTTGTTATATTTATTTTTGTTTTCCGATATATTTCGGTTACTCGTCGGTAACCGTCTTCAGGGCTAAAAACACAATTGTAACAACATAGAAAACTAACAATATTTTCATAACACTAAAAACTACAGTGAACTATATTTGATTACATACAATTTTTTTTATACCCTTCGACCATTGACAATGGTCAAAAAAGGGTATACTAACTTTGTACAAATGTATGTAACAGGCAGAAGGAGGCGTGGGAGACCTCACAAAGTATATATATTCTTGGTAAGAATCACTAGCCAAGTCGATTAAGCCATGTCTGTTTGTCTGTCCGGATGTCTGGATGTCTGGATGTCTGGCTGTCTGGATGTCTGTATGTCCAGATGAACACACAGATCTCAGCTATTATAAAAGCTAGAGACACCAAATTTGACATGAAGGTTTCTGTTGATCCGGGACAGGTGAAGTTTATTTCAAATGTTGGGTGCCACGCCCCCCGCCCACGCAAATCAATAATTTCATATGTAAGCTGATTTGCGAGCGACATATAAAAGATACAACATATTGAGTAAAACCATACTTAGCTAATTATAATACCATCATAACGACAAAATTTCAATCCGATCAGGCAACAAACACAGAAGTTTTTAAACAAAAACCTAGTTCGCTTTGATTTTGTATACAGACCAGCAAGCTGTGACGTCATTGCAATGCTCATGTAGGAAAAAAAAGGAAAGAGAATGCGAGCGCGTAGCGCCATCTGTTGTTTTTCTCTGATTTTCTATGCACACGCATTTTTTGCATTCAAACGCACACACACACATACATACATTTGTGCTTGACCAATGAAATAATACACGCATATATATTCATACACAGACGCATATATAGGCTACATAGGTATTGTACAATAATTGACTCTTTACGTTTCAAAAAGGTCGAAGGGTATTACACTGTCGCGTGCCGCTCGACTGTTGCTCTTGCTATTTTATACCCGTCGACCATTGAAAATGGTCAAAAAAGGGTATAATAATTTTGTGCAAATGTATGTAACAGGCAGAAGGATGCGTGGGAGACCACACAAAGTACATATATTCTTGCTCAGGATCACTAGCCAAGTCGATTAAGCCATGTCTGTCTGTCTGTCCGGATGTCTGGATGTCTGGATGTCTGGATGTCCGGATGAACACACAGATCTTAGCTATTATAAAAGCTAGAGACACCAAATTTGGCATGAAGGTTTATTTCAAATGTTAAGTGCCACGCCCCCCGCCCACGCAAATCAATAATTTCATCTTTAAAGCTGATTTGCGAGCGACATATACAAGATACAACATTCTGAGTAAGACTATATTTAGCTAATTATAATACCAGCATAATGTTAAAGTTCCAATCCGATCGGACTACAAACACAGAAGTTGTTAAACAAAAACCTTGTTCGCTTTGATTTTGTATACAGACCAGCCAGCTGCGAATATCCATATACAAAAGAGAATGCGAGCGCGTTGTTCTTCTCTTCTGTTGTTCTTCTCTTCTTTTCTATGCACACGCATTTTTTGCACTCAAACGCACACACACACATACATACATACATTTGTGCTTGACCAATAAAATGATACACGCATATACACGTATTCATACACAGACGCATATAAAGGCTTATGTTACGATATTTCTATTAAGTAGAAGTATTGTACAATTATTGACTTTTTACGTTTCAAAATGGTCGAAGGGTATCCCACTGTCGCGTGCCGCTCGACTGTTGCTCTTGTTTTTATTGTGGTTGCCATTGCTTGTGAATAGACTAATGTGTTATTTTGGTTGTAATAATAATAGTTGACTTAACTTCTAATTCTTCACAAAATTGTCGTAAATTACCTTTGTAGGCCGTGCAATACAAACGTCGCAAAAGTTCCTCCAGGGGGGTTTGAGTTTTAAATTCGACGATGAGAGATTCCTTTAGGGTTGACCATTCGTTGTGAAATCCGAGTTTGGAGACCTTCTCAGCATCTCCGATGACCTGTAGTTCAATGGCTCCATAAATTATGGCTTTCTGAAGAGGGTCGTCTGTCGGGTATAGGTTGAGCCGGTATTCAATTCGTCTGATTAACGAACTGAGGCTGTTTGGTTCTCCACAGAACTGCGGCACTTGACGTATTTGTCGTAGCAGTTGGGATAGATTATCACTTAATAATGCCATTTTTGTTTAATTTTTTCTTTTTGAACGTTTTTTTGATTTGTAGCGGACACACTTGTTTTGTTTAAGCGGGCTACTGTTCCTTTTTTTTAATTCACAGTTTGTTGGATTTAACTTATGTAGCGGTCACACCTGTACTTGTTAAAGTGGGCTACTGTTTAAGTTATTTTACAATCACTTCTCGGCTATGAACACCGTTGGGTTTATATTTTCAACCGATGTCACTGAAGTTGCCGTCGCGGTTCACGTGAGTTCTTTTGCGGATGATAGTTAAAGATTTGGATTAATTTTTGCCTCATTAATAACTAACATCCTACCGGCTGCGCAATTAAGTATTTAGGTGTTCATCAAAATAAAAATATATTTTTATTTTATAATATTAATTTGATGGAGTTTGTTATTAATTACACCAGAGTCACTCATAAACTAACTGACAGAATTATTTGTATGGATTAGCAAACCTTAAAGTTCTACTGAGCTTTACATCTTTGTTTACTTAAGCTTTTTATCGTTTGACGATTGGTGTCTCGAGAGAACTTTTATGTTGAGGCTTTTGAAGAGTGAAGCTTTCCAAAAGATCGGTTTAAGTAATGAACTGTGAGGCTTTTGAAGAGTGAAGCTTTTCAAAAGATCGGTTTAAGTAATTCATATGGAGAATGAATATGTCACTATATATTCTTGCTCAGGATCAATAGCCAAGTCGATTAAGCCATGTCTCTCTGTCTGTCCGGATGTCTGGATGTCTGTATGTCCAGATGAACACACAGATCTCATCTATTATAAAAGCTGGAGACACCAAATTTGGCATGAAGGTTTCTGTTGATCCGGTACAGGTGAAGTTTATTTCAAATGTTGGGTGCCACGCCCCCCCGCCCACGCAAATCAATAATTTCATCTCTTACGCTGATTTTCGAGCGACATATAAAAGATACAATATTATGAGTAAGACTATACTTAGCTAATTATAATACCAACATAACGTCAAAATTCCAATCCGATCGGACTACAAACACAGAAGTTATTAAAAAAAAACCTTGTTCGCTTTGAATTTGTATACAGACCAGCAATCTGTGACGTCATTGACGTAATACACCACGCTTAAGAAGGCTATACTAGACAAACTTGCAGAATCGGCAATGGTTCGCCTTGAAAAGCTCGCATCTGGCATACAACTCGGTGATGGACGCTCAAGTCATTTACTCAGTCAGCTGCAACGGACTAATGCCACCAACGACGAATCAGTTGTCCGTCGCTACGGGATCAAGCGCCTTCCACCTCAAGCTCGTGCCGTCATTGTAGGAATGCTCGAAAGTGCCCCGTATACAACACTATCTCAACTTTCAACAGCCGCAGACGCTGTCATGGACTCACTCACTTTTACATCGAGTGAAAACATTTCAGCTATATCACGCAACAACACCAACAATCCAAATTCTACAGACGATCGTTACAGCAACCTAGAAAAACGTTTGGACGCTCATGTAAAATTATTTCAGCAAATCAACAGCAAGCTCGGACAAATTTTAAGCAACAACAATAATCGACGCTCTCGCAGCAATAGTCGATTGCAAAGCAATAGTCTCAGCAATACTCCACAGCCCAACAACAACAACAAAAATTGTTTTTATCACATCAAGTATGGCGACAAACCACAAAAATGTGAGGAGCCCTGCTCATTCAACACCAATTCAAAAAACTAAGTCCAGCTGTCGAAGATCATAAAGGCAACCTCGAAAGTCAGTCCGATATAGCCTTACCACATACATCAAAACATCGGATAACATTAAAAAGCATTTCCACATACAACCGACTTTTTATTCTGGATTCAAAAACAGGAAAAAATTTTCTTATAGACACAGGTGCAGACGTATCCGTTATACCAGTTTCAACTATAAGCAAACGCATCGCATCAATTAAAACGTTCAACACAGCATGCAAATTTTCAAAACTTTTGGAGGAATTGAAATCTATCACTCAATTGGATCATATAACACCCAAACCAACCAAATCTGGTGTCACACACGGCATTGACAAAGGAGCACCCACAGTTTCAAAACCTCGTCGTCTTACTCCTGATAAGCTAACAGCAGCGAAGTCAGAGTTTGGATATCTTCTAAAAATCGGAATATGTCGTCCTTCAAAGAGCCCATATGCATCACCATTACACAAGGTCCGTAAAGCAGCAGGCGAAGGGCGGCAATGTGGCGACTATAGAGCTCTCAATGCACAAACGATTCCTGATCGGTACCCTCTGCCGCACATTCAGGATTGCACACATATTTTCTATGGTAAGAAAATATTTTCTAAAATTGATCTCAATCGCGCATATCACCAGATTCCAATTGAACCACGTGACATTCCAAAAACGGCTATAACTACCCCTTTTGGATTAATGCAACGCAGCACAGACGTTTAAACGCTATATGGACGTCGCCCTCAGAGATCTCGACTTCGTTTTCGTATATGTAATTGACATCGCCGTAGCATCAAGTAACGCTGAACAACATGAAATTCATCTTCGCGAAGTTTTTGAACGCCTTCAACGTTACCACCTCACAATAAACGCAAGCAAATGTGCCTTCGGACAAAATTCCATCGAATTTTTAGGACATCATGTCGACTCTAATGGCATCAAACCTTTGCCAGAAAAAGTCAAGCAATTGTTGATTTTCCATTACCCAAAGTTGTAAAGGAACTTCGACGCTTCCTGGCAATGATCAACTTCTACAGACGATTCCAGCCCAAAGCAGTGGAACATCAAGCCCCGTTGTTGAAGTTAATTCCAGGAAATAAGAAGAACGATACTTCTTCAATCAACTGGAAAGACGAAAACATACAGCATTTCCAACAGAGCAAGCATTCTCTCGCAACGGCAACCCTCCTGGTTCACTCATCTCCAGATGCAACACTTTCGCTAAGCACAGATGCTATTGATACAGCAGTCGGAGCAGTTCTGCACCATATCGTGAATAATGAATACCAGCCAATGGGATTTTCGCTATATGTTAGAAGGCAAATCATTCCATGTCCGCACTGGTCAGAAACGGCTCATATACGTCTTCACTCAAAGACCGGATAATGCATCACCCAGACAACTCCGCCAATTGGACTTCATTGGTCAGTTCACAACAACCATCTAACACGTCGCTGGAGTCGAGAACAAAACAGCAGACACATTGTCTCGCATAGCAGCAATCGAAAGCAACATTATCGACTACGAGCAACTAGCTTCAGCACAAAGAAATTGCCCAGAGCGTAAACAACTTTTGGAAGACAACAACACAACACTGCAACTAAAATCTGTTAACCTACCACAATCAGAAACATCAATCTTTTGTGATTTTTCTACTCCTACAGCACGACCATTTATTTCAAAGCCCCTTAGGAAGGAAATCATCTCCAAACTCCACAACAAACAGTCTACCAAAACTATTGTTCACCACAGACTAATTGAATACATTAAAATCACCGCAGAACGCGTAGGAAAAACGAAAAATTTTCCAAAACAAAACTGACTAACAAATAAACAGACATGACACTGACAAAAGTAACATATATTCTCAATAAATACTTTTTAAACAATACCAGTGTTATTTACATGGAAACCCGTAAAGACTTTTTAGTTTCTTCTGAAAATATTTTTGCTCTGATCTCATTATAATGAGTTAATCTCTCATGGTAAGGTTTTATTTGATGTAGTAAAGGAATGTCTGAGTGTGGATAAGGAGATTTCTGTTGTTTCTGTGTCGCCTGCCGTCGACGAATGAGCCCCTCTTGGAGATTTCCGCTCTCTTAAGGCATGTTGGACATTCAGGTTTATAAAAATCTTTTGCTCCGCACCCATAGCAAAAAATTCTTCGTTCTGCGAGGCACATGTCCCATGCATGTCCTGGCTGATCACAGTTCCAGCAGACCATAGGTCGTTTGGCAAGTTGCAAAGCCTCTACCAATACATACTCCGTCTCTGAGGCCGCCTGTAAAGACTATTCAGTCTCCACAGCTGCAACGGCTCTTTTAAACGCCCTCGGTTGAGTATTAATCTTGCTAGCTTGCTTAAAATCTGCATCTCCTAGCAGATTTTCACGATTCTGGACCAGTTGTCGCAGATGGGCAACAGAATGAATGGAGATATATAATAATGCTTGTCTTAGCTCTGGAATTAAATTCTTTGCAGCTGCTGAACAATTCGTTAATCGAGAAACAATCGGCTCTCCCTTGCTTTCGAACATGAATTTCTTCCATAAGGACATCATCCTCTTTATGGTCCTGATATTGATTTTTCAGAGCTGCACAAAAATCTTCCCATATTCTCTTTGCGGTATCTCCAATACCATTCTCTTGCTTTACTAGTCAAGAGAACATGTAAGATTTTACATACGGTGGCAAAATCACAGTTTAGACTATCTATGGTCAATGCTCTTACTCTGTATACAAATTCCTGGACTGTGGCCATTAACTGTTCCGTCGTATTTTATGCCCCAACCCTGAATAATCTGGGTGACTTTCTCTAGACTAAACATTGTGTTCGAGCGCGTGTCACTCGCTCTCGCCGACGCTGGACTAATGTGAGACACACGTGGAGACGGAAGTTGCCGATAACTATTAGGAGAATGTATGCCGCTTGATAAATTTTCGTTTATAATGTACTGTTCTTTAATAGTTGATTGAGTGGTGCGATCCCCGCTAAATTATTGGCCGATTGGGACCCTAGTTGCGGCTAGCTTGCAATCGTATTGGGGGGGTTCGTTGGCCAAATAATAAAGCCTTCACTCGATCAGACAGCCACATAGAATTAAATTGATAGTTCCGTGCCTATTACGTAGATGAACAAGATTTATAAATAATGCATAAAAAAATTTAAGAGAAGGAACAAAAGTCAGAAAGCTCGTGAGTGCATAATGCTGCTATGGCAGAATATCTAATATAAATGAGGATACACTGCTGGTATAGTAGCCCGCCTCTGTACCCACCCTCCATGATTTACCCTTGGCGATATACGGTAAGTCCCTAATTTAAACGTTACCCTTTCATTATACCCTTCGCCTTTCACTTAAGGAAAACTATTATATTTAGCAACACATTATAATAAGTTTATTTATTTAATAACAAGAATGAAGATAATATGTAAGGCCATGCTGCCGTATTGATAAGTTTTAAAAATATAAGGAACATTTAACTTTATTTAACCTAATCACATTTATATCTTTTATCATTATATAACTTTATTATTTTCAACTTATTTGTTTAATTTTTTTTTGTTTCTTTATTTTTAAACTATTCAATATTTTATAAAATTTTTCTATTACCGTTGCTAACTTAAATTTAATTCATTTTATTCTTATTTATTTTGTTTCATATTTCCTATTTTTTTAATTTTTCTTAATTTCATTTCTTTTATAATTTCTGTAATTTCGTTTATTTCTATATTTTATTTCTATTTCACGAATTTAAACTTTTATTGAATGTAACTGTCATTTTCTTGTCTTTCACTTTTAATCTGTTCCTCTTAATTCTTTTTATTTTTTTATGTATGGACTGTGCAATTTATAGGGTATAATATTTCTATGTATTTGTTGGAATATGTTCACATAAGCAAGTGTAAATATAAAGAAAATAATAACATCACTTTCCCCAAATCCATCCTATGGGCCCAGAGAAATTGTGGTTGGGATTTAATTATATTAATTTAATTGTCCGAAACAAATAATATACATTTGTGCCTACATACACATGTACATACATATTATATATACCCATGTGTGGTATATTACCAAATAAAATGCCATGTCTTCAAAAACACTAACTTAATAAATTATAAAGACAAAGATGGACAGTCGCCTACAAAAGCTGGAATGAACGAAATAAATTGTGTCAATTTTTGTTTTTAATATTCATAATACTTCTGTTTTTAATTCATTCTGCATGATTTTTTTAATCTTGTAAAATGCTTTTTAGTTAAAAATGTGTAACTGTGGTGAGGTATGTGTAAGGCTTTGTGTAATTTTGTGTATCACTGTTTATGTATGTTGTATTTTGTGTAAATTATTTAATAATAGTTTTGCACTGTTTTTGATATTCTTGGTGGATATGCGTTGATTTAGATGCAGAAGTAATAGTAGGTTATAGATGTTAATGCAGATTTTCAGTGCGAGATAGCGAGATTATGCGTTCGCTGCATAATTTTTTGTAAATTTTCCCAAGGGGGTTGTAGCGTGTGGAATTGCTGTTTTGTATACACCACTAGTATTTACTATATGATAGGCTAAGAAGGTTCGTGCACTTCTGGCTTCTCTCTGGTCTAAGCTCGTCGGATGGGGTGTGGGTTCTTTTCTTGCCTAAACATATACGCGCTACGGGAAAAATAATGATTAAGTGCACTACGGAAATGAAAATCGACAACTAAATTGTATTGAGATAAACCACACTGTTTATGGATGCTATATGCTGGTCATATTGTGCGAGGATACTATGCTGTTGATCGTATCCCGCTCTGTACCCTCCCTACCATGATAGCTCGCGGACTTCTCGGCTATCCCTAGTTAAACACTATGTATAAGTATTATATTTCACTATCATGGGCGTTCATTTGGTCGGCGATGAACCTCAATAAATTATTAAACTGGCATGATTAGGTGAACCTTGTAACTCAGTTTTTTATTAACGCGAAAATATTTTGAGATTTCATGTTCAAATTTTAAGATTAATAATAATTCGTAACGAAAAGAGTAAGAAACTATATAAATGAACGCGCAGTAGCTTCACCTCTCATTATAACAAGGGTCTTTTATAATAATTTCATATACACATATGTTTATGTGGACCACTACAAAATAACATAACTACATTGGCAATGCAAATGGCATACCGTGGATAATATCAATTTATATACATTTGGTTACTCACAGAAAATATCCGCTCGATCGATGGGCCCGTCGAAGTAGCTGCTGTGCTGTTTTGGAAGTATTTTATATAAATATAATGTCAATGTAGTTATACGTGTGTGTCCATAATTATGTACTTGTATTCAGGTGCTACTGCGAGTTGTACATGTTTCAAATTGCCTTAGGGATATACGTGTACGAAAAACGTTATTAGATAGAGTTTAATTGAAAAGATTTGATTTGAAAGTGTATTTATACTACTGCGATACTTTTGTTGGCATGCCGCCTATGGGCTGCCGACAAGGAGAGAACGACTCAGCGCTTCTTTTCGCTGCTGGGCTTGGATAGCCTATGCCAGGCTGGGCATATCCGTGTCGCTATGAGAGACTGTTGCTGTTATAATTATATGACTCTGGTCTGCTACTATAAAATAAATTCCGATACGTATAGCACTTGAGCTATAGCGGCGCTATGACGTTATGACGTCGGAGTCACGACGAATAAGGGAGTCGCATCCGTAGTTGACCGATATATATGAGCTCGGCGTGTTCCCACGGCGCTATTCTATTCTGTGTCTGAGTAATTTTAGTGTGTCGCCGCCCAGTGTACAGTTTTACAGCCACTGGGGGCTCCTATGGGCACGATCAGGCCTGCCTTATGGCTGACAGCGTGCAAACGCTTTTCGAGGCCGGCCGTGTTATATCAAATGTCGTAGCTATGGATAAATATATAATTAGCATTGACTATTTGTATAAATGTTCACTTAATATCACCTTTTTGTATGTATACACAATGCCTCTCAAACTGAGCAGTCGCTCTGCTGGTAAAGTTACGCAGCGAATAGCGCCGCTGCTTTCAAATGTTCCAGAACTTTAGCTTTTGTTTTTATATAAATAGCTCGGTTTCACAATTAGAGTATTTATGAATATATTGTATTTTAAAAATATATTCTTTGCAAAAAAGTTTGATTTTTAAGAGTTTATACACACGCTTCGGTGCTAGTCTGCGCTGTGAACTGACGAAAAATGTGAATGCACGTTGAATTCGCCCTCCTTTATAGACAACGAAAGAGAACATTTGCCGTTCCAATGCACGCGGTATTAGAACGGTTGTTGCCAAAAGTAACGGTTGATCATCTTATTTCTTTATGTGCCCTTTTTCTATCTGCATTATGCGAGAGCATGGAAATGAGACGACGGCGAATTGGGAATTGTCACTTGAGTGCGGCGAATTACTTGAGCGCCTTTTGATAATTCGAATTTAAGAGAGTTTATGAGTGCAAGCTAGACAACGGCCACTACACCACAGATAATGCTGCGACAGATGTATCTCGAGTAGTCATTAACTGAAGAAAAACAGTGCAAAGGTCGAGCTTGTCTTAAACTTTGATGTCTTTTAAGTGGTAGACTCCTAGCTTTTTGCCTGCTTCGTTTTGTAATTCATAATATGCTGGACTAAGCTGTTTAACTACTGAAGCCTTTACAAATACCGGGGCAAGTTTACTGCTGAAATTCTTAGCAGCACTGCTCTGTGCGAAATTTCTGGCATAAACTATGTCTCCGACTTTAAGTCGTAGTGATCTACTTCTTAAATTGTATCGTCGAGCGTTTATGTCGTGAGTGTGGTCTATGTTAACTTTGGCCTTTGCGCGAGCCAATTGCATCACGTCTGGCCGCTTCAAAGTTGTGTCGTCGGACAAAATATTCAGCTTGCGCAAAAGTTCATAATCTTGCCCATTGAGCATCATATTTTGCCCGAAGCATAAGTAATACGGAGAATATCCGGTGCTTCTATGAATATTATCTCTTATTGACGCATTAATTTCATTTAGATTCATATCCCAATTGATATGTTCTTTACCAATGTACGCTCTAATGGCAGCTAAGACTGATCGGTTCAGCCGTTCGCTTGCATTCGCTTGTGGCGAATAAATGGCTGTACAAATCTGAGATACTCCAAATTGAGTCAGAAATGCTTTGAAATATCCTGATTTGAATTGTGATCCATTGTCGGTCAATACTGTCTCTGGGACTCCAAATGTATAAAACACATTTTCCAAAAACTCGCAGATCTTGCTGGATGTGAATTTCTTTAATGGTTGTAGGAAGTGAAATTTAGTGTTGTGATCCACCACGATTAAAAGTCCTATATTTCCACTTTTTGATCTTGGATATGGGCCTAAAATGTCCAAATACAACTTTTGGAAAGGTCTGTCTGATGACATTGGCTTTCCCATTGGAGGTCTAAGAATCATATTAGCACTTTTAGTGGACTTGCATATCGAACACTTTGCTACGAAATTACGAATTTGCGTAACCATGCCAGGCCAAAATAGATAGCGTTTTAACTTAGCGATAAGTCTGGCTGTACCGCAATGGGCTGAATCTGGAGGATCGTGTGCTCTATGAAGAACATCGTTTATCAAACCATTTGGAATCCAAAGTTTCCAAGATTCTGCTTCCTGCTTTTCTTCTCCACTAGCAAACTCTGTTCGTTTGTATAAAAAGTCATCACAAATTTTCAAATCCGGCAATTTAGATTGATTCTGAATGACGTTTTTCAATAAATTGAGATATTCTGGTGATTTAAATTCCTTAGATTTTAGATCAATTATTGGGCCAGAATCTGTAAATTCAGAGACTTCGTTTTCGTCTCGGCGCGATAAAGCGTCGGCAACGACATTATGAGAACCTTTTCTATGCTGGATTGTACATTCTAAACCGCGTAATTGCAATGCCCATCTGGCCAAGCGCCCTGTAAGATCTTTTTTGGTTTAACAACCATTTCAGAGAAGCATGGTCAGTGATTACTACAAACGCTTGTCCTTCTATGTATGAACGGAACTTCTGTATGCCTTTTAGGACAGCTAAACATTCTAGCTCAGTTACCGTATAGTTGCGTTGTTGTTTGGTTAATTTAATCGACATATATGCGATTGGTAGCTCCGAGCCATCGACGCTCAGTTGAGCTAACACGCAGCCGAGTCCGTGCAGACTGGCATCGCACAACAATAAAAATGGTTTTGAGAAATCTGGTGTACTAAGAATGGGTGCTGATGTTAACTTGCCTTTCAACATCTCAAATGCTTCTTGAGCTTGTGGATTCCACTTGAATTGTTTATTTTTCTTTAAAAGTTCTGTCAGTGGCAGAGTAACAGAAGCATAGCCATCGACGAAACGTCGATACCATCCTGTCATACCGAGAAATCTTCTCAATTGTTTGACCGTAGTCGGTATCGGGAATTCGTTTATTGCCGTGAGCTTTCCTGGGTCTGTTTTTATTTTACCGTGTCCTATGATAAATCCAAGATATTTTATTTCTTGCATACAAAATTTGGACTTGGC
Organism: Zaprionus africanus; assembly: GCA_018151435.1. Lineage (NCBI taxonomy): Eukaryota > Metazoa > Arthropoda > Insecta > Diptera > Drosophilidae > Zaprionus > Zaprionus africanus. Next base: position 16,671 of record JAECXB010002160.1, read on the forward strand.
AATATTTATAGTCAGGTTCGCATTCCGCAAGTAGCCTGCTATTTCGCTTAAGAGTACCATATGGGAATCGAAATCTTCCGAGAGAACTAATAGATCATCCAAGTAAACGAATACTCTCGTGCGCAAATGTGCGGGAATAACTTGGTCCATTAATCGAACTAAGGTTTGTGCAGCGTTGCACAGTCCGAACGGCATGACTTTGTATTGATACAAAGGGCGATTTGGAATTGTAAACGCCGTTATTTGGCGTGATTTCTCCTCAAGGGGGATCTGCCAGAAGGCATGCTTCATGTCTAAGCCTGTAATGAAACGGGCGGGTGGCAACCTGCTGAGTATTCCATCAACGTGTGGAAGAGGATATGCATCCTTGCGGGTGCATTTATTAATCTCTCTTGAGTCCAGGCATAAGCGAACTTTGTCTCCTTTTCTTACGAGGACACAATTGCTGCTCCATGCACTCTTAGACTCCTCGATGACGTCCAAATCGAGCATATTTTGGATCTCAGAGAACATAAGCTTCTCCTTAGCTGGGGATATTGGCCAGTGCCTTTGCTTAATTGCTTTAGCGTCGCCTACGTCGATACTGTGTTCGATCAATTTAGTACGGCCTAAACCTTCCTTTTCGAACGATGGAAGTTTTAGTTTAACTCGTTCCAGTTCGATACGCTGATGTTCGGAGAGAGAATGAACTTTTGGGAGATCTTCGTCTACATCTGCATCTCTGCCTACATCGAGCTCATTTACTTGGCTTGAAGTTTGAACTATTTGATTTAACAAACCAAAGTCTCGCCAAAAGTCGATGCCAAGATACGCATCTTGCTTAAGGGTTGGAATTATGTAGAATTCAACTGGTTTGGTTATGCCACGATATGCTATATCACAAATTAATCGACCTATCACAGCACATTCTGAGTTGTTTGCTGTCTTGATACGACCTGAAGATTTTTGAATGTTTGGGTGGGATTTCAACTGTGCTGCTGCTTTACCGCCAAGACAGCTTATAGTTGCTCCCGAATCTAGAAGAGCGACAAATGAATGCCCTTCTAATTGAATCTCTGTATATAAACGATTGTCGTTATTCATAAAAATGGCTGAAACTAGTTTATGTCGGCATGCGCGGACTTTCTTCCAAAAGACGCGCATACGGACCGTAGAACGTTTGGTTTTCTTCCGGGGCTCATAACTGTCCACGTGACCGAAAATTCGACTACGTGTCGCTAGATAATGTGCCAGTCTCTCATGGAAAGGCTTATATACTTTCTTAATAATTTCGTTTTGTTTGGTGTTAATTCGTAAGGCTGACTTTTGGTTCAGATCGGCTGAATGTTGTTGGATCTGATTGTTTACTTCTGGGTTTATTGTCGTGGATGCGACAGTACGGATCTGGCCTGCGCATCCACCGACGAGTTTTCCGGGTTGTTACAATGGATACAATTGGGCTTGAAAACGTTTGCTGCCCCGCACCCGTAACAAAAAATAGACCTAGGCTCAAGACAATAGTCATAGCGGTGACCTACTTTTCCGCAGTTCCAACACTTCATACTTTTGCGCTGAATCGCGGCGATTTCTGTTTGTTCGTCAAGCTCTGAAACGAAGGGACGCGGCTGTCTATAAGACTGCTGTCTTGTTTGTTTGCAAAACTGCTCGTGAGTGCGGATTTCCTCCCGCAGTCGAGCTAATGTTGTTATGCCTAGATGCATTAATTCGTAACGCAGCGACATTTTAGAATTTCTAATTAAAATTCGCACTAATGACTCTTCTGTAATAGAGTTACGTAAACGGCTAACGAGTTTTTCAATTTCAAACTGAAATTCTTCAAACGGCTCTTTATCGCCTTGTTTTCTGGCATTTATGGAATCCCATATGTCCATATCTGTGTCTGCATCTTCATATTTCTTTCGAAACTCTTCACAGAATTTTTCCCATGTGAAACAAGGATTGTTTCTATGGAATTTCCAAAACCAATCACTGGCTTTGTCTCCTAAAAGCAAATGTAAATGATCGCAAAGTAAGTTATGATCACCGTATAGGTTTTGTCTCGTCATTGAACGAACTCTGTACAGAAAGTCTTCTGTAGAAATACCCTGTCTCGATCCGTCAAATTTCAATCTCCAATTGAGAATGATATTCGACACTTTCTCTGGGGGAATTGAAGAATATCTTCGAGGTAAAGTTGGACTACTGCCAGTGGTTTGGCTTGCCGGAGGCTGATCAGTCTGTCCTGCCCTGACATTAGAATTCGTTTCCTGTTGACTTCCGTTATTTATTTGAATATTTGCGAACTGTGATTGAATCAAGGCTGACAAGTTTCGCATTAGGTGCTGCTCTTGCTGTTGCATGGCTGACTGAACTATTTTATCTATATCTTCCCTGTTTCCTTCTTTCGATGAATCCACGGTCAGACTACTCTGATTCGCTTCATCGTTCTGCATCGCACGTTGTGCAGACCTAGTGGTCATGCCTCTACGTGTTGTGCCGCCTCTGCGGTATCTATTATTACGTCTATTACTGTTTTGGTCTGTGTTCTGATCAGGCGCTGGCAATATAGGGTCAGTGGCGTTGCCTGCTGCATTTAATTCAGCGGCCAAATTATTGTTTGACAATGATAACTGTCTGGCTCTGCAAGGGTTTTTGCATGTGGGGCAAATATTTGTATGTTGTAACGCCCTCTGTATACACTCGTGGTGAAACCTATGTTGGCATGGGGACGTTGCTATTAAATTGTTTGGTTGCATTGGCTGGTGGCAGCAGCCGCAGAAGGGGTCTTGTTGTTGTAAAATATTACTGAGATCTTCTGTGCTGTGTCTTACTGACATATTTATAGTTTTTCTGTTCATAGAATTATTGGTTCATCGCTTTCCAAAATAAACGCTCCATAATGTGTTTAAAAATATAACCTGCATACAGCTTATTGAAAATCTAAAGGATACTATTGCTCTACTCAAGACTGACTGTTGCTAATATTGGTCGAGTTCCCCCAAAAATATTCTAGGTGCTCGCGGTTCCTAATATTTGCTATCGAAAGCCTTATAGTAGTTTATTATTTAAAGGATAATAATATATAGCAAATATTGCCGTCATTGACTACAGGCTCAGTATGGTCGACTAACCCGATTAAAACGAGAGAGATCGCGATTCCGATATCTGAGATTCTGTGGCCTTGACGCCATATTGCTATACACATTCTCCCATTTCTAAAAATGGAGATTTCCAAACATGAAAATTATTCGGCAACTTCCAGACTTATCTCGGTCGATACATCCAAATTTTATGAATTGTAACCGCGATTCGCGAAAATAAGTTGCTGGGCTGCATAACATCACATCTGGGAAAATCATTTCGTTTTGAATTTTCTAAAAGATGAAACTTTTTTTAATGGCTGGATTCAAAGAGCTTTTGAAAGGTCGAACGTGATGTTATGTCGACAGGATTCATATTTCGGTTCTTTGCAGTTATTCTTGGGCTTGTATAAATATTGTAGCCTGAAGACCATGCCCCGTCTCTTGATTGAGATTAAAACTACAAAGAATTGAGAACTTTTGCCTGAACTGATCAAACCTTTCGGGTTGGGCCTCAATTACTTTTATAATTGATAAGAAGTAAGGTCTGTAACTTTCCATTACATCTCGAGCTTCACGCTTAAACGCCAATTATTTTTTTAAAAATAAATATTTTTAATAAATACTTGGCTAAAAGGAAATCCTCCCTTGCTCTAATTACTATCTGCAATTGATTAAGGAATAGGATCTGAAACTTTTCCATACCTCTCGGTGCCTCCTGTTGGATGCCAATTATTTTTCTGCAATCTCGGGCTCCAATGTTGGATACCAATTATTTTACTGTAATCTTCGGGCCCCACGTTGGGCGCCAATTATTTTTATTACCCTATGTAGCGTGTGGAATTGCTGTTTTGTATACACCACTAGTATTTACTATATGATAGGCTAAGAAGGTTCGTGCACTTCTGGCTTCTCTCTGGTCTAAGCTCGTCGGATGGGGTGTGGGTTCTTTTCTTGCCTAAACATATACGCGCTACGGGAAAAATAATGATTAAGTGCACTACGGAAATGAAAATCGACAACTAAATTGTATTGAGATAAACCACACTGTTTATGGATGCTATATGCTGGTCATATTGTGCGAGGATACTATGCTGTTGATCGTATCCCGCTCTGTACCCTCCCTACCATGATAGCTCGCGGACTTCTCGGCTATCCCTAGTTAAATACTATGTATAAGTATTATATTTCACTATCATGGGCGTTCATTTGGTCGGCGATGAACCTCAATAAATTATTAAACTGGCATGATTAGGTGAACCTTATAATTCAGTTTTTTATTAACGCGAAAATATTTTGAGATTTCATGTTTAAATTTTAAGATTAATAATAATTCGTAACGAAAAGAGTAAGAAACTATATAAATGAACGCGCAGTAGCTTCACCTCTCATTATAACAAGGGTCTTTTATAATAATTTCATATACACATATGTTTATGTGGACCACTACAAAATAACATAACTACATTGGCAATGCAAATGGCATACCGTGGATAATATCAATTTATAGACATTTGGTTACTCACAGAAAATATCCGCTCGATCGATGGGCCCGTCGAAGTAGCTGCTGTGCTGTTTTGGAAGTATTTTATATAAATATAATGTCAATGTAGTTATACGTGTGTGTCCATAATTATATGCTTGTATTCAGGTGCTACTGCGAGTTGTACATGTTTCAAATTGCCTTAGGGATATACGTGTACGAAAAAACGTTATTAGATAGAGTTTAATTGAAAAGATTTGATATGAAAGTGTATTTATACTACTGCGATACTTTTGTTGGCATGCCGCTTATGGGCTGCCGACCAGGAGAGAACGACTCAGCGCTTCTTTTTGCTGCTGGGTTTGGATAGCCTATGCCAGGCTGGACATATCCGTGTCGCTATGAGAGACTGTTGCTGTTATAATTATATGACTCTGGTCTGCTACTATAAAATAAATTCCGATACGTATAGCACTTGAGCTATAGCGGCGCTATGACGTTATGACGTCGGAGTCACGACGAATAAGGGAGTCGCATCCGTAGTTGACCGATATATATGAGCTCGGCGTGTTCCCACGGCGCTATTCTATTCTGTGTCTGAGTAATTTTAGTGTGTCGCCGCCCAGTGTACAGTTTTACAGCCACTGGGGGCTCCTATGGGCACGATCAGGCCTGCCTTATGGCTGACAGCGTGCAAACGCTTTTCGAGGCCGGCCGTGTTATATCAAATGTCGTAGCTATGGATAAATATATAATTAGCATTGACTATTTGTATAAATGTTCACTTAATATCACCTTTTTGTATGTATACACAATGCCTCTCAAACTGAGCAGTCGCTCTGCTGGTAAAGTTACGCAGCGAATAGCGCCGCTGTTTTCAAATGTTCCAGAACTTTAGCTTTTGTTTTTATATAAGTAGCTCGGTTTCACAATTAGAGTATTTATGAATATTTTGTATTTTAAAAATATATTCTTTGCAAAAAAGTTTGATTTTTAAGAGTTTATACACACGCTTCGGTGCTAGTCTGCGCTGTGAACTGACGAAAAATGTGAATGCACGTTGAATTCGCCCTCCTTTATAGACAACGAAAGAGAACATTTGCCGTTCCAATGCACGCGGTATTAGAACGGTTGTTGCCAAAAGTAACGGTTGATCATCTTATTTCTTTATGTGCCCTTTTTCTATCTGCATTATGCGAGAGCATGGAAATGAGACGACAGCGAATTGGGAATTGTCACTTGAGTGCGGCGAATTACTTGAGCGCCTTTTGATAATTCGAATTTAAGAGAGTTTATGAGTGCAAGCTAGACAACGGCCACTACAGGGTGCAGGTTTGTGGATGTGCCGCTCGTTGTCGGCACAGAACCCCGATCTAATACACGGTGGAGCCCTATCCGGCGAGACGTGCACTCTAACAGCCGGGGTGCTCCGCTGGCCGACGTAATGTGCACGCTCTGCATAAAAAAATAACAAACATCGGATTAGATTTAATCAATGAAAATTGATGAATTAGTACTCACAGATTTGCCTTGGTGCTTAAAAATAGAGCACAATACGTTTCTCTTTTTTTCAGAGACCAAACGACCACGTTTTTTAAATTTTTTATTTTATGAATACACCACATGCTCTTCGCGAATGAAAAAATAGAAAAGAACTCTATGAGAGCGTAGGTGTCTCTCGAGCAGTACAAAGCTCACATGCAACTCCCAAAGTTATAATTGGAGCTTTGAGCTTTTTGTTCAAGTTGAATGGCAGTGATCTAATATTGACTCCGAACTATCAAGATAGAAATTGAAAGGTTACGAAGTTAAGCGTATTTAAAAAAAAAATCGTTAGTTTCTTTTTTTTTTCCTTTTATACAGTTGTACAGCCCACATTAAACCACAAGCCATTTGTAAGTCGTTTAGGCCGGGAAATGGCTTGAATAAAAGAAGCCCTGATTTTAATTTGAAATATCACAATTTATCATTGTGTAATTGTCGCCGTGGCACCATTGTAACGAATTTCAAATTTTGTCGTTTATCGCAATCTATTTTGGAAGCGATAAAAATATCTCTAATTTCAATTATCTAATTCATCAACCTTGCTTAGCAACATAATTACATGCATACAACACAATAGCAAGATCGCATCAAACTTGTTGCTTCGAACATGTTCGATGATGTTTGCTGTTGCCAGCATCCGCCAATTCGAATTGCATGTCAAAGCTTTCAAGCGTCGGCGTATGGGTCATGTTCCGCTCAGATACATCTTTGTCGGTGCTGAATTATAGAAAAAGCTATTTTTGCAGAGAGCCTGGTCTATAAATGTTGCTGCCTTCCTCTTTTTGCCCTCTTTCTGTCAACTCCACGTCGGTTAGCACTCCGTTTGCTACACGTGTCGAGTATTTATTCGTGCGTCAAAACCTCGAAAAGTCTGTGAAAAAAATAAAACTGCATATAGTGACATATTCATTCTCTATATGAATTACTTAAACCGATCTTTTTAAAAGCTTCACTCTTCAAAAGCCTCACAGTTTAATTCTTAAACCGATCTTTTGGAAAGCTTCACTCTTCAAAAGCCTCAACATAAAAGTTCTCTCGAGACACCAATCGTCAACCGATAAAAAGCTTAAGTAAACAAATACGTAAAGCTCTGTAGAACTTTAAGGTTTGCTGGTCCATAAAAATAATTCTGTCAATTAGTTTATAAGTGACTCTGGTGTAATAAATAACAAACTCCATCAAATAAAAATTATAAAATAAAAATATATTTTTTTATTTTGATGAACACCTAAATACTTAATTGGCGCAGCCGGTAGGATACTAGTTATTAATGAGGCAAAAATTAATCCAAGTCTTTAACTATCATCCGCAAAAGAACTCACGTGAATCGCGACGGCAACTTCAGTGACATCAGTTGAAAATATAAACCCAACGGTGTTCCAGGCCGAGAAGTAATTGTGAAATAACTTAAACAGTAGCCCACTTAAACAAATACAGGTGTGACCGCTACATAAGTTAAGTCCAACAAACTGTGAATTAAAAAAAAAGGAACAGTAGCCCGCTTAAACAAACCAAGTGTGACCGCTACCTAAATCCAACCCCGCAAATTGTGAAGTGAACAAGCACAGTAGCCCGCTTAAATAAAACAAATGTGTCCGCTACAAATCAAAAAACGTTCAAAAAGAAAAAAATTAAACAAAAATGGCATTATCAAGTGATAATCTATCCCAACTGCTACGACAAATACGTTAAGTGCCGCAGTTCTGTGGAGAGCCAAACAGCCTCAGTTCGTTTATCAGACGAATTGAATACCTGCTCAACCTATACCCGATAGACGACCCTCTTCAGAAAGCCATCATTTATGGAGCCATTGAATTACAGGCCATCGGAGATGCTCAAAAGGTCTCCCAACTCGGATTTCACATCGAATGGTCAACCCTAAAGGAAGCTCTCATCGTCGAATTTAAAACTCAAACCCCCCTGGAGGAACTTTTGTGACGTTTTTATTGCACGGCCTACAAAGGTAATTTACGACAATTTTGTAAAGAATTAGAAGTTAAGTCAACTATTATTATTAAGAAGTTAGCCTTAGAAAACAACCTAAATAACACATTAGTCTATTCACAAGCAATGGCAACCACAATAAAAAATACTATTCAACGTTCACTACCTGATAGGCTGTTCATGACCCTAGCGAGGCATGACATTTCAACTGTCCAAAAATTACGACAAATTGCCCAACAAGAAGGTCTTTACGAAGACCCAATTTCTAAGAAATCAGATTACTGTCCAAAGCTTAATACAAACTCACTAAAGTTAAACACCCAAATACTTAACTAAATAGTGCACATATATGCAGTTCAATTAAGTTCCGTGTCGGTGCATTTAAATGCCCAAAATAAATGACGAGAAAGTACAACCCAAAGACGTAATCTCACTTGCCACGCCCGTTTTTCGGCAGAAGAAATCTGGACACATCAGCCTTCCCGATCAGTTTACGAGCCTAATTTTGATTTCTTTATGCTCAGCACAAGAAAAGGTATGCCACCCCCCCTATATTTTGTTCATTTTGAAAATTTGAGTTAAGTCATCATTTGCACCTAGATAACCTGGTTGCCACGAGTCACAGTTATCCCGTCTGCACCAATTGACGACTTCGTAGCCCACCTTTATGCAGAGGCTTCTGCTTGGCATTGGTGTGGATTTGGCAGATTGGAATTGACCTGTTGAAAATCCAATAATCTTCGCCTGCAGCACGCAGCTGTTCTACAAAACAGCATTTGTTTTTCCCGCTGGAGTCTGCTGCAGCAGAAACATCCACCGTTGGACACCGATGACATGTGTACATCGCCTCGTTTGCACTGAGATCGAGCTTATTTTTGCCTCACCCCACCCCCCCATGCAGCGCAAGTGCAGCTGCGCAGCCACTAGAAAGCTTTCTATCATTGGCTTGCTCCTTTTGTATATGGATATTCGCTAACTGATTTTGTATTAACGCTGTGACATTTTGCATTATCTGCAAGTGATTTGATTTCGAGTTAACAGCTGCTTACATAAGACTTAAAAGGTGCTTAGCATAAAATTAACAGATGCTTAGAACATAGATTTGAACAGCTGATTCTAATCGTATGGCAACCTTGAGCAATTAGATAAAGCAGTGATCTGCCGTCAACAATCTTTTTGGTGTAATAGTTGTGCGTTATATTGTTGCTGTGAATAAAAATGTAAAGGTAAAAGGTACCTGCACTATTAGTCAATATTTTAACTAATTAACTTATTTGCTTTCACTTGCGCGTCTTTGGCGTCGAGTTATTGTTTGTGTTTTCACTAACATTCCGACGCTCTCACGCTATCCCGCTCACGAAATTAAATTTCGCTCTTGGGGGATTTATGCAGTGTTTGTTTACGGTAAACGTCTCAGCTGTTTTGTTGTTTTTATACCCTTCGACCATTGAAAATGGTCAAAAAAGGGTATACTAACTTTGTGCAAATGTATGTAACAGGCAGAAGGAGGCGTGGGAGACCCCACAAAGTATATATATTCTTGCTCAGGATCACTAGCCGAGTCGATTAAGCCATGTCTGTCTGTCTGTCCGGATGTCTGGATGTCTGGATGTCCGGATGAACACACAGATCTCAGCTATTATAAAAGCTAGAGACACCAAATTTGGCATGAAGGTTTCTGTTGATCCGGGACAGGTGAGGTTTATTTCAAATGTTAAGTGCCATGCCCCCCGCCCACGCAAATCAATAATTTCATCTTTAAAGCTGATTTGCGAGCGACATATACAAGATACAACATTCTGAGTAAGACTATATTTAGCTAATTATAATACCAGCATAATGTTAAAATTCCAATCCGATCGGACTACAAACACAGAAGTTGTTAAACAAAAACCTTGTTCGCTTTGATTTTGTATACAGACCAGCCAGCTGTGACGTCATTGCAATGCTTATGTTAGAAAGAAAAGGAAAGAGAGAATGCGAGCGCGTAGCGCCATCTGTTGTTCTTCTCTTCTTTTCTATGCACACGCATTTTTGCACTCAAACGCACACACACACATACATACATACATTTGTGCTTGACCAATAAAATGATACACGCATATACACGTATACACATGAAAAGGTAGACGTCTGTATGATGGTGTTTGGTCTTTATTATCAGAATATTTTTGGGGGGGTCAGACTTTGTGATGGAGTTTCAGTCTGAATTACGTTATTAAGTTTTAATTGTCCGGATGCGCCAGAATTTTTTGCGCATCCGGCAGATGGTTTTCCGAAGGATTGCATACTTGGCAGTTTGGCTTGTAAGTGTATTTCTTACCACAGCCGTAACATAAAATAGAACGTGGCAATTCCAACATTTGATGCTTTTGTGCTGCATGGCTGCTATTTCCGAAGTGTCATCTAGCTCGGAAACAAATGGTCTATTATAACTAGGTGGTTCTGTTCTGTTCTGTTTACAGAATTGCTCATGCGTACGAATTTCTTCTCGTAGTCTAGCTAAAGTGAGTATATTCAAGTTCATTAGCTCGTAGCGAAGAGATGGTTTGGAATCCCGGAATAAGAGTCGCACTAGAGATTCTTCTTGTATGGGATTTCTAAAACAAGTAAGAAGTTTCTCGACTTCAAATTGATATTCTTCAAAAGACTCTTTTTAACCTTGTCGCCTGGAGTTTATGGATTCCCAAATATCCATATCTGTTTATATGTCCTCAAATTTCTTACTAAATTCTACG
>JAECXB010002162.1:0-12848 GCA_018151435.1 Zaprionus africanus
TAATGTTAAATAACATAATTGTGTCACTTGCTCTAAGAATGTCAAATTGAATGGAAGTGCACTTGCACGTAATAAATAATTTAATTAAACTAAAGTAATCCACTTTAAATATCAACATGGTAGCAGAGCAAGGTTAAAAGAACTTAATCCAAGGTTGAAAAATTAATCCAAGGTGTAAAACTAAATCCAAGTTTTATAAAAAATAAATGGTGTTCAAGTGAAGCGACTAAAAGAAAAAGTGTATGAGACATAAAAAGAGAAAAACAATATTAAAAGTGCAAACTATTAAAAAATACGAATACGAAAAAGACGTTTGACAAATGCTAAACAATTAAACGGAAAAACATTAAAAACATAAACTTAAAGGATTCGATGGAAGCAGATTAAAAATTTAAAATTCACGTGCACGCTTTTTATAAAATTACATGGAAATAGAAAAGTGTGACCCTATAAGAAAATGTGCAAAAAATGAATGACATAGAAAGAGACATAAAGAAGTGCACAAACAGATTAAAAGTGAAGCGGGGAAAATGAGTGCAAACGCAAAAATCGAAGACATTGTTATGCCCATATTCGATGGAGTAAATTTTGGAAGCTGGAAGTTCAGACTAATGACAATACTTGAATACAAAGAGTGCAAAGAACCAGCAGTGCGAACAAGAACAACAGAAGATAATGAAACAACATGGATGAAAACAGATTTAAAAGCAAAAACAATTTTAATCAGTACAATATCAGACAAACAGTTAGAATATGTTAGTGAGTGCCAAACAACATTAGAAATTATGAACAAGTTAAACGAAATGTATTCGACAAAGTCAACAGCCCTGCAAATATTTTGATAAGCAGTAAGAACAAAACAAAAATAATCGAAATAAAAGATTGTTTAATGAACAAATTCACAATGAAAGATTTAGGAATAATCGGTAGTTATATTGGAATAGACATTAATTATAGTACTGAAAGTAAGAAAATGACGTTAGGTCAAAAAGGATATATTGAATCACTAGCAATTAAGTATAATCTCGAAAATGCAAAGCTTTACGATACTCCAATGGAAACAAACTTAAAATTAGATCAAGCAACTGAATGTGATGAGAATATTAAATACAGAAATTTGATAGGTGAATTATTATATATAAGCGCAGGTACAAGACCAGATATATCATATTCCGTAAATTATTTAAGCAGATATCAAAGTTGTTACAATTCAACACACTATAAATACGCGTTAAGAGTATTAAAATATTTATATAAGACAAGAGATCTAAATTTAACTTTTGAAGACAATAAAAATAATGAATTTCTAGATTGTATGGTAGACTCCGATTATGCAGGAGATAATGTTGATAGAAAATCCACGACGGGATTTATAATTAGAATGTATGGAAATACAGTATATTGGAAAACACATAAACAACAAGCAGTAACAAAATGTTCAACGTTTGCAGAGTACATTGCCTTGTCAGAAGCAGTTACAGAAATATTATTTGTCAAAAACATGTTATGTTAAATGTTTAATATTAATAATGAAAAAGCGATAAAGATTTATAAAGATAATTCAGGCGCAGTAGCGATTGCTAAATTTGGTAACTTTACAAAAAATTCGAAGCACATTGAAGTGCAGTATCATTATGTTAACGAAAATTATGAAAAAGGTATTATAGACATTGTAAAGATAGAATCTAGACTTAATATAGCAGACATGTTAACCAAAGCGTTGGACAAACAAAAATTTATAAGAAATAGAAATGCTGTAAAGTTAATGTAATGAAAGAAAATCAAGACAACAAATTTAAGAGGCGTGTTGGAATAAATGTGAATGCCTTGATATGAAATGTTAATTAGCATAAGAATGAATCAGCTGATCGCGTATAGTGTAATGTTAAATAACATAATTATGTCACTTGCTCTAAGAATGTCAAATTGAATGGAAGTGCACATGCACGTAATAAATAATTTAATTAAACTAAAGTAATCCACTTTAAATATCAACAGTAACGACCTCACTCGATCAGTCAGCATTAAATTTATAAAATTTTAAATTTATAGTCCCGTGTCTATTACGTAGATGAACAAGATTTATAATTAATGCATAAAAAAAAATTTAAAAGAAAGAACAAAAGTCTGAAAGCTCGTGAGTGTATAATGCTGTTGTGGCAGAACATCTAAAGTAAATGAGGCTACACTGATGGTATAGTAGCCCGCTTCTGTACCCACCCTCCATGATTTACCTTTGGCTATATACGGTAAATCCCTAATTTAAATGTTACCCTTTCATTATAATAAGTATATTTATTCAATAAAAGGAAAAAAGATAATATATAAGGCCATGCTGCCGTATAGATAAGTTTTAAAAATATAAGGAAAATTTAATTTTATTTAACCTAATATCATTTAAATCTTTTATCATTATTTAACTTCATTATTTTCAGCTTATTTGTTCCATATATATATATTTTTTTTAGTTTATTTATTTTAAAACTATGCAATATTTTATTTGATTATACTGTTACAGTTGCTAACTTGAATTTAATTCATTTAATTCTTATTTGTTATCTTTCATATTGCGTATATTTTTAATTTTTTTTAATTTTATTTTTTTCATAAGTTATGTAATTTCGTTAAATTCTATATTTAATTTCTGTTTAACGAATTTAAACTTTTATTGAATGTAACTGTCATTTTTTTGTCTTTCACTTTTAATCTGTTCCTCTTAAGTATTTCATTTTATTTATGTATGGACTGTGCAATTTATATATTGATATATGTTCACATAAGCAACTGTAAATATAAAGTAAATAATAAGATCACTTACCCCAAATCCATCCTATGGGCCCAGAGGAATTGTGGTTGGGATTTAATTATAATAAATTAATTGGCTGAAACAAAAATTTTACACTTGAGTCAACATACACACATACATATTATATATACCCATGTGGGGAATATTACCATTTAAAATGCCATGTCTAACAAAAAAACTAACTTAATAAATAATAAAGATAATGATTGGCAGTCGCCTACAAAAGGTGTAATGAACGAAATAAAAAAAATAAAAGAAAGCAACAAATAAGAAAATTATAAAGAAAAAATTAATGGAAATGAAAACCAAAAGTATGAAAATTTACAGTAAACTTATTCTTTGATTTGTTCCTAATTGCTTCAATTTTTGTTTTTAATATTCATAATACTTCTGTTTTTAATTCATTCTGCATGGTTTATTCCAAAATATTTAATATTTTATTATGATTTTTATTATTTTATTTAGTTTCAATAGCTTTTACTAACATAACAGCAGACCGCTTGGGTCATACCTCATGATGACTCTTTAATTTATAAATTTTCACTCTGTAGCTTTTCAGCAAAACCTGCATAACGCATAACCTGAACGCATCACATTCCATATTCAGCCGATTTCCTGAATACTCCAACAATTGAAAACTTATTTGATGGTCAATAGACAACGACTCATCCTATCTAGTGATTTCGTTAGCCTCAATAAAAAGTTCGATTAATTATTAAGGTATCTCTTTATTATTGTGAATGCGTTAGTCTATTGGTAAGCTTAGCTTCCTATTTGGTGAAAGAGTGGGCCATAATTTCTTTTTATTAGATATGCTTCCTACTCTATTTTATAATCACATTGAGGAAAGTCTAGTTTTTTTTTTTTTTTTTGTTGATTTATTTTAAAATGTTTTAAATTTTATTTTTAGGCAAGTTGATGAAAGGCTTGTTTCAATTAGCTTTTACTAATATAACAGCAGACCGCTTGGGTCATACCTCATGATGACTCTTTAATTTATAAACTTTCACGCTGTAGCTTTTCAGCAAAACCTGCATGAAAGGGTGAAGTTTAGCCGAGGTGAACGCATCACATTCCATATTCAGCCGATTTCCTGAATACTCCAACAATTGAAAGCTTATTTGATGGTCAATAGACAACGACTCATCCTATCTAATGATTTCGTTAGCCTCAATAAGAAGTTCGATTAATTATTAAGGTATCTCTTCATTATTGTGAATGCGTTAGTCTATTGGTAAGTTTACTAAGCTTCTTATTTGGTGAAAGAGTGGGCCATAATTTCATTGTATTAGAAATATGCTTCCTACTCTATTTTAAATCACATTGAGGAAGGCCTAGTGAATTAATGTCCAGAATTTACTTTACAATGAACAATTATTTCCTATCACTGTGCATCAGCAGGTGTGTCGGATATTCTCTAAGATACGATCCTTACGAGTATAGTTCCAGACAGAGCTCAATGCAATTAAAATGGATATAATTTCCCGACAACTAATTTAAACATCTCGGATCTAAAGAGTGGACGAGTTTTTTGGTCAATGCCAAAAATCGTGTTTCCAATTCTTCAGTTTCAAAACTTAAATCTGTTTGTTACTAAAGCATATAATCTTGGGATAAGTGAAGCCGCGATCGCTTCATTTTTTCAAGTTATTGTTAACAGTCTATTATCCGACGCTAACTTTCGATTTAACACACTCGGTATAAATAAAGGCTGGATTTCGCCTTCGAATTTAAAGTACCTAGTTGTTTCTGCGCGGCCCCACTTTGGGTGCCAAATTCTATAATGTACTGTTCTTTTATAGTTGATTGAGTGGTGAGATCTTCGCTTAATTATTGGCCGATTGGGACCCTAGTTGCGGCTAGCTTGCAATCGTATTGGGGGGGTTCGTTGGCCAAACAATAAAGCCCTCACTCGATCAGTCAGCATTAAATTTATAAAATTTAAAATTTATAGTCTATTACGTAGATGAACAAGATTTATAATTAATGCATTGTAAGGACGCTTTCTTAGGCTGGGGTACATATCTCAGTCTCGCCAGGGTCTTTACAGAAAATTTGTAAATACTGAGACTACCAAGACTTTTAGTAAAGGGTGTTACTAGCAGGTCATGCCCTGCTGAGATATTTACAGGGTATATGAGGCGCACGTGGTCCACGTCGTGGACACATACTTGCTGGCCACGTGTCACAGGGTCCTACCACCACGTGGTTTACGTGGGACGCACTTGTGTGTGTGTCGCGTGTCACGCGTGCCTGGCCGGCGACTTATCGCGGGGAACGTACGCGGCCGCAGGCGCTTTCGCTAGCACTCCCACAAGCCGCTCCGTGGTGTATTCCACCACCGCAACTTGTTAAAGTGCCCGCTCACGCACCCTGCTCGCCTGCTATCGTCCGCTCACGATGCCGCTCACAGTCGATCGTTGGCCGTGCGGATCGCCCGTGACCACAGGTACTGGCGCCTGTGCTCCCACAAGTCGCTTTAATGGTGTATTCCACCACCGCAACCCGTTAAAGCACACGCTCACGTACCCGTTCGCCAACTAGCGTTTCACTTACAGCACTTCTTACGATCGGCCGTTGGCCGCGCAGAACGCCCGTGACCGCAGATGCTTTCGCCTATGCCCCCACTGGTCGGTCAATTGGTGTACTCCACCACCGCAACCTATTAGGGCATACGCTCACACACCCACTTGTCAACTAGCGCTCACTCACGGCACGGACGGCGAGTGTCTGTACACCCAGAGTCGCTCACTGATCACCGGCATGTCAGAAGCACGGCTGTGTTAATACACACACGCACACGGCACACACGTACACGACACACTGTTACACACTCGGGAAGGATTTTGATTTGTTTTTTTAAATAATTCACTGTTGATTTCTTTCCATTCTTTTAGATTTTATTATACACGCGGTTTTGCTTCGCTATTATTTTCCTATGCTTTGCTCACACTTGTTTTCCTTAATTCCTAATTGTCTCTGCCTTCCTGCCTACTCCGCACCATACGCAGCGCATAACTGCGCTCTCGATATCTCTTCTACAGCTCACCTGCTATGTCCTTGGACAGGATCCATGATACAACGATGGGGGGGGTTGGGTGGGTCCTTGCTGGCACACACACTTCGACTTGCACTTGCACTTTGATTGTTTCACTTTGTATTTTTTTACTTTGCGGGAGCTTTTCCGCCCGGCTTGACTTGCTGCCGCTCGAAGACTATCCTCTGCCCTAATTATGCGGCCTGCATTACGCTGCTGCCTTCGGCCGATCGTGCCTTGCGGCCGACGCTCTGCTCGCACTTCGCTGCTCGGCTCTGCTGCTCGGCTCTGCTGCTCGGCTCTGCTGCTCGCCTTGCGCCGCTGCCAGGCTGGCGCCGCGATCCCGTTGCCTGTGTGCAGCTGCAGTCTATGCGCGAGTTCTGGGTGCCCAGGCACCGTTACTTGTGCGCGTGCTATTTGGCTCGAGTTATGCACAAGCTCTGGGTACCGAGGCACCGTTACTTGTGTGCGTGCTATTTTTGCGTGTTACACCGGGCGCCGAATGCTGGAGGGTTTGCGTATGCTGCGTGCCCCTTTTCTCGTCTTTGCCCCCGCCCCTGTCTGTCTCGCTGCCTATGATTTTCTGCCTGTGCTTCTGCCTATGATTTCTGCCTGTGCTTCTGCTTATGATTTCTGCCTGTGCTTCTGCTTATGTTCTCTGCCTATGCTTATGTTATAATAAGAAGATTGTGGGGTATACGAGGGTCGTTTGATAAGTCCGTGACTTTTTGTATTTGCTGCGCACCTGCTCTAAATACAACACTGCTGTCAGCAGTTATCGATTAACAGCTGACTGTAAAATTTTGAGAAAGCTGCGTTTTTTGGTTTGCGTTTTATAGGCATTGAAAGCAGACGATCTCGATCTCCATTTTCGTTAAAATTCACGAGATCGTCTGCTTTCAATGCCTATAAAACGCAAACCAAAAACGCAGCTTCTCAAAATTTTACAGTCAGCTGTTAATCGATAACTGCTGACAGGAGCAGTGTTGTATTTAGAGCAGGTGCGCGGCAAATACAAAAAGTCACGGACTTATCAAACGACCCTCGTATTTTGAGGGCCTTGAGATCGTCTGCATTCAATGCCTATAAAACGCAAACCAAAAAACGCAGCTTTCTCAAAATTTTACAGTCACCTGTTAATCGATAACTGCTGACAGGAGCAGTGTTGTATTTAGAGCAGGTGCGCGGCAAATACAAAAAGTCACGGACTTATCAAACGACCCTCGTATATGACTTAAGAGTAGCTTATATTTATTTATAAAATAATAAAGTTTTAGTAATGTGCGCTGCTTCATGCGGCGTCACAGCATAAAAAAAAATTTAAAAGGAAGAACAAAAGTCTGAAAGCTCGTGAGTGTATAATGCTGTTGTGGCAGAATATCTAAAGTAAATGAGGCTACACTGATGGTATAGTAGCCCGCTTCTGTACCCACCCTCCATGATTTACCTTTGGCTATATACGGTAAATCCCTAATTTAAATGTTACCCTTTCATTATAATAAGTATATTTATTCAATAAAAGGAAAAAAGATAATATATAAGGCCATGCTGCCGTATAGATAAGATTTAAAAATATAAGGAAAATTTAATTTTATTTAACCTAATATCATTTAAATCTTTTATCATTATTTAACTTCATTATTTTCAGCTTATTTGTTCCATATATATATATTTTTTTTAGTTTATTTATTTTAAAACTATGCAATATTTTATTTGATTATACTGTTACAGTTGCTAACTTGAATTTAATTCATTTAATTCTTATTTGTTATCTTTCATATTGCGTATATTTTTAATTTTTTTTAATTTAATTTTTTTCATAAGTTATGTAATTTCGTTAAATTCTATATTTAATTTCTGTTTAACGAATTTAAACTTTTATTGAATGTAACTGTCATTTTTTTGTCTTTCACTTTTAATCTGTTCCTCTTAAATATTTCATTTTATTTATGTATGGACTGTGCAATTTATATATTGATATATGTTCACATAAGCAACTGTAAATATAAAGTAAATAATAAGATCACTTACCCCAAATCCATCCTATGGGCCCAGAGGAATTGTGGTTGGGATTTAATTATAATAAATTAATTGGCTGAAACAAAAATTTTACACTTGAGTCAACATACACACATACATATTATATATACCCATGTGGGGAATATTACCAAATAAAATGCCATGTCTAACAAAAAAACTAACTTAATAAATAATAAAGATAATGATTGGCAGTCGCCTACAAAAGGTGTAATGAACGAAATAAAAAAAATAAAAGAAAGCAACAAATAAGAAAATTATAAAGAAAAAATTAATGGAAATGAAAACCAAAAGTATGAAAATTTACAGTAAACTTATTCTTTGATTTGTTCCTAATTGCTTCAATTTTTGTTTTTAATATTCATAATACTTCTGTTTTTAATTCATTCTGCATGGTTTATTCCAAAATATTTAATATTTTATTATGATTTTTATTATTTTATTTAGTTTCAATAGCTTTTACAAACATAACAGCAGACCGCTTGGGTCATACCTCATGATGACTCTTTAATTTATAAATTTTCACTCTGTAGCTTTTCAGCAAAACCTGCATAACGCATAACCTGAACGCATCACATTCCATATTCAGCCGATTTCCTGAATACTCCAACAATTGAAAACTTATTTGATGGTCAATAGACAACGACTCATCCTATCTAGTGATTTCGTTAGCCTCAATAAAAAGTTCGATTAATTATTAAGGTATCTCTTTATTATTGTGAATGCGTTAGTCTATTGGTAAGCTTAGCTTCCCATCCTATTTGGTGAAAGAGTGGGCCATAATTTCTTTTTATTTCATATATGCTTCCTACTCTATTTTAAATCACATTGAGGAAAGTCTAGTTTTTTTTTTTTTTTTGTTGATTTATTTTAAAATGTTTTAAATTTTATTATGTTTTTGTTATTATTTTATTTACTTTAGTAAGTTATTTGTTTTCCTTACGCTACTCAGGCAAGTTGATGAAAGGCTTGTTTCAATTAGCTTTTACTAATATAACAACAGACCGCTTGGGTCATACCTCGCGATGGCTCTTTAATTTATAAACTTTCACGCTGTAGCTTTTCAGCAAAACCTGCATGAAAGGGTGAAGTTTAGCCGAGGTGAACGCATCACATTCCATATTCAGCCGATTTCCTGAATACTCCAACAATTGAAAGCTTATTTGATGGTCAATAGACAACGACTCATCCTATCTAATGATTTCGTTAGCCTCAATAAGAAGTTCGATTAATTATTAAGGTATCTCTTCATTATTGTGAATGCGTTAGTCTATTGGTAAGTTTACTTAGCTTCTTATTTGGTGAAAGAGTGGGCCATAATTTCATTGTATTAGAAATATGCTTCCTACTCTATTTTAAATCACATTGAGGAAGGCCTAGTGAATTAATGTCCAGAATTTACTTTACAATGAACAATTATTTCCTATCACTGTGCATCAGCAGGTGTGTTTGATATTGTCTAAGATACGATCCTTAGGAGTATAGTTCCAGACAGAACTCAATGCAATTAAAATGGATATAATTTCCCGACAACTAATTTAAACACCTCGGATCTAAAGAGTGGACGAGTTTTTTGGTCAATGCCAAAAATCGTGTTTCCAATTCTTCAGTTTCAAAACTTAAATCAGTTTGATACTAAAGCATTTACCTTTAACTATATACGGTAAGTCCCTAATTTAAATGTTACCCTTTCATTATAATAAGTATATTCATTTAATAACAGGAGAAAAGATAATATGTAAGGCCATGCTGCCGTATAGATAAATTTTAAAAATATAAGGAAAATTTAATTTTATTTAACCTTATATCATTTAAATCTTTTATCATTATTTAACTTCATTATTTTCAGCTTATTTGTTCCATATATATTTTTTTTTTGTTTATTTATTTTAAAACTATGCAATATTTTATTTGTTATCCTTTGAGCTTTTTGTTAGAGCTTAATAGCAGTGATCTTATATTGACTCCGAATTATCAAGATAGAAATTGAACGTACTCGGAGTTAAGCGTATTTAAAAAAAAAATCGTTATTTTCTTTTTTTTCTTTTATACAGTTGGAAGGACTGTACAAAATGCATATCAAGAAATCATTAACCCACACAGTTACAAGAAAATTCTGAAGGGTATCATAAAGTTAAAAAATATAAAATCTTATCCTGAATTTAAAGAATACATTATTATTCAACAATGTAAATTGTAACATCCTGCTATTGAAAAAATGAAACGATACAGACTTTTTAGTTTTTCAAAAAGCATATCAAGAAACCATTAACCGAAATAGTAACATGAAAATTCTGAATTCATTATTATTCAACAATGTAATTCAAAACTTTATCAATGATTGCGAAATCTGTATACTTGCAAAGACAGAACATGGACCAAGAAAACTTGTTTTCGCAATAAGTCCAGAGACAAATTTTCCACGAGATATTTATGTTATTAACTTTTTTGCAATTGACAACGAATAGTATTTATCTTGTCTTGACGAATATTGAAAGTTCGCTTAACTTTTTAAAACTTTTAAGAGATTGGTAAGAGGCAAAACGAGCCCTTCCTTGAATTTTTAACGACATGGGAAAACCACAGAAAATTAAAGCACTTTTAAAATTTGCTTAACTACGAAGACATTCAAAAAGATATAACCACAAGTAAAACAGGATTTTCAGACATAGAACGCCTTCATAAGACCGTAAATAAAAAAAGGAGAATTATCAATACCGAGAAGAACAGAGAAAGTAAAGAAACACTTATGCAGATTTTCTATACATAAACAACCATAAGACTTAACATAACACAACCGGACACATACCAGTTAATATCCTTCTTTACGCAGGCTTACCTACTTATAACCATATGATTAAAGAAACTAAAATCAAAAAACTTAACAAAAAACGACAGGATTTCGAAGTTGACACAAAATTTAGACAAACGCCACTAACGCGCGGAAAATCAAAGAACCCCATTAGAAAAACAGGCACGATACAACAATTAAACAAATAATATTTTAACGAAAATAATAGAGGTGAAAACATTATTCATTAAAAATTCAAATTTAAAAAGAAAAATATAGCAAATACTAGCAGTTAAACAACACCTCCTAATCATCGGACTTATAATTACAATAATAAATTGTATTGCAACACAAACTACAGCAGGAAAAATCAACCCAATAGAAAAGAACTGAGGATTTATCACCTTTATGCATCACTGTATCACAATTAATATTACAGAAGTTGAAGAAACGTAATAGTATAATTGAACAATGTTAAGAATTAAAAAACGTTACATAAATGAAAAGTTTTACCGAAAAAGTGGAAAGAGAAATGAATGACATACGAATCTCAAAACAAATTAAACGAGGACAGGGTAGATTCCACATTAAAATATCTATTTGGACCACTAGACAAAGAAGACAGATAACATATCAAACAACAAATTTCGACTCTATCACAAGACACAGAACAGCATTCTAAACCATGTTTTTGACAGTCTCAATACTGGCATAAAATTAATTAACGACCATTCCAATTCTTTGAAAAAGGACCAAATATATATCTTTTAATATTTAACATTCAACATTAAACATTTTACCGAATATATCGAGGATATTGAAATGGGTTCACAACTAACACGACTAGGAATATTTAATGCCAAACTAATTAAACACGACAATACTGTCAACGTTAACAACAATAAACTGAAATACTCAAAAACCTTCGTTTGGTAGCAACTAAAGAAATATTGCTTATGTCCCACAACCAACTTTCATAATTGCACCTTACCCCAACAATAATGCCCAAATTATTAACGAAAATATAGACGGCAAATTCTATTAACATAACAACTATGTTCTTAATACACTATCAAAGAATATTGTCAAACACCATTGCATAGCTAACATAATAAAACACAAAACACCAACTTGCACTTTTCAAAAATATCGTTAAAAATATTACATTCAATATATAAAACCGAATTAACCTCAAACCTGCAATATGACAGGGAAAAACTTTATCACAATTGTGACGGAGAGATTTGTATTGAAAATAATAAAATTATAAAAATATCCAACTGCACAGTATAATAAAAACAAATTAGAATATTTAAAAATATTCAACAATACACAAATTTAAAATTTACTGAATACAATGTATGTCAATGTCATGTCAAATATTGAAATTAATGAAATGATTTTATTAAATAATAAGAACGACACAATTTACAGAAACATACTAATAATCTTCATGTTTGTTTTAGCTTTAATTTACATATTTTAGTTATATATGAAATGTAAAACAGCGCCACACAATATTATTATTTTTACCAAAAGCCAAGTAAAACCAATTACAAAAATTTTGAAAAAGAAACAGGACAAAAACAGAAATTGTTGAAATTGAAAATCCAGTGCTATAATAATGTCCACAAATAATCGCTTGAGGACATGCTAATATCTGAAAGGTGGGGAGTGATATATTTATTTTTCATATAAAAAGCTAAAGCCGATAGTTTGAAAAGCTTCACTCTTCAAAAGCTTCACAGATAAGATTCTCCCAAGAGACCAATCGCTTAACGGTAACAAGCTTTATGATCCAATAAACTACCAGGGCTGCAGTCGAGCTGAACGCGACAGTAGGATACCGTTCGATCTTTTTAGCCCATGGATTTTAAAAAAATGCATGGTCTACTGTGTTTTTCGGAACGCACATGTGCGTAACAGGCCGAAGGAGGTTTCTCGATTGAGCCATGTCTGTCTTTCTGTCAGTCCATCTGACCGTCTGAGCTAGAGCCTTATAATTTTGTGACAGCATACGTGTATATTCAATAGTCTCAAAGTTTTTTTGTAATTTGGCCACGCCCCTTCCCGCCTATGTAAATCAGTAATATCAATATAATATACACAATATACACCCAACAACAAAAGTTGTACATCTCACATGACATATACCTTTCCGCGGGTGTAAAGAATAG
>JAECXB010000216.1:0-96022 GCA_018151435.1 Zaprionus africanus
GGAACGCAAATATGCGTAACAGGCAGAAGGAGGCATCTCCGACCCCATAAACTATATACATTCTGAATGAGTATCAACAGCCGAGTCCGGGATTGAGCCATGTCTGTCTGTCCGTCTGTCTGTCTTTGGGTCTGCCCCTGCTGTCGTCTGTCCGTCTGTCCGTCTGTATGAACACCTGGATCTCAGAAACTATAAGAGCTAGAGTCTTTTTTTATGTAACATCCGTGTATGTTGCAGTGTTTCAAAGTTTTTTGAAATTGGACACCTCCTTCCCCCCCTGTAAATCAGTAATAACAATTTTACCTCCTTTTTACATATACACCCTACAACAAGTATACATATCATGACAAATACCTTTTCACGGTTGTATTTCTGAAAATTTCATTTAAATCGGACCTCGCCTACTGAGATATATAGATCCGAATTAAACTCCATTTGAACGTAACTTATGGTTCATGAGCATCAGACCTAACAGTTCTTATCGATCGTTCACTTTATGCAAAAAACTTTTCGTTGCATATAATGGTAACAGAAGTAGCTCGAATCGCACCTTTGCCGGTCGAACACAACAATGCAGGCGTGCTTTAGTGGTTAAGAGTGGCGACATGGCAGTTTTCGGAATTCGTGTGTGTGCGGGTTCGTGGTCTCGGTCCTATGCGCGGCTGGTGCATTTTTATTTTTATTAGTTTTTTTTGGTTTTTTTCTCATAAACTAAAAGTAAAACTACACCCGCTACCTCTAAACCCTAAATTATTTAATTATATATCAATAAATCATTTTCCCAAAATAAATTTCATATTTTATGCTAAGACAATCATATAAACGAATGTTAGAGCGGGATGCCGGTACATGCATGTCTGCATTTGCACATTTATGTCTCGGCGTCCCGCTCTAACACGCATCAGTTGCCGTATTCGGCACACACCACATACGTAACTGTCCGATTTGTGCTACATTCGACAAAGTTTATAAAAGTGTTCTAATTAAATATATTGATTACCAACAATTAAGCTTATTGTTTGTTTAGCTTTTAAATTATTTAATAGAAAAGAAAGAAAAAAAAGGAACCCATGTCCACACTCCATTGATCGCGGCAGCAATCGAACGCGAACATCAATGTTGTCAGTCAACATCATTGGTCTGCGAATTCAGCACACACTCCGCTAAGCTTTTATACAACATCCGCTGACGCTACTTCTTTGGCATTAGCGAAAAGTGCATGCCCCACTTATTGCCTCTCGCCCAATGCTTATAATTCTTGTCTATTCGCTTTCTACCTATTGTTTATGCGTTCTTCTTCTTCTGTCTGCCAATTGAATTTGTGCGTGTCGTTCGAATTAAATAATATTTTAAATGCTTAATAATAGTTTCCACAAACCAAAATTGTTATTATAAATAAGGGAAAACGGTATACCATGATAATCCATGGCCTTCTACAGTCAAGCACCTGACTGTGCGACTGGTTTGTGTGCAGAAAAAAGCTAACCTGCTTACACGTCTTTGTGGAGTATAACTAACTTTGTGCCAATTTGTGCCTAAAAGTATTATGTGTCATTATAGTGCAAAGTGTATATAAACCAATTTTAAAATCTATTTTGCTCCTTTTTGCTCCGATGTGTATAATCCTTAATATTACAGCTGTGGTTGAGTTCGCCTATGAGCAACTGCTTGATATCTACATACAAAACAATCGTAGCGCATCTTCCGTTTCGAGTTGGATTTATGATGAACTGAAAGAATTCGACTTAAGCACGGAAAAAGGATGAAATCAACACCAAAGTGAGAAGCTTTCACCTTTACATAAAAAATTTGGCAAATTGTAATAGAAATATGGCCAGATTTAAGACAAAGCATACCAAATGGCTTTCGTCCAACATGGTTTTAACAGTAGGTTCATTGTTGTCTTCAAATCCAAAGCAGTCTACATCAAGACGAGTTGGACGCCCACCCATTGAATATATTAACGCCGGTCCCGTCAGAAGAGAAAATTGGCAACCGATTTAGCTGTAAATCAGGGTCACAACACACCTCTTCTTGTGCATGCCGCTGCAGTTTCGGCAAAAAAAATCGAACGATATAGATAGGAGCCCTTGTGTTAAAAATATATTTTTATTCCGAGTGACTCCAATAAGGCTAGAAAAATCTTTTTACTCAGAAAAATGACTCGGTTCGACTAACGGAGGATGAGGCTTTAGCATATCTGCTTGAAAATTCATTGAGTAAAAGTCAATGCATCAACTTTCGCGAGCTTAGCATTTCTCGATCTTGTGAACTTTTAGCTGCTTACAACAAAGTGAGAGAAGCGAAGTTAAAATGTAGACCTTTTGATATTAATGTAACCAAGTCAGTTGCTGAAGTCCCGCTGCAAAGTCTTTTAGACCACACTAGTTGCCGTATAATTCAAATGCAAGAAGATTTATTTGAGCAGCTTGGCAATACTTTAAGTCTGACCCTTATTGTAAGCAATGGATTTGACGGAACAACCGGACAAAGCTATAAGCAACACTTTTTGGATGTGATTCATTGCTTTCTGATTAAAATGATTATAATTATTGCAAGCGTTATTTCAAGATCGTTTTTCTCAAGTGGTGTAATAATATATTTGTCTTTAAAATTTAAGTCCTGTATTCTTGCTTTGTAGATATACAGTTAAAAGGTAATTTTTAAATCTATTTTTTCGACATAATTTAACTGTTTCTGCTTATTATTGGTGTAGGTTATATTATGTACGTTAACAATTGTTTTAAAGTTACTACATAAATTTCTGTAATAAGTGCGACTGATTTGACAAATAGATTTGTTCATGTATTTTCTTACAAACTGCAAATTTTTGATTTATGGTAGTACCATAGATCTACATATTTGGCCGAATATGTTGTGAATTTCTTTGTTATAAAATTAATCGACTTTGTGATATTGCTTTTGCGTGATACAACTTTCAACTATATGTGATTACATGGTATTTTAGGTAATAATAGGTTTAAACCTTTATATAAAATTATTGAAAAATGAAGAAACATCCATTAGGTCTTTTATTGTAATGTTAAATTATTATAGAGTACATGTATCAGCCACATCGTGGATATTAAAGATCTTAGAATACATTATATTGGCTTTAGAAAATGTTATTGCGTCTTGCAAATTTTGTAAGTCTAGAGACAACAGTTATAACCTTTGTTATTTAATGACGTATTCTTTGTCTAAAGGTGTGTTTTGTTAATATAGTAAATATTCTATATTCTTCAAAATTGCATGCTTAATTTGATTTTTTTCATTGTTATTTTCCACTTAGTCATTGGTTTTATTTTGTATTGTTACCATGTCATCTGGTGTACCTGTTATCGAATTTTTATATTGTGTAGTTCATTGATACCTGGTTAAAGTATTATTATTTTTGTTTTAAATTCAAGTTAAAGTCTCTTGCTTCATTCATAATATTATAACAAAAATTAAAGTTAGTAATGTGGAATAACTCTCCGTATGTTTTATATAAAAGCATATTATCCGAGTCTTCAAGTAAAGCTATAATCGAAAATAATATGATTTAAAAAAAAATTGTAATGGCCATTGGATTTCGAATAAATCCACGGGGGGCACAATGAATTTCCTTAACATTGTAAGGTTGCACATTGGGCCAGCGTGCCGATTTTTCGACGAAAATTCGAATTTTTCATAGAAAGTAAACCTGTTTTAATAATAAGATTTGAATAGTATATACTTCGAATAAAATGAATCAAGAGATTTAAGTTGATTTGATGCATCCCTGAAATTTTGGCATTCCTTCTAAGTCAACTGTTTGATTGCATGCGCGCGAAACTAAAAAGCGCAGGAAAAATTTTGTTGACTTGTGAGCGTGCCAAAATTTTTGTGGTTTAACCAGTTTTCACAAAAATTATGGAAAAGAAGGACCAAGGTATGTAGAATATTTGTATTAAAAAAATTTCATTCATGTTTAATAATGTGTTTTTAGGCCATGGATTTTAAAAAATTCATGGTCTATTGTGTTTGTCGGAACGCAAATATGCGTAACAGGCAGAAGGAGGCATCTCCGACCCCATAAACTATATACATTCTGAATGAGTATCAACAGCCGAGTCGATTGAGCCATGTCTGTCTGTCCGTCTGTCTGTCTGTCTGTCTGTCTGTCTGTCTGTCTGTCTGTCTGTCCGTCTGTCCGTCTGTATGAACACCTGGATCTCAGAAACTATAAGAGCTAGAGTCTTCAAATTTTGTGACAACATCCGTGTATGTTGCAGTGTTTCAAAGTTTTTTTGAAATTTGGCCACGCCTCTTCCCGCCTCTGTAAATCAGTAATAACAATTTAATATACACAATATACACCCTACAACCAAAGTTATACATCTCACATGACAAATACCTTTTCACGGTTGTTTTCTGAAAATTTCATTTAAATCGGACTAAAAATTAGTGAGATATGATCCGAATTAAACTCAATTTGAACGTATACTTATGCGCATATTTAGACCTAATTTACGCATCATACCGAAGTTCGAATCGTCGGACACACAGCATTTTACAAAACTTTTCATTTGCATATAATGGTAACAGAATTAGCTCAGAATGCAACTTTGCCGGTCGAACAACAAATGAGGCAGTGGTTTAGTGGTTAGAGTGGCAGATGGCAGTTTTTGGAGAAGTCGTGTGTGCGTGCGTGAGTTCGAGTCCTATGCGCGGCTGGTGCAATTTTTATTTTAATTAGTTTTTTTGGTTTTTTTTTCTCATAAACTAAAAGTAAAACTACACCCGCTACCTAAATCCTAAATTATTTAATTATATATCAATAAAATCATTTTCCCAAAATAAATTTCATATTTTTATGCAAGACAATCAATGTAAACGAATGTTAGAGCGGGATGCCGGTACATGCATGTCTGCATTTGCACATTTATGTCTCGGCGTCCCGCTCTAACACGCATCAGTTGCCGTATTCGGCACACATACATACGTAACTGTCAGATTTGTGCTACATTCGACAAAGTTTATAAAAGTGTTCTAATTAAATATATTGATTACCAACAAATTTAAATATTATTGTTTGTTTAGCTTTTAAATTATTTAATAGAAAAGAAAGAAAAAAGGAACCCATGTCCACACTCCATTGATCGCGGCAGCAATCGAACGCGAACACTGTTGTCAGTCAACATCATTGGTCTGCGAATTCAGCACACACTCCGCTAAGCTATTGTACAACATCCGCTGACGCTACTTCTTTTTTGGCATTAGCGAAAAGTGCATACCCCAACTTATTGCCCTCTCGCCTAATGCTTATAATTCTTGTCTATTCGCTTTTACATTGTTTATGCGTTCTTCTTCTTCTGTCTGCCAATTGAATTTGTGCGTGTCGTTCGAATTAAATAATATTTTAAATGCTTAATAATAGTTCAAACAAACCAAAATTGTTATTATAAATAAGGGAAAACGGTATACCATGATAATCCATGGCCTTCTACAGTCAGCACCTGACTGTAGCGTTCGACTGGTTTGTGTAGAAAAAAGCTAACCTGCTTACACGTCTTTTTGTGGAGTATAACTAACTTTGTGCCAATTTGTGCCAAAAAGTAATTATGTGTCATTATAGTGCAAAGTGTATATAAACCAATTTTAAAAATCTATTTTGCTCCTTTTTGCTCCGATGTGTATAATCCTTAATATTACAGCTGTGGTTGAGTTCGCCTATGAGCAACTGCTTGATATCTACATACAAAACAATCGTAGCGCATCTTCCGTTTCGAGTTGGATTTATGATGAACTGAAAGAATTCGACTTAAGCACGGAGAAAAAGGATGAAATCAACACCAAAGTGAGAAGCTTTCACCTTTACATAAAAAAG
Source organism: Zaprionus africanus (assembly GCA_018151435.1). Taxonomy (NCBI): domain Eukaryota; kingdom Metazoa; phylum Arthropoda; class Insecta; order Diptera; family Drosophilidae; genus Zaprionus; species Zaprionus africanus. Next base: position 5,852 of record JAECXB010000216.1, read on the forward strand.
AATTTGGCAAATTGTAATAGAAATATGGCCAGATTTAAGACAAAGCATACCAAATGGCTTTCGTCCAACATGGTTTTAACAGTAGGTTCATTGTTGTCTTCAAATCCAAAGCAGTCTACATCAAGACGAGTTGGACGCCCACCCATTGAATATATTAACGCCGGTCCCCGTCAGAAGAGAAAATTGGCAACCGATTTAGCTGTAAATCAGGGTCACAACACACCTCTTCTTGTGCATGCCGCTGCAGTTTCGGCAAAAAAATCGAACGATATAGATAGAGCCCTTGTGTTAAAAAATATATTTTTTATTCCGAGTGACTCCAATAAGGCTAGAAAAAATCTTTTTACTCAGAAAAATGACTCGGTTCGACTAACGGAGGATGAGGCTTTAGCATATCTGCTTGAAAATTCATTGAGTAAAAGTCAATGCATCAACTTTCGCGAGCTTAGCATTTCTCGATCTTGTGAACTTTTAGCTGCTTACAACAAAGTGAGAGAAGCGAAGTTAAAATGTAGACCTTTTGATATTAATGTAACCAAGTCAGTTGCTGAAGTCCCGCTGCAAAGTCTTTTTTAGACCACACTAGTTGCCGTATAATTCAAATGCAAGAAGATTTATTTGAGCAGCTTGGCAATACTTTAAGTCTGACCCTTATTGTAAGCTATGGATTTGACGGAACAACCGGACAAAGCAGCTATAAGCAACACTTTTTTGGATGTAATTCATTGCTTTCTGACGACTCGCTTTTTGCGAAAACAATAATCCTCCTAAAATTAATGGACCATATTGGAAATGTCTTTTGGATAAATCGTACTTTTCAGTCGATTAGATTTTGTAGACCAGTCAAGCTTGAGTTTGTTACAGAGACAAAAGACCATATTCTTGCTGAGAAAAATAATTCAATAATAATAATCAAATAATAGGTCTGTCTTCATATGTCTGCACCGTTGTAAATGGAAAATCAATTTCAGTTGAATATGATCTTCAAATGACACTTTTTGATGGAAAAGTTTTAAACATTTTGACTGAAACTAAATCTTGCCAATTGTGGCCGATATGTAGAGCGAGTCAAAAGACTTCTTGGATAATGCTAATATGGACTCACCAAAATTTAAGCCAAGACATAAAGCATTAAAATATGGCATAAGTCCTCTACATGCCTGTATTCGATTTTTTGATCTCATTCTTAAAATTGCATATAGACTGAATCTTAAAAAATGGCAAGTGAGAGATGAAAATGGAAAAGAAGAAATGGCGAAACAAAAAAAGACGATTCAGAAGCAGATGTGGAATGCTATGGCTCTACATAAGGATAAGCCTAAGCAGAATGGCAATGGTAATACCAACGACGGTAATACAGCAAGGAGGGCGTTTGCACAACCTAATCTATTAGCTGAAATTTTAGGTCTTGATGAATTCCTCATTGCATATTTTAGCAATATTTTAATTGCTAGTTCTTGTCACCTACCAATTGACCCAACACAATTTAAAAAATATTGCCAGAAAACCATAACTCGATATATGTCCTTGTATCCATGGCACTATGGGGAATTTGGCCTGTTTTTTTACATTTATTAATAACTCTTGATCTAAGTAAAATTTTGAGATGGAGTTTTTTTTATATTATTATGTAAGTCCTTAGACATATCTATAAAAAGTGGGCGTAGCCCCATCCATCCTAATTAAACCCATACTCGTCATGTGACAAATAATTTGTATGGCAGCTACACTTTATAGTTGCCCAATTTTGATGAAATAAGATTATATTCAAGATCATTAAAAAGTAATATGGTATAAGTTTGAAAGCCATATCTTGAAAAATAACAAAAATCGGCCGATAGATTGTATGGCAGCTATACGATATATCGGCCCGATCAGCCTCGTCCCAACTTAATTGTAAGTGATAAGGAATAAAAAGTATGTATGGTAAGTTTCATTTTGATATCTCACTAATTAAAGTGAATATTAGATTTTCATTCTTACAACCACACCATTGCTTGCGCCACAATTACGCATTTTTATCGAGATGTTGCTTCCTTAAAAATGACTTTTCTCAAAAAATCCGCAAAAAGCGCAGTTAGAGACTAGATGATCTGAAAAGGGAATTGATGCCTCTACAATATGTATATAGACACTTGCTGAACAAATTTGAACATTTTTTGTAGCCCTTTTCAAAGTTGAATTTTTCTTATCTTAAACTACACGTAAACACTACTCACTAAATGTAAAAATTTTTAGGGAAACGTGCACTAAATAATCAAACTATTTATAACAACGCATAGTAAAAACACTAAAAATAAGTATCCCTCTCAATTTATAACGTTTAACATTGGTGTTTGGAAAAATTAAGAACTAAAAGTTGCACTTCAAAATCGAGCGCAATGAGGTCTAGCTCTGCTAGCCTGCAAACGCTGACTTTAACAGCTGATATTTTAACATTGGACTGTTAAGTTAACATTTTCAGGTTGTAACATAACAGTTTGATATATTTCCAATGTATTAAAACTAAAATACTGCGAATTTGCCTACTTGTGAAAAACACATTTTTGTAAAAAAAAACTGGTCAAATTCCCCATAGTGTATGGTTTCCAATGTCGGCATCGGTTCATAAAGTGTTAATGCACGGCTACCAAATAATAGAAGCATCAATCCTTCCATAAGGTGTTCTTGGCGAAAACGTCTCAGAGGCTCGCAACTAATACTATAAGAGTGACAGGAGGTTACAAGTTAATATTTTCCTTTGTGGAAATTAAAACGAGTCCAATCTGCGAAGTTGACTTTTTATTTCGGATTCAAATTAGGAACTGAACATTGAGAATTAGAGTAAGCCCTAAGTAAGCTGTGGGTGTCTGGAAGAGGCGTCGGCAGAACGTTGGCGTCGTCGCTGATGGCGTGATCGGCAGCTAGGTGGAGTATTGGAGTGGTTTGAACTTGATTGACCTGGATCGAATTGCAATCTCTGCAATTTCGGTGTTGCGTGGGTTCGTCGCGGCGGATTTTTATAATATGGTTGATTTAGGATTTTTGAACTCTTGTTTTCCTTAGAATACTTTGTTGCACAATTCTTGCAGGCAAAGTACTAAGGGTTCATTGAATCGGCCGTCGAGAGGAGTAACAAAAGTTTCTGTTGTTAACTCTCCCCCTCAGGATCCTACTTGTCCTCAAGTGGGTGTTAGAAATAGGGAATATTGTTGAATTCGGGCTGTATCGGCTTTGGCTTTAAATTATTTGTTTTAAGTTTATTATTAAGCGTGGGAAGCTCTTGTTGAATTTGAATGGTTACTTTCTTTCTGGGCTTAAAGTGGATTTTGGAGATTATTATAAGAAGTATGACGGTGCCCAGTAGGCACAAGATCGCGATGCGGTTTATAGTAGAGTGTGTTGTTATGTTATTTGAGTGCTTTGTGTTTTTGATGTTGAGGGCCTCCAGTGATTCCAATGACAAAATTTTTAACCTCTCCACTTCTATGGGTGACATTTGAATTATTGGTGTTCCGGGTTTTAGGATAGATTTTTCTTTATTGTTGAATTGCTTGCTATTTATTTGAACGCTATCGTTCCAGAAATGAACCAGGTATATTCCTTTTAGATTGTAAATTATGTTGTTGTGTATTAAGTTGCCGGTGTAGTTGTTAAGTAATATTAAGCTGCCATCGATCTCCTTTATTTCCTGAATATGTTCTGCATTACTGAAGTCACACAGCGCTTCATTTCCCTCAATTAACTTAGCAATACATTTGGTTTGTTTTTAGATTTACAGTGCTTTCTTTTTACATATTTTTAAGTAATTGAATATTTTACAGTTTTTGGGTACATTAATGATTTCTTTTTGCGCTATGAATATTTCATTCGTTTCTAAGTGTACAATAGAGTTATTTTTTATAACGGGGTTTATCAACATATCTTGATAGGTAGTGGGGTCTAGTTCTGGTATTTTGATGATATACATAGATAATCGCTGTTTTATTATGTAATACTGAAACATCAACAAATTCTAGCATTTCTTCGATTGATAAAGAGGTAATATTGTTTTTTTGAAATATTTTATTTACTTCATTTAGTTCAAATTCGTTTAAAAGGAGTGTGTTAATTACGTTAATTTTTGCCCATTGAATGGCATATTTAATGTTTACAATTTCTTCTTTTATCAATCTGACCTGATTTTGCAGACTTGTTGCTATTTCATTGTTAAAATTGTTATCCTTTTTTATTGAGTTCGTAAGCATATTTGAGATTGTTGTTAAATTATTGATTCTACTTTGCAGTTGTTTATTAACTATTACCTGATCGTTATTGTTAGTTATAAGGCTATTTAAATTATTTTCGATCATAGTTAAGTCGTCATGATCCGGATTTCCTGCCACAAATTTCCAAGCTGAATCAATCCAATTGATTGATCGAACTTTGCGATATTTTGAGGTCAGAGTACTCAATGCGGTAAATGCCTGAACTATTTCGTGTGTTAGTGTATGGTAGAGGTAGCTTTCTTTTAAGTCATTAATTGTGTGTTCTCGTATTTTGTACAATTCTGTTTCTAGCTGTTCTAGGTCTATTAGATGGATTAATTTAGTTGATGATATTTGTAGTTTCCCTAATCCTTTGTAGACTGAGACGGTTTGAGCGTCGGTGTAATTAGTGATTTCCATATTTGCCAATGCTAATGGCAGAAGCATTAAAAATAAGAAAATCCTGTAATGGGGAAAAGGAGAAGAAAAAAAATGTATATGAAATCATTTATTCAGTGAACGAATTAATTTTTTAAGGGTATAGTCCGATCCCTCACGATCGGATCGATAACAAACGGACAACAATTGTGAGTTAGAGGGTATTTATTATAAAAATTTTTATTTCATTTTATGTTTCTTACTTCAGACGAATACGGACATGTTTCCCTAGGCAGTATCGGACTAAAAAATGTTATTACAGTATAATTCGCTTAGCTGCATCGATAGTTAGCTGCATCGGCAAGATATCTGCATTATTTTTCCATTTTTTTGTGTGAATAGAAAATTTGTACGAAAATTCATACGTTTGCTGCATCGCAGATAACAGCCTTTTTAACTTAAGTGCATCATATCAGCTGTTTTTTTTGCCAATTTCAATGAATATAATCAAAGTTAGCTGCGCCATCTATGAATCATTTTTGCATATCTAAAAGATGGCAAGAATGCCAACTCGTTTCAGTATCTGCGCATGTCCGTTTTTGTTTTTGCTTTGATCGTGATTTTTGTGTTTTTGTTTCTTATGACACAAAGTTATTAAAATGGGTAAAACAAAGCGTGTCGTTGGACTAACACTAAAGGAAAAGCTTCAAATAATCGAGTAAGTGACCAACAAAGTGGACAAAAGGAAATTTGTGCCAAGTTCAAATGCGACAGATCCACAGTCAACCGCATTTTACAAAAACAAATGAAATTCATGAAGCTGTGGCCGCGTCAGGTTTAAAAAAAAGCGTCAAGAAAGGAGCGCACGACTTAGTGAGAAGCCTTATACATTTGGTTCGGACAGCAGGAATCAAAGAACGTAATTCTTGACCGGCCGTCATATTAGCAAAAGCGAAAGAATTTTGCCAAAAATTTAACGACGCCTTTGAACCTGACGCCAGCTGGCTTTGGCGCTGGCGCAAGCGCCCACAATATAAAGTATGGCAAAATACACGGCGAAACTGCTACAAATGATTCCGTATCAGCAAATGAGTACAAAATGATATTTTGCCAGGATTGCTTAAAGGTTATAACCCAGAAGACATTTTTAACGCTGACGAAACTGCACTCTTTTATAAAGCAATGCCGAATGCGACATTTTTTTACTTGTGGAAAGCAATTAAATGGCCAGAAATCTCAGAGAGTGAGACTTACTTTGCTGTTTATATGCAATGCAACTGGGACATACAAAAAAACTTTTGTAATCGGCAGATCGAAATCGCCACGATGCTTCAAGAATGCTAATGTGCCCATTCCGTACTATGCAAATAAGAAGGCCTGGATGACTAAGGATCTCTGGCGAAAAATAATGACAGGATTTGACGAAGAAATGAAAAAGCAAAATCGAAAGATTTTACTCTTCATCGACAATGCAACTAGTCACACGACTGTCAAGGACTTCGAAAACATAAAATTGTGCTTTATGCCACCAAACACAACGGCTCTACTTCAACCTCTGGACCAAGGTATTATCCACTCATTCAAATTAGAGTATAGGCGTATTTTGGTCAAACAGCAGCTCATTGCTGTTAATTGTGGTAAATCTACTGTGGAATTTTTAAAATCATTATCGTTATTGGATGCTCTATATTTTGTCAACCAAGGATGGAAGAATGTTAAAATGTTAACTATTCAGAATTGTTTTAAAAAGGTAAGATGGGATTATTATTGATATGTATCTCAAATAACGAATTTATTATTTTCAGGCTGGATTTAAGTTCAGTTTTGAAAATGAAGACACCATTGCTGAAAAAGACAAACAATGCGTAGAAGTTGACATTGTATCGAATATTAATTGGAATGAATATGCCAATGTTGATGCAGATGAGGCTTGCCATGGTCAATTAGATGATGATGAAATCGTGCGCTCTTTAGTTCAAGATGCAAAAACCAGCGATAACGAAGAAAGCCATAGTGATGAAGATGTGGACGATACTGAGCGTCCTACTTTTAAGGATGGGTTTGCAGCAATTAAGGCTTTAAAGTCCATTTTTATGCGAAACAATAATGATGAGTTTTGCAAAACTTGAATTCTATGGAAGACAAGCTGTTTAATTTACATATAAACTCAGCTGTATTGCAAAAAAAATTACTGACTATTTTTAAGTTAGTTTTAAAAAGTGTTTTAATCAATTCACCATCACTTAAATTTATATGTCGATCTTACTTATCATTAAGAATGAAATTATCAGTTCCTTTTATGTTTAACATTGTTATAAAGAAATAAATTCTTTATTTTTCCTTAAAAAAAAAAATTAAGTTAGCTGCATTTTTAAGTTACCTGCATCGAGGCATTGTGCAAAGTACTCGAGGCAGCTAAGCGAAGTATACTGTATTACTCTTGTTTTATGTTACTCTTGTGAACGATTCTTCCTGTTTCTGTGATAATAGTTGTATGTCTATTTTCTTTTACTGTTTCTTTCTTGTACCGTGGGGACAGTTTAGAACCTAGTCTTGTGTTTTGCTTTATAAACACTATTTGCCCTGGCTCATAGTCTTTGATCTTATTGCGTTTTGCATTATGGTTTTTTAAGTCTGTTGCTTGTTTTGATTTCAGTTTTTCGATGTTATTTTGTCTGCTTTTGTCATATTCTCCTGGATCAGTGGTTATATTTCTGCCAAAAAATATTTCTAATGGACGCTTTTTTGGTACAGAGTGGATTGTGGAGTTGTATTCGTAGACAGCTGAATCTAATAGTTCTTCAAAAGTTCGGTGTACCTGTTTAGTTTTTAAGCATCTCATAATTTCAGCGAGGGTAGAATGAAACCGTTCTATTTATCCGTTTACGGAAGTTTTATAAGGGGTGTGCTTTAAAAATTTGTATGCCCAGCTGGTCTCTCATCATAAAAGTTATTGTAGCGCAATTAAAAGATTTTTCATTATCCATTACGACGTATTTTGGTACGCCAAAATAGAATAGGATGTCATGTAAGGGTTTTCTTATGTCGTCTATTGATTTTGAATTTATTAATTTTGCTTCACAAGTTTAGAAAATTTATCAATTGCCGTTAGTACCAGTTTTTTTCTGTAGAGAAAATATCTATATGGATTGTGTGTCCCGGAAACTCAGGAATTGGAGTTTCCATTATTTCTGGGTTTGTGGGATGCCTATCATATTTTCCTTCCTTGCACACCTGACACTGTTTTACTAATGTTAAAATTTTAGATTTCATTTTGGGAAAATAGCATTTTTCGGATAATTGGATTTTATTCTCTTCAGCATTTCTATGTGCCCTATTATGAGTTTTAAGGATAAGTTCGTCTTGATCTGTTTCATTAACTATGTCTTCTACCCGGTTTTGACTAAATCTGACTTTAAAAGATCGAAAATGTTCTGGATAAATTCGTTGTATTTGGCCCATTATATCTTCTGTTGTGTGAATACCATTTATGACTGTGAGATAAAGATGTTTTCTTAAAATTTGTATTAAATCATCGTCTGAGTATGTTGGCTGCGATATTGTATGCCTATGGAATGTGGGAAATGGAAGGGTAAATTTATAGTCAGGTGGCTCTTCTTTAAGTATAAAAATTTGGTTTTTAAAAACATTAATCGGAGATTCAACATTTGATATCAAATTGTGGCTAGAACTTTGAGCGCTATGTTGAGTTGCTGTCAATGAATTAATTCCAACTTGCCTTGGTGCCCTCAATAGTGCGTCTGCTACTACATTTTCTTTCCCTGGCTTGTAGAGCAATTCTTTATTATATTCATCCAAATAAGACTTCCACCTTCTAATAGCTATCCCACCTTTCCAATTGCAATCGTGCGTAAGTGGTTCATGATCGGTATAGGTTTTTACCTTTGAACCACCGTAAAGATATCCCTTGAAGAAATTAACAGCCCAATGTATTGCTAACATTTCTTTCTTTGCCGTTTCGTATTGTTCTTCAGTTTTGGAAAGTGTTCTAGATATAAATGAAATTGGTCTGTTGGATTGTGATAATACTGCTCCTATCGCATAGTCAGAGGCGTCTGTCGTTAGTGTGAATTCCTTATCAAAGTCTGGGTATTGGAGTATTACATCTTTGGATATCAGTGTACTGCGCAACTGTTCGAATGCTTTTATTGCTTTATCGTCTAAGTGAATCAATTTCTTTGCCGACATTCCCTTTGAAATGCGTCCGTCTTCCCCTCTAAGCAAATCAGTCAGTGGCTTGGCCATTGTAGCATACCCCCGTATAAACCTCTTGTAATATCCTGATAGCCCAAGAAAGGATCTTAATTCCTTTAAGGTCTTTGGTCTTGGATTAGCTATGGCTTCTACCTTTGTTGGGTTAGTCTATTCCTTTATCTGATATAACGAATCCTAAGAATTCTACTTTGTTCTAAAAGAACTCGCACTTGTCTAGTTGGCACTTAACGTTTGCTGCACTTAGTGTTTCAAAAATTGTTTTCAGATTTTTGCAATGAGACTCTTCGTCTTTGCTAAAAACAATAATGTCATCAATGTAAATGTAGCAAATGTTTCCTATGTGTTCCCTAAGGATGTCGTAAAAGGCGCGTTGGAATATTGAAGGGGCATTTTTTAAACCAAAGGGGAGCCTAGTAAACTCGTACTTTCCATTGTTTACGGAAAATGCTGTTTTTTCTATATCTTTCTCTTTTAATGGAAGCTTGCGTGAATTCCGCTTTTAGAGGTCTAAAACGGAAAAGCTTGTTATTAACCATTAAGACTCCGTTTATGTCAGGTATAGGGTATTTGTCAGGTATTGTTACATTATTCAGTTTTCTTTTATCAAATGAGCATTCTATATTTTTATACCCTTCGACCATTGAAAATGGTCAAAAAAGGGTATACTAACACATTGTGCAAATGTATGTAACAGGCAGAAGGAGGCGTGGGAGACCCCACAAAGTATATATATTCTTGCTCAGGATCACTAGCCAAGTCGATTAAGCCATGTTTGTCTGTCTGTCCGGATAGTCTGCATGTCTGGCTGTCTGGATGTCCAGATGAACACACAGATCTTAGCTATTATAAAAACTAGAGGCACCAAATTTGGCATGAAGGTTTCTGTTGATCCAGGACAGGTGAAATTTATTTCAAATGTTGGTGCCACGCCCCCGCCCACGCATTTTTGAACAATTTCATCTTTTAGCGTGATTTGCGAGCGACATATAAAAGATACAACATTCTGAGTAAGACTATTCTTAGCTAATTATAATACCAACATAATGTCAAAATTCCAATCCGATCGGACAACAAACACTAGAAGTTATTAAACAAAAACCTGGTTCGCTTTGATTTGTATACAGACCAGCAAGCTGTGACGTCATTGCAATGCTCATGTAGGAAAGAAAAGGGAAGAATGCAAGCGCCATCTGTTGTTCTTCTTCTTTTCTATGCACACGCATTTTTTGCATTCAAACGCACACACACATACATACATTTGTGCTTGACCAATGAAATGATACACCTATTCATACACAAACGCATATAAAGGCGTACGTTACGATATTTCTATTAAATAAAGGTATTGTTACAATTATTGACTTTTACGTTTCAAAAGAGGTCGAAGGGTATCCCATTGTCGCGTGCTATACTGTTGCTCTTTTTTTACGTTGGAACCATCCTGTTTTTTTGGAACGATCCACACAGGTGAATTATATGGGGAACGCGACGGTCTTATTATATCATTCACTAAAAGGTCTTTAACCTGTTTGTCAACCTCAGCTTTTAAAGCCATTGGGTACTGATAAAATCTAGAGTAAACTGGTGTGTCAGTATTTATTCGTATTTCGGCTTTCACATTTGTGAGGTAGGTCAGTTTGTCATCCGGTTCGGCAAATAAGGTTGGGTAATTTTTGAGTAAGCGATTTAATTCAAATCGCTGATTGTGTGTAAGGTGATCCAACCTTGGTATTATTACATTGACTGATTCAAATTTTTTCTTTAATGGGAATATTTGTGCCATTTTTTAAATGCATTATTTGGTTTTTTGTGTCAATGACTGCGCCTAATTCTTTTAAGCTGTCATTGCCTAATATCGCGTCAAAAGTTTTGAGAGTTGGTAATAGGAAAAATTTAACTATTTAGATCGTTAAATAAATTGGCGTTTTTGTGATGAGTTATTTTTATATCGCCACCTACAGAGACAGCATTGAATATGGTTTTGTTTGGTAACGGGTTTGAGACATGTTTTGGTTGAATATAATTTTGATTAGAGCCGGTATCAAAATATGGCAGTGAAGAGTCAGTTACCCTAAAAAATTGAGATAGGAAATGTCATGCTCTGGTTCTTGGTCATTGCTGTCAATCACTTCTGTGTATTCACCAAGTGTTTGTTCATTGTCTGTCTGTTCATCTTGTTCTGCTAAAGTCTGTTCGTAATCGGCCATTGTCGGTGCTCCTTGTTCTGCCTCAGTTTGTTGTTCGATTTCAGTTTGGATATTAAAATTTCTTTGTCTTTTGGCTGGATCTGTAATAGGTATTGGGGGTCGTTTACCAGAGGCATCAAATTGAGGCCTGTTCATATAATTAATTTGCCTAGAGTGAAGGCTTCTGTCCACGTCCATTGGCTCTGGTCGTGGTTGGGGTTTTGTTGCAATCGGACGAGGTGGTGGATACGGTTGGTGTGATGGGGGTTGTGCTATCGGAGCTTGTCGAAATTGTTGCCCAAAATTATTCGGTGCTGGTCGGTATTGTGGGTGTCCAAAGTTAGCATTAAACACTCCTGCTGGCATGGGTCTGGGGGGTAGTATTGGTCTGGTTTGGTAACCCATATTATTGGGTATAGGTAGTGGGCGTGGAGGCGGCCCTTGAGGTGTGCTTCTAAAAGTGTTCTGTTGAATTTTGCCCGAAGCGTGATTGATACGGTAAGTCTGGTTTTCCAACTTTAGGCACAAGTGCAAAGCAGATGGCAAGTCAGTGGGTTCTTTTATGCCCAGCAACCGGGGAGGTCGCCACGGAGACCTCGGATAAAGGTATCTAAAGCTTTATCCCTGTACAACTTGGTCATAACCAATTCTGATTCCCTGCCCAATTCCATGCAACTTATTTTATTGAGTATTAGAGACAAATGTCTGTAAACAACTTGATGGAATTCTTCAACTGTCTGATTGGGCTTTTGGAATATTGTTGTCATTTGATATTCCAAGGTGGAAATATCTCGTTTGTCTGCGTAATGTAATGTTAAGCACTTTGAGATTGCTGCCCAGTTCAACGGGACATTATAAGAATCGAGGGCAATGTCTGCGATGCCTTTTATCTTATTTCGAATTGTGTGCAAAATACCGAAATACTTTGCTGTACCTACGGTGTGAGCATAAGTTTCTAATATTCTATCTACACTCTTTTTCCAGGAACCGAATTCAGCTGGGTCACCGGAAAAATCATGCAAAGATCTTACAATATCGGGGACTTTGTCTAAATCTTGTAAATTATGTTGATGTTCTGGGTTAATACCCTGGCTCTCGACATTTGCGAAATCAAAGCTAGAACTTTGACTTTGATGCAAGAGAGTTGGGAGTTGTTCGGCCAGAATCTGACGAACGATTTCGGCTAGTTGTTCGGGCTGTGCCATTATGTTTCTGTTTTGTTGGTGTGTTTCTTGTCTTGCGACTTGTCTGTGTTGTTGAATTAGATTAGGTGCGTTAGGTTCTGTTCGGTTTATTGCCTCAGATTCTGTTTCTAAGTTGAGCACTGGTGGTCTAATTAAATTGTTGAAATTTGCCATAAGGAGAAATTTCCATTGAGGTAAAGAATTACTATGATATCGAATAGTCAACTTGTTTAGTATGGTTACGCGTAACTAAGTATGGTTATCAATTATTTAAGTGTATAAAATGAAAGAGGGAACAAAATATTTTAAATTGTGTCACTTAAGATTTGTTGATAAATCCGTTCAATTATTTAGTTAATTTATGTTTGATTTAAAATTTAAATAGATCTTAATAATCAATAGTGTTTAATAGCAAAATTTTATAGCACGTTAATATTGAAACTTACTCCTAATTTAATTATTTTATAGTAAAATTTAATCGCGTATTAAAAATTTTATTTAATTGAAATTTACTTTAAATTATGAATCATTAAAACTTTTTTTAAACTTATTTAGTTGCGTATGAATTGTAATTGCTTTTAATTTCGAATTTTACTTTATTTAGTTTTAGCAAAGGAACGTGATCAAAGAACTGTGTTCTGTTTAAAGTGAATTTAATTTATTTTAATTGTTGAAAACCAGTGTCTGGTTTTGCTCTTCTACCTTGGAGGGTCCCTTGGGATTCGCAAGATTGAGCTTGTTATACTGCTTTTTTTATTGGTAGTGCAGTGATATTTTATTTTATTGCTTTACGCTTATTTATTTTATTCACAGACTTTCGTCAATTTCTTTAAACACTTTCACTTTGTTTTTGCTTTTAACATATCGCTATTTTTACTTTGAATTATTTGTGCTTTAGTTTTCTTATCTTCTTATTTCGTTTTAGGTAATCTGATTCACTTAACTCTACTTACATTGCTAACTTGATACGGCTACTCCTCCTGGTGATCCGGATGTTGTCCTTTTTACGTTGTTACTCGGGATCCTGCGATGCACACGCGTAGAGGATGTTCTGCGGTCGTACCTTACAGAACACGTAGACCGCCTATGGGTTGCCTTTAGTAAATCCGCGTACCAAAGAATGCAACAGGGGTTTTTGGGACTGATGGAGTCGTACTAATGTACTAATCTGACTTAACAAGATTTCCTTCTCATCAGGTCCCTGCTCGGGCGCCAGTTAATATTTTCCTTTGTGGAAATTAAAACGAGTCCAATCTGCGAAGTTGACCTTTTATTTCGGATTCAAATTAAGAACTGAACATTGAGAATTAGAGTAAGCCCTAAGTAAGCTGTGGGTGTCTGGCAGAGGCGTCGGCAGAACGTTGGCGTCGTCGCTGATGGCGTGATCGGCAGCTAGGCGGAGCATTGGAGTGGTTTGAACTTGATTGAGCTGGATCGAATTGCAATCTCTGCAATTTCGGTGTTGCGTGGGTTCGTCGCGGCGGATGTTTATAATATTGTTGATTTAGGATTTTTGAACTCTTGTTTTCCTTAGAATACTTTGTTGCACAATTCTTGCAGGCAAAGTACTAAGGGTTCATTGTATCGGCCGTCGAGAGGAGTAACAAAAGTTTCTGTTGTTAACTTACATGCTCGAAAGAGTACACGGCAGAACAACATGGCAGACGTTTTCCACAGAGCAATGGATTCCTCAGATCCTCTTGTGTCGAGCATCTTTATAACAGAAAGATTCGGCCACCAAAATAAACTACCCCTACAAGCAGACGTAATAGAACTTTTGAAATCACCAAACTTGCTAAATTTTGTTAACATGAACAATAATAACAATGTTCCCGACTTTGATGCTAACAAAAGTGATAGTGATTCAGATTCTGACTCTGAAAATCCGTTTTAAAAGATATTGATGTAGAACACGACATTTATGAAGATTTTTAAATGTAAAATACTTAATTATTATTATTATATATATTAATTATAGTCATTTTGAATGCATTGATATTTTTTAGTTATTAATATTAAGGTTATGTGTTTAAAAAAATTAATTAAAAACATTTGCTGAATTTAACGAGTGCTAGCATTATTAATTACCGTACAATTAAGAATAAGAGGAACTTATCTCATATGGGCGGCTAGGGAGGGCGTGGTCAGATCGGCCTGAAACTTGGATAGGTTTTTGTATGCATCAACACTATTATATGTACGAAATTTCAAGAGCCTAGCATTAAAACTTTAATTTTCGTCGAAAATCGGCTCGCTGGCCCAATGTGGGTTGGAGAAATATGCCTGGTTTCATTAAAACGTAGTGCAAATATAATCATTGGAATGGGCTGTTTGAATTGATTTAAGATTTATTGGATTCTGTTATGACTTGTTCATAACTACTTTCGGCCGAGTGGATCGCGCCGTCGTCGGAAAAATTTTCAGTCTAGTCGGTCTGGTCGGTCTGGTCGGTCTGGTCGGTCTGATCGGTCTGATCGGTCTGGTCGGTCTGGTCTGTCTGATCGGTCTTGTCGGTCTGGTCGGTCTGTTCGGTCTGTTCGCCACCACGCTAATTCGTCATCTTTTTAATCTGTAGTCGTTGCTCTATTCATTCTCGTTGTCATCGTTGTCGTTGTCATCGTTATCGTTGTCGTTGTCTAGGTATCAGCTGTTTCACACTAGTGGGATTTGGGTAAACAGTTAAACAACAACCCTACATTTAGCCATTCTGACTAAGCTTTCGACCCGAATGCTCCTTCGTCATCGCTGTCATCGTCTTCACTCGGCCATGGCTTCAAGTATTCCGCTCACTTTGCAGAATTCTCTGGTCCATCACTGTTGCCTTCTTTGGGACATCATAGTCGTTGTTGTACTTCACCTTTACAAGGCCTTAATAAGGCCCCAAAAATTAGATTTCAGCTTTAGGCCACTACTAAACTGGGTACGTTTAATAGGTACTCAGCGACATTAAAAAAGCCGCACTGAAATTTTTCACGCACTTTGTATTTTTTTTTTCCTAGAGTTCTTTTAAAAATGTTTATTTTAGTCTAATTCAATTTTTTAAAGGTAGTTGGTATATTTTTAACCATAAATGAATACCAAATATTTTGGTAGACAACTAACATGATTGGATATTATTTTTTTCCCGTGCCCGTTTTATTTTACTAAGTTTTAGGCTGTACGACGGTATTCAGTAAATTATTTTTATAAATCATACATTAATTTTTTTTCAAGAAATGATAATTTTTTCTATTGATATTCTCCATATGTGAATTATAAATGCCAAGTTCGTTGCGAATTAATTAAATTAAATGAATATTTTTTTTAGTACTTCCTAGTACCACCTTTCGCCTATATAACACTATTTATCCTACTTAGAATCGAATCATATAAATTCTGCAAATATTCATTTGTAATGTCTTCGTACCACACTTTTTCTATGATTTCCCGTAATTCTACCATTGTTTTGGGCTTCCGCTTTGCTATTTTTTTTTTTGCTCATAAGGGCCCATATATTTTCTATTAGATTAAGGTCAGGGCTGTTTCCTGGCCAATTCAACGACTTAATTCCCAAATGATAATTCCCAATTTATTATTAAATTTTTATAAATAAATCATTGAAACAACAACATCTCATTGAGTTACTTACAGAACGTGCCCTATGTCAAGGTGCGGAATCGTCCTGAAAAAATGGGGTCGTTTTTCGTGTTCGGAAATTGATTCTATGCAAGGCGCGACACCATCCAAAATAATATTCTTGTATTTTTCATCTTTGACCATACCCTCAAGCATTAAAACTGACTCAAATTTATATTTGGATATGCAACCACATATCATAATTTAAGGTGAATGCTTGACGGTGGGCACACAGCATTTTTCGTCATATCGCTCACCCACTTTACGCCTGACTCTGCAGAAGCCATCGTGTCCAATTAGGTAGAATTTGGACTCATCTGAAATCATCACTTTTGACCATTCAGATGCACCCCTATTTTGCTTTTCCTTTGCCCAATTTAACCGATCTTTCTTCATTCGACTGTTCAGAAGTTTTTTTTTTGCTGGTGTTCTTCAGCCGACGTTGTTCAATTTTTCTTCCGAATTCTTGGTTTACCTCGGATGCTATTTCTACAACAGTTTTAAAACGGACTTATTTTCGCAATATGACGATCTTCCCAAGTAGTGGTGCTCCTGGTCATTCCTGATCCTTCTCTTCTATCTAACACCCCGGTCTCATGATATTTGCATTGTGTTTGAGCTGCAATTTCGCGATTTGACACATTTTGCTCGGATAATGCAAAAATATTAGCTTTTTCTTGCACGGTAAACTGTTTCCCCTATGGCATGATTTCTAACGTACCAGCGCAAAGAAATTATTCCTTAGTGTAATTCTGTAAACTGTGTTGTTTAACTACCAAAAATTTGTAGAAAACATTTAAGAGGACTCCCAAAAAATTTTGCATGCAAAGACAGACATTTAGGGAAACCCTAGGTTAGAGAAGTCAAAAATTCAAAATATATTGAAGTTCGGCTTTTATGTTGTCGCTGAGTGTGTTAGGTCACCAACATCATATCGTCTTGCTTGCTTTCGTCGAAGATTGTACGACTTGTTGTTCTCGTTTTGCAGCCTCAGCCTCATCTGCCTTTTTGCCTTCATTCGTAACGCACTGCGTTCTACGTTGAAAACTGCTATGGCCTATTTGTCTATCAAGTTTCGTATCTGAAGATCATCTTTCGTTCTTATTTTGAAACCAACCAGTCGCTCAAAAGGCGTCGTATTAATACTCCTGGTAAATGTTGAGCTGATCCGGTTTTCGACACTTAACTTTAGAGTACTGAAATTATAATAGAATTTAGTCGCTCAACCTGTCCGTTTACCCTTGGTAAACCAGTGGTCGTCTTCACTAGGTTTATTCCATTATCTTCGCAATATTTCACAAAGTCTTGGGATAAGAATTCCGCGCCTCTATCCGATATAATCAATGCTGGGTTGACAAAGTTGACACTTTCACCTCGTTTGCTGTGGTTGACTTCGTTGGATAAAGCCAACAAAATGTTGTAAATGAATCGATTACAGCCAAAATATGTTTGTAGTCCTTATGCGGTGATTCAAGCGGACACAAAAAATCAATATGGTAAAAACTTGGCTTAAAACTTCTTTGATGAAGTTTATATTCTCGTTGCGCGCTTGCGCATCTTTCAAAGCAGCACCTATGCTATCCTCTCCTGTAAGCATCACTGGATACTGGCTGAGAGCATCGACATGCTTCATTCTCACGCCAGATCGATGTTCAACTGTATAGTTATATTCTTGAAGAAAACGAATCCAGCGAGCCACCCTGGTGCATAAACTTTGATTTTCTAAAGTTTTTGTTAAAGCGTTGCAGTCAATTACCAGTTTAAAATGAATGCCTTCTGTAATAAAACTGCTCCGAATCCATCAATAGATGCATCTGTGTGCACTTCCGTCTCGTAAGTCTGATTATAAATTCTCAAAACAGGGTTCTCAGTTAGCAACTTCTTCAAAATATTAACTGCATTCTCTTCTTCCAACTCAAATCTAAATTTTGCTTTTTTCTTTGTCAACTCAGTTAAAGGTCTAGCTATGCCTGCGTAATTTGGTATAAACTTTAAGAAAATTGCATTTCTTCAAATTGAGCTGTAGACCATATTCTTTGCACGTCGTAATAACTTCCTTCAAGTGTTGTATAGCATCTTGTTCTGTCTTAGAGCGAATAATAATATCATCTACATAGGGCAATGCAATGCCTCTGCGGGACAGGTCCCGAAATATCGTATTGACGTGGCGCTGAAAGACGCCTGGCGAATTTGAAAATCCAAAGGGTACTTTCAAAAACTGATATTGTCCTCGGTGTGTCACAAATGACAACAAATTCACTCTAAACTTAGTCAAAGCTTCGATGACTGCCAATATTTCCAACTCATAGCTGCTGTATTTACGCTGTGCATCTGAGGTCTTCTTTGACATAAAATACACAAGATGCAGTTAACCATCGTCGACGTTCATCTTCAATAAACTCGGACGTGATAGCCACGTTTTGACGTCAGATTCGGATTTGGGAGGTCAAAAAACATATGTTACCATATATCGCACTACCCGATCTTGACCACCAATTATTTTATGGGTCAAAATTTTTTGTTTTTTGCTCCAAAATTTTTTTGGTTTTTTGAGGTTAAGTTGAAACTTAGACGTCATAATACACACTAATACATATATCGCATGCCCAGATCAGGATTCTATATCTTTTGGGGGATATTTAAAGGTTTTTCAGGTTATGTCGAAATCCAGACATGATGGAGAATTTCTGAATACATATAACTGCATATGCCGCATGCCCTGATCATGACACTTTTATACCCTTCGACCATTGAAAATGGTCAAAAAAGGGTATACTAACTTTGTGAAAATGTATGTAACAGGCAGAAGGAGGCGTGGGAGACCCCACAAAGTATATTTATTCTCGCTCAGGATCACTAGCCTAGTCGATTAAGCCATGTCTGTCTGTCTGTCCGGATGTCTGTATGTCCAGATGAACGCACTGATCTCAGCTGTTGTAAAAGATAGAGATACCAAATTTGGCATGAAGTTTTCTGTTGATCCGGGACAGGTGAAGTTTACACGCCCACGCCCCCTGCCCACGCAAATCAATAATTTCATCTTTTAAGCTGATTTGCGACTGACATGTAAAAGATACAATATTCTCAGTAAGACTATACTTAGCTAATTAATTAATTAATTAATTAATACCAACAGAACGTCAAAATTTCTATCCGATCGGACAACAAATACATAACTTATTAAACAAAAACCTTGTTCGCCTTGATTTTGTATACAGACCAGCAAGCTGTGATGTCATTGCAATGCTCATGTACGAAAGAAAAGGAAAAAGAATGCGAGCGCGTAGCGTCGTCTGTTGTTCTTCTCTTCTTTTCTATGTACACGCATTTTTTGCATTCAAACGCACACACACACATACATACATTTGTGCTTGACCAATGAAATGATACACGCATATACACGTATTCATACACAGACGCATATAAAGGCTTACGTTACGATATTTCTATTAAGTAGAAGTATTGTACAATTATTGACTCTTTACGTTTCAAAAAGGTCGAAGGGTATCCCACTGTCGCGTGCCGCTCGACTGTTGCTCTTTTTTTTTTTGTGGGCCCGTGTTATACATGCTCAAAACAAGGTTCTCAGTTAGCAACTTCTTCAAAACCTTAACTGCATTCTCAAATCAAATCTAAATTTTGCATTTTCCTTTGTCAAATCAGTTAAAGATCTAGCTATGCCTGCGTAATTTTGTATTAATTTTCTGAAATAGACCGTCAGGCCCAAAAAACTTTATATTTGCTTAATAGTTTGTGGCATATTGAACTTAAATTCAGCTTCTATTTTCTCGGGTGAGGGGTAAATTTTACGATTTTCTATAACATGGCCAAGAAATTGAATGCGCGTCTTAAGAAAATTGCATTTTTAAGCTACAGACCATATTCTTTGCACGTCGCAATAACTTCCTTCAAGTGTTGTGCAGCGTCTTGTTCTGTCTAAGAGGGAATAATTATATCATCTACATGCAATGCAATGCTTCTGCGTGACAGTTCCCGAAATATCACATTGACGTGGCGCTGAAAAACGCCTGGCGAATTTGGAAATCCAAAGGGTACTTTCAAAAACTGATACTGTCCTCGGTGTGTCACATATTTTTTTTGCAGTATACGGCCGCTAGTGTGAGGTGAGTGCTGTCCTCCAGCTGTATGTTGATAAATGTGGTCTGAAGATGATTTTCCGCAACTTTTTTGTAATAGCAGTGCTTCATACGGTTCCTTATGAGTATGGCAGTGCCACCGCGTGCTTTTCCGTCGGGATGATTTGTACCATAGAAATGGTAGTCTTTTATTTGAAAATTGTATTTGCTTGTGAGATGAGTTTCCGAAAGAAGCATTACGTCGATTTGCTTCTCATGTAGGAATTGAGCTAGCTCAAGTTTGCGCTGCGAAACGCCATTGGCGTTCCACGTAGCTATGCGTAAGGTAGCCATTATTTATTTGATTGTTGGGCTACAAGCATCTGTATCAAAAGGTTTTGATTACGCAACATGTCTTGGATGGTGGTCCTCATAAATGTCATAAATTCCATCATGCTCTGTTGTAAGGCTTGCATCATAGCTTCAGTTTTTGTTTCTTGCTGCGTAGCTGGGTTATAGTTTTGTTGTGTGTCTAATTTTGTATGCACTTCATGTGGGGTTCGAGTATTTTGAGTTGGAGGCGTCATACCTGATTTTAAAACGTTTGCAAAGGTTATCTTGTTAGTGCTGGGTGTAGACCAGGCAGCGAAACTTGTAGCTTTCGAAAAAGTACTTCAGGATTTGCGTCTGATGGTGTCAGCGTAGCTGTTCCTTGGTGTGCCCGCGCCGTGTTCATTATTTGTGAAGACGGCTTTTCAGCTCTTTGTAGATTGGACAGCCTCTGTAGTTTGCTGTGTGATTTCCCCCACAGTTATTGCATTTTTTCTCGTTTGCATTTTCTTTATTAGTTTGGCAGTGTGTGGAGTCCTGGAGATCTCCACAGACTACGCACACCGGGCGAAGTGTGCAATACGACCTCGTGTGGCCATACTCTTGGCAGTTGGTACATTGTACAGGAGCGTTTCTTTTATGCGGCTCTTCTACTGTGATCCTACGGTGCAGAAGGAGCTGGAGTTTGTAAATTGGATGAACCTCGTTTTTTTAGGAGGCTTGTTTTCTGGTTCAAGCTCAATCTTGAAGAATGGTTGGGGCTGCCTGTTTCTGTTTTTGATATTGAACACGCTTTTGGCGAAAAATCCCATTTCCTTTAGTGCCTCACTTATCTATTCCGGCGTAACATCAGACTCAATGCCCTTCAGTACTATTTGCAGGCCCTTGCTGCTTTTAAGCTGGTAGGTGTAGAAGCCTATTTATTGTGCGGTAAGATAGTTTGTGACTTTTCTGTAGTTGTCCTCCGTTTTCGTTTGAAGTTTCACTTCATTGATAGTACCTCTTACGAGGGGAATTATATGGAAGCTATCTTTCCCAATAAGGCCAATCAAAGTGTTTACCAAACCGCTTGTGCTCTTCTCGCGGATATATATTGGCGGAGGCTTTGTTTTCTTCGGTTCGATATCAACGGATCCCAGCGGCACGTGCTCAGCGGTATCTGCCAGCAAGGCAAATCTGTTGGTATTTGAGGGGGTTAGTCAGAGCGTGAGCGGGTGCAGCGGACGACGAAATAGAGCGGGCGGTCGGTATAGCTCCAGCTGTTGTTGTTGGAGGTAGCGTGGCTTGTGTCGGAGCTAAAAGAGCGGGAGAGCAAGAGCGCGCTCTTTCTTGATTTGTTGGTAGAAGAAGGTTTCTTGGGCTATGGGTTATTGACCGCTCGATGTCTGCGGGGGGGTTGTCGGTGAGACGTAGGAGAAGTACGCGTTGTTGCGTTGAATTGAGAGCCGGCGTTCGTCTTGCTCATGCTGACGCTGAGCGCGAGTGTCGCTCTGACTCATAGTTTTATTATATAAGATAACGAATCACTTTATATACTTAAGCGATCTTGCATCGCATAGAGCGTCTCTTTCGCTTTCGGATTATTTATTTAGTTTATTTTATTAGTCGTTCACTTCAATCAAAACAACCGATTTTGTGCGGAGCTCGATAAAAACACGTCTTCCCACGTCGGCGATCGAGCAATCGGTGTGTCACATATGACGTATATTTTTTGCTCGAGTCAGCAACTGGTATGCGGAAAAATCCGTTCTTCAAATCGATTGTACTGAATTGTACTCTTGCAGACGATCCAATTGATCATCAATGAGCGGTAATGGAAAATGGTTTTTTACAATTACCTTGATAATTTTGCGATAATATACACACAATCTTGCAAAATCGTCTTGCTTTTTACGAGTACTATGGGACTTGTAAATTCGGATGTTGACTCTTCAATTATGCCATTCTCAAGTCACTCCTCTTCAATTTGTTCCGTAAAAGCTAGTCTGCATGGACGTGAAAAAATAGGCGATTCATCATTGAGCACAATACGCATTTCTACATTTGTTGTTTTTGTTTTGACAGGTTCATAGCTTGAAATTAGCTCACGCACTTCTTGCTTAGCATATTCGCTCGCAGCCTCATTAATGTCAAACAACTCATTGTCCACTTTAACACAAATGTTAAGAATATTTTGTTCGTTATTGATTTTATTTTTTCGCACTTGTGAACCATTGCAATCAAAAACAATTTCTGCGTGTAAACATAGCTGTTCCTTGATAATTAATTGCATATCAAGGAATCTGATCGGAACGACACAAAAATCTAACATATAATCTTCGTCATCAATCAGAATTGTTTGTTTAAATTGTTCAAGTGGTTTTATTTTATTAGAGTCGCGGAATCCAATTAGAAGGACATTGCAGCTTTCTAGTTTTGGCTTGCCAATATCATTATACGAATCTTCCCGAATGATATTATATTTACTGTCCGTATCGAATATCGCCGCACACTTTGTACTTGCAATATAAACGTCTTTGCCGGTCAAACCATTTTTTGAAATCAAACTGCGCGTATTCGTGTTTAAAATATAGTTGTTAATTTTTGCAAACTCTTTAGAAATATGTCCGTACTGATTGCTTTTTCTTTATTCTGGCAATTATTCAACACATGCCCTTTTTCACCACAGTTGTAGCATTTCAACTCTTTTATAACGTCTTTTACATTCTGATATTTTCTGTATTTGCCTTTCACACTGTTGTCGTTGCGCTGCGACTTGACTCTCTCACTCTGATTTTACATTGCAATTATTGTTTCAAAACACTTTAGTTATTCTTTAAATTGACTCATATTTTTCGAACCATATAATATTGTTTTGTTTACACTCTTTTCGTCGATTATTATATTGGACGTTGAATACAATGACTGTATTAACAAGTGGTCCAACGACACCAAGCCGATGCTTGTTGCGCGCGGAACCCAAACGAAGTCCACCTCCCGCCTAACCGACGAGAGGCACCCGTCGCATAACGGACGACACGGAAACGCGGTAGAAACGCGAATAGAAACGCGAATAGAAACGCGAATAGAAACGCGGGGAAAAGAAGAGGCGATAGAACGCGGCATGCATATATGAATAGAATATCGAGGAAGATTAATACTAATTACTAATTACGTGCTAGATAGGAAAGAATTAAGGACTTCATAGCAGCGATAGTGTTAGTGCTAGCTATGACGTGTTGGAGCTTATTGTAGTCCGAACATAATACCCTGAAAGGATCATGCAGTGCATAGTTCGATCTACAATAAGGAAGTGTTAATGGAAGGAAATAGCGAGTACTTCTGCAAGGAACAGAGAAGTGTAGCTGCTAACCAAGGCCTCACTATCAATGTCACCTTGCATAAGGTTGTTAATACATACGACCCCTAGCATGGTTCTGCGGTTAGTTAGGGAAGGCAGATATAGTAGCAGAAGTCTACTATTATAGGAAGGCAGTCTCAAATTTTCATCCCAGTTAAGGCCGCGTAAGGCAAAAAGTAAGAAATTCATCTGTACAGATTCGATGCGTTCCTTATGAATAGTGTACTGGGGACACCATACGCATGAACCGTATTCGAGAATAGGACGAACAAGTGAAACGTAAAGGGTATTTGTAATATAGGGATCGTCGAATTCCTTAGACCATCTCTTGATAAAGCCTAGGACACCCATGGCTTTATTGACCATATTAGTTATATGACTTGAAAACTTTAGTTTTCGGTCCAAACGGTCCAACGGATCCCCAGATCATCAACTAGAGTGATTCTTTCCAAGGCACAACCACAAAGAGTATAAGAAGCAAACTTCGGACTGGCTCGAGAGAATGTCATCAGCTCGCCTTTAGAGCTGTTCAGATTTTAAAAATTGGCACAACACCAAGAATTGAAACTATTAAGGTCGGGGAGTGACAGTGGTCGTCTTTAAATTGGTAGCAAAGCTTAACATCATCCGCATACATAAGAGTACGGGAGTTATGTATGACCAGGGGAAGGTCATTGATGAAAAGCGTAAAAAGTAGGGGACCAAGATGACTCCCTTGAGGAACACCAGATGTGGCATGAATTGGGTTTGAAAGGGTGGTTTTAAAGAGGACTCTTTGAGTTCTGTCAGTCAGATAGCTCACAATCCAACTAAGTAGTTTTGGTGAAAAACCTAGTAGGTCAAGCTTATGTGCCAAAAGGGAATGATTCACTGAGTCAAAAGCTTTACTGAAATCAGTATAAATAACATCAGTCTGAAGATTTTCCTGAAATTCTTTTACCACGAAGGATGTCAGCTCAAGCAAGTTTGTCGTAGTAAAACGACTTTTAATGAATCCGTGTTGAAAAGGTGAGATAACGGATCTACAGAAATGTTGCAAGTGAGGAGTTGTAACATTCTCGAAAAGCTTGGGTATAGCCGACAATTTAGAGATACCTCTATAATTGCTTGCATCAGACTTGCTGCCCTTTTTAAGCAAGGGAATAATGAAAGATTCCTTTCAAATGGAAGGAAAGACTGAAGTTTCTAAAGACAGCGAAAATAGTTTGAGCAATGGCTTACTTAGAGACATAGCACAGAATCGAAGTATACAAGCAGGAACACCGTCAGGGCCTGGTGAGAAGACTGGCTTTACTAAAGAGAGATCCTTTACCAATGAGCTTTCGTTTAAAAAGGGAGAGAGGATACCATTTGAACTTGGGATGTTGTATGGATAAAAGTGAGTTCTCTGTGTAGAGGGAGAATAAGTCGTTTGAAAAACTTTGCAAACGTATCGGCCACGGCTTGGTCGGTATTTGCACTAGCATTTTCAAACGTTAATTTAGTTGGAAATGCGGTACTATAAAACTGTTTGGGGCTCTGAATAAACTGAGCTTTACAACGAGTAAAATAGTTCTTATAACATTTCGCGTTCAAGACAGTGAAATCTGACCGCGCGCTTAAGTAGCGCGAAAAGGCTGAAGATGAGCTATTATTTTTATATTTTTTAAATAAGGTTGATGCCGTCAATTAAATACTGTATGAAAGCGTCATCTGTAAGTTTACCTCGAGAAGCAATATCTTTCATTCTATAAAAGTACACTCGTTGTTGCCACCTTTCGTTTGCGCGAGTTGCTCGTGAACTAGCTTGCAGCTTACACTCGACTTAAACTCGGATAGCAATGCTATTTTGAGAGAACTCTACGAATTTTAACCTCTATCGCTCAACACAAGCTGTTTTGTAATTCCCTTTAGTACCTTTTTGCAAACAGAAACATCTGGAAGTCATTCCAATACATGATCGTCGCCTCTTCTTCGTATTCTTCTATCCAAACTTCGACTGGAATATTGTAACTGCCATCATAACAGGGTATGCTCTCTTCTACATCGCGAGAGCTGATCGCAAAGCGTGGCGTCGACATTCTGTCGTTTTCTGCAAATACATTGCGCTTCATCTCATCTGCTTCTCGTACATTTTCATCACTTCTTTCGGCGTTCGTTTCTCTGTTTGGCGTCTGGAATGTAAAGTTTTCTGCTTTAAAGCCAGTTTCTTCGTCTGTTTCGTCGTCGACAACTTGGACTTCAAGTTACGGAAAATGTGTCTTCATTTCTGTATCCTATGCCTATAACTTTGCATATTGACATAAGGTCAGCCTGCGTCAAATTATCTATTGCGTATTCTCTTTTGTCTCCTTCATTTCTCTTCTGTCTTCTTCATTTTCGAACACAAACTTACGCAGTGCAGCAATCCTCTCTTTCTTGATGGAGCGTAAGCTAGCACTTATCAAATTATTTTATCACGCCATTATAGTAAAAAACAAGAGCAACAGTCGAGCGGCACGAGACAGTGGGATACCCTTAGATCTTTTTTAAAACGTAAAGAGCCCGTAATTGTACGATACTACTAGTTAATAGAAATATGGTAACGTAAGCCTTTATATGCGTCTTTATGTGAATTCATGTATATGCATGTAGCATTTCATTGGTCAAACACAAATGTTTGTATGTGTGTGCGTTTGAATGCAAAAAATGCGTGTGCATAGAAAAGAAGAGAAGAAGAACAGAAGGCACTACGCGCTCGCATTCTCTTTCCTTTTCTTGCCTACATGATCGTTGCATTGACGTCACAGCTTGCTGGTCTGTATACAAAATCAAAGCGAACAAGGTTTTTGTTTAATAACTTCTGTGTTTGTTGTCCGATCGGATTGGAATTTTGACGAGTTGTATCTCTTATACATATGTCGCTCGAAAATCAGCTGCAAAGATTAAATTATTGATTTGCGTGGGCGATGGGGTGGCACCCAACATTTTAAATAAACTTCATCAGCGCCGGGTACACAGAAACCTTCATGCCAAATTTGGTGTCTCTAGCTTTTATAATAGCTGAGATCTGTGTGTTCATCTGGACAGCCCAACATCCGGACAGCCGGACAGACATGGCTTAATCGACTCTGCTAGTGATGCTGAGCAAGAATATATATACTTTGTGGGGTCTCCCACGCCTCCTTGCTTGTGAGATGAGTTTCCGAAAGAAGCATTACGTCGATGTGCTTCTCATGTAGGAATTGAGCTAGCTCAAGTTTGCGCTGTGAAACGCCATTGGCGTTCCACGTAGCTATGCGTAAGGTAGCCATTATTTATTTGATTGTTGGGCTACAAGCATCTGTATCAAAAGGTTTTGATTACGCAACATGTCTTGGATGGTGGTCCTCATAAATGTCATAAATTCCATCATGCTCTGTTGTAAGGCTTGCATCATAGCTTCAGTTTTTGTTTCTTGATGCGTAGTAGTTATAGTTTTGTTGTGTGTCTAATTTTGTATGCACTTCATGTGGGGTTCGAGTATTTTGAGTTGGAGGCGTCATACCTGATTTTAAAACGTTTGCAAATGTTATCTTGTTAGTGCTGGGTGTAGACCAGGCAGCGAAACTTGTAGCTTTCGAAAAAGTACTTCAGGATTTGTGTCTGATGGTGTCAGCGTAGCTGTTCCTTGGTGTGCCCGCGCCGTGTTCATTCTTTTGTGAAGACGACTTTTCAGCTCTTTGTAGATTGGACAGCCTCTGTAGTTTGCTGTGTGATTTCCCCCACAGTTATTGCATTTTTTCTCGTTTGCATTTTCTTTATTAGTTTGGCAGTGTGTGGAGTCCTGGAGATCTCCACAGACTACGCACACCGGGCGAAGTGTGCAATACGACCTCGTGTGGCCATACTCTTGGCAGTTGGTACATTGTACAGGAGCGTTTCTTTTATGCGGCTCTTCTACTGTGATCCTACGGTGCAGAAGGTCCTGGAGTTTGTAAATTGGATGAACCTCGTTTTTTTAGGGAGGCTTGTTTTCTGGTTCAAGCTTAATCTTGAAGAATGGTTGGGGCTGCCTGTTTCTGTTTTTGATATTGAACACGCTTTTGGCGAAAAATCCCATTTCCTTTAGCGCCTCACTTATCTCTTCGGGCGTAACATCAGACTCAATGCCCTTCAGTACTACTTGCAGGCCCTTGCTGCTTTTAAGCTGGTAGGTGTGCGGTAAGATAGTTTGTGACTTTTCTGTAGTTGTCTTCCGTTTTCGTTTGAAGTGTCACTTCATTGATAGTACCTCTTACGAGGGGAATTATATGGAAGCTATCTTTCCCAATAAGGCCAATCAAAGTGTTTACCAAACCGCTTGTGCTCTTCTCGCGGATATATATTGGCAGAGGCTTTGATTTCTTCGGTTCGATATCAACGGATCCCAGCGGCACGTGCTCAGCGGTATCTGCCAGCAAGGCAAATCTGTTGGTATTTGAGGGGGCTTTGTTACATTGTTGATCAAGGTAGAGTTGTCGCGTGTATTTTTCGGCTTGTTTTCCAAATCTGAATTTTCTGGGCTGAGCTTTCGCTTTATTGTAATTATTTATTGTAATGTAGCGGTCCATTCCAGTCTGCAAGGTCGACCCAGCTTTTTTGTTTACGTTTTCGTTTTGTTTTGCTGGTAGTGCAGCAGTACCGTTTGTTGCTTGCAGTTTACTTTCGCTGACTCAGTCAGAGCGTGAGCGGGTGCAGCGGACGACGATATAGAGCGGGCGGTCGGTATATCTCCAGCTGTTGTTGTTGGAGGTAGCGTGGCTTGTGTCGGAGCTAAAAGAGCGGGGAGAGCAAGAGCGCGCTCTTTCTTGATTTGTTGGTAGAAGAAGGTTTCTTGGGCTATGGGTTATTGACCGCTCGATGTCTGCGTTGGGGGTTGTCGGTGAGACGTAGGAGAAGTACGCGTTGTTGCGTTGAATTGAGAGCCGGCGTTCGTCTTGCTCACGCTGACGCTGAGCGCGAGTGTCGCTCTGACTCATAGTTTTATTATATAAGATAACGAATCACTTTATATACTTAAGCGATCTTGCATCGCATAGAGCGTCTCTTTCGCTTTCGGATTATTCATTTAGTTTATTTTATTTGTCGTTCACTTCAATCAAAACAACCGATTTTGTGCGGAGCTCGATAAAAACACGACTTCACACGTCGGCGATCGAGCAATCGGTGTATAACATATGCCGTATATTTTTTTGCTCGAGTCAGCAACTGGTATGCGGAAAAATCCGTTCTTCAAATCGATTGTACTGAATTGTACTCTTGCAGACGATCCAATTGATCATCAATGAGCGGTAATGGAAAATGGTTTTTTACAATTACCTTGATAATTTTGCGATAATATACAAACAATCCTGCAAAATCGTCTTGCTTTTTTACGAGTACTATGAGACTTGTAAATTCGGATGTTGACTCTTCAATTATGCCATTCTCAAGCCACTCTTCAATCTGTTCATCAACAATACGCATTTCCGTAAAAGCTAGTCTGCGTGTACGTGAAAAAATAGGCGATTCATCATTTAGCACAATACGCATTTCTACATTTGTTGTTTTTGTTTTGACAGGTTCATAGCTTGAAATTAGCTCACGCACTTCTTGCTTAGCATATTCGCTCGCAGCCTCATTAATGTCAAACAACTCATTGTCCACTTTAACACAAATGTTAAGAATATTTTGTTCGTTATTGATTTTATTTTTTCGCACTTGTGAACCATTGCAATCAAAAACAATTTCTGCGTGTAAACATATGTAGCTGTTCCTTGATAATTAATTGCATCTCAATGAATCTGATCGGAACGACACAAAAATCTAACATATAATCTTCGTCATCAATCAGAATTGTTTGTTTAAATTGTTCAAGTGGTTTTATTTTATTAGAGTCGCGGAATCCAATTAGAAGGACATTGCAGCTTTCTAGTTTTGGCTTGCCAATATCATTATACGAATCTTCCCGAATGATATTATATTTACTGTCCGTATCGAATATCGCCGCACACTTTGTACTTGCAATATAAACGTCTTTGCCGGTCAAACCATTTTTTGAAATCAAACTGCGCGTATTCGTGTTTAAAATATAGTTGTTAATTTTTGCAAACTCTTTAGAAATATGTCTGTACTGATTGCTTTTTCTTTATTCTGGCAATTATTCAACACATGCCCTTTTTCACCACAGTTGTAGCATTTCAACTCTTTTATAACGTCTTTTACATTCTGATATTTTCTGTATTTGCCTTTCACACTGTTGTCGTTGCGCTGCGACTTGACTCTCTCACTCTGATTTTACATTGCAATTATTGTTTCAAAACACTTTAGTTATTCTTTAAATTGACTCATATTTTTCGAACCATATAATATTGTCGATTATTATATTGGACGTTGAATACAATGACTGTATTAACAAGTGGTCCAACGACACCAAGCCGATGCTTGTTGCGCGCGGAACCCAAACGAAGTCCACCTCCCGCCCAACCGACCGAGAGGCACCGTCGCATAACGGACGACACGGAAACGCGTTGGAAACGCGAATAGAAACGCGAGGAGAAATTCTAAAAAAGAAGAGGCGATAGAACGCGGCATGCAAATATGAATAGAATATCGAGGAAGATTAATACTAATTACTAATTACGTGCTAGATAGGAAAGAATTAAGGACTTCATAGCAGCGATAGTGTTAGTGCTAGCTATGACGTATTGGAGCTTATTGTAGTCCGAACATAATACCCTGAAAGGATCATTCAGTGCATAGTTCGATCTACAATAAGGAAGTGTTAATGGAAGGAAATAGCGAGTACTTCTGCAACGAACAGAGAAGTGTAGCTGCCTCACCAAGGCCTCACTATCAATGTCACCTTGCATAAGGTTCTGCGGTTAGTTAGGGAAGGCAGATATAGTAGCAGAAGTCTACTATTATAGGAAGGCAGTCTCAAATTTTCATCCCAGTTTAGGCCGCGTAAGGCAAAAAGTAAGAAATTCCTCTGTACAGATTCGATGCGTTCCTTATGAATAGTGTACTGGGGACGCCATACGCATGAACCGTATTCGAGAATAGGACGAACAAGTGAAACGTAAAGGGTCACCCATGGCTTTATTGACCATATTAGTTATATGACTTGAAAACTTTAGTTTTCGGTCCAAACGGACCCCCAGATCATCAACTAGGGTGATTCTTTCCAAGGCACAACCACAAAGAGTATAAGAAGCAAACTTCGGACTGGCTCGAGAGAATGTCATCAGCTTGCATTTAGAGCTGTTCAGGTTTAAGAAATTGGCACAACACCAAGAATTGAAACTATTTAGGTCGGTTTGTAAGTTTGAGTGACAGTGGTCGTCTTTAAATTGGTAGCAAAGCTCAACATCATCAGCATACACAAGAGTACGGAAGTTATGTATGACCAGGGGAAGGTCATTGATGAAAAGCGTACAAAGTAGGGGACCAAGATGACTCCCTTGAGGAACACCAGATGTGGCATGAATTGGGTTTGAAAGGGTGGTTTTAAAGAGGACTCTTTGAGTTCTGCCAGTCAGATAGCTCACAATCCAACTAAGTAGTTTTGGTGAAAAACCTAGTAGGTCAAGCTTATGTGCCAAAAGGGAATTATTCACTGAGTCAAAAGCTTTACTGAAATCAGTATAAATAACATCAGTCTGAAGATTTTCCTGAAATCCTTTTACCACGGAGGATGTCAGCTCAAGCAAGTTTGTCGTAGTAGAACGACTTTTAATGAATCCGTGTTGAAAAGGTGAGATAACGGATCTACAGAAATGTTGCAAGTGAGGAGTTATAACATTCTCGAAAAGTTTGGGTATAGCCGACAATTTAGAGATACCTCTATAATTGCTTGCATCAGACTTGCTGCCCTTTTTAAGCAAGTGAATAATGAAAGATTCCTTCCAAATGGAAGGAAAGACTGAAGTTTCTAAAGACAGCGAAAATAGTTGTAGCAATGGCTTACTTAGAGACATAGCACAGAATCGAAGTATACAAGCAGGAACACCGTCAGGGCCTGGTGAGAAGACTGGCTTTACTAAAGAGAGATCCTTTACCAATGAGCTTTCGTTTAAAAAGGGAGAGAAGATACCATTTGAACTTGGAATGTTGTATGGATAAAAATGAGTTCTCTGTGTAGAGGGAGAATAAGTCGTTTGAAAAAACTTTGCAAACGTATCGGCCATGGCTTGGTCAAACGTTTTCAAACGTTAATTTAGTTGGAAATGCGGTAGACTTACGCTTCGCTTTAACGAAACTATAAAACTGTTTGGGGTTCTGAATAAACTGAGCCTTACAACGAGTAAAATAGTTCTTATAACATTTCGCGTTCAAGACAGTAAAATCTGACCGCACGCTTAAGTTGCGCGAAAAGGCTGAAGATGAGCTATTATTTTTATATTTTTTAAATAAGGTTGATGCCGTCATTTAAATACTGTATGAAAGCGTCATCTGTAATTTTACCTTGAGAAGCAATATCTTTCATTCTATAAAAGTACACTCGTTGTTGCCACCTTTCATTTGCGCGAGTTGCTCGTGAACTAGCTTGCAGCTTACACTCGACATAAACTCGGATAGCAATGCTATTTTGAGAGAACTCTACGAATTTAAACCTCTATCGCTCAACACAAGCTGTTTTGCAATTCCCTTTAGTACCTTTTTTGCAAACAGAAACTTCTGGAAGTCATTCCAATACATGATCGTCGCCTCTTCTTCGTATTCTTCTATCCAAACTTCGACTGGAATATTGTAACTGCCATCATAACAGGGTATGCTCTCTTTTACATCGCGAGAGCTGATCGCAAAGCGTGGCGTCGACATTCTGTCGTTTTCTGTAAATACATTGCGCTTCATCTCATCTGCTTCTCGTACATTTTCATCACTTCTTTCGGCGTTCGTTTCTCTGTTTGGCGTCTGGAATGTAAAGTTTTCTGCTTCAAAGTCAGTTTCTTCGTCTGTTTCGTCGTCGTCGACTTGGACTTCAAGTTACGGAAAATGTGTCTTCATTTCTGTATCCTATGCCTATAACTTTGCATATTGACACAAGGTCAGCCTGCGTAAAATTATCTATTGCGTATTCTCTTTTTGCATGATATCTTTAGTCGTTTTCGGCAAAGTCGACACCAGTAACTTCCCGTTGTCTTTGACGATTACTTCTGTCTCCTTCATTTTCGAACACAAACTTACGCAGTGCAGCAATCCTCTCTTTCTTGCTGGAGCGTAAGCTAGCACTTATCAAATTATTTTAATACGCCATTATAGTAAAAAACAAGAGCAACAGTCGAGCGGCACGAGACAGTGGGATACCCTTAGATCTTTTTTAAAACGTAAAGAGCCCGTAATTGTACGATACTACTAGTTAATAGAAATATGGTAACGTAAGCCTTTATATGCGTCTTTATGTGAATACATGTATATGCATGTAGCATTTCATTGGTCAAACACAAATGTTTGTATGTGTGTGCGTTTGAATGCAAAAAATGCGTGTGCATAGAAAAGAAGAGAAGAAGAACAGAAGGCACTACGCGCTCGCATTCTCTTTCCTTTTCTTTCCTACATGATCGTTGCATTGACGTCACAGCTTGCTGGTCTGTATACAAAATCAAAGCGAACAAGGTTTTTGTTAAATAACTTCTGTGTTTGTTGTCCGATCGGATTGGAATTTTGACGAGTTGTATCTTTTATACATATGTCGCTCGAAAATCGGCTTCAAAGATTAAATTATTGATTTGCGGGGGCGGTGGGGTGGCACCCAACATTTGAAATAAACTTCATCTGCGCCGGGTACACAGAAACCTTCATGCCAAATTTGGTGTCTCTAGCTTTTATAATAGCTGAGATCTGTGTGTTCATCTGGACAGCCCAACATCCGGACAGCCGGACAGACATGGCTTAATCGACTCGGCTAGTGATGCTGAGCAAGAATATATATACTTTGTGGGCTCCCACGCCTCCTTCTGCCTGTTACACACATTTGCACAAAGTTAGTATACCCTTTTTTGACCATTTTCAATGGTCGAAGGGCATAAAAAAATTCCACTGTATTTTTTTGTTTTACACGTTCAACTTCTGTTTAATCTCATTAATTTTGTTCACTTATGTTTAATACCGTTTACATTTGCTCAATCCCGGACGATCCCCAAAATGTGGGTTTTATTATTATAGTATTAACTTTATTCGTATCTTAGAACAAATAAAATGGGTATTTAATTTTAAGTCTTCGTTGTCCGTTACGTCTTCACCGTCGTCCTTAACGTCGTATTGTTGTCGGTGTCGTAGTCACACAGGCAGAACGCACAAATTACTTCTGTAACGAGCGAACAACAACTCTTGCCGCCTTTGTGCAGCACTCCCTTAGCGTTTCGCTCTTGCTCCTCGTTGATCGTCGTGTTTGCGAATTCGCCACCAAGCGAATTCGCCACCTTTTTAATCAGTAGTCGTGGCTCTATTCATTCTCGTTGTTATCGTTTTCGTTGTCGTTTTCTAAGTATCAGCTGTTTCACACTAGTGATTTGGGTAAACAGCCAAACACTAATCCCACATACACTAGTCGGCATAAGTATTTTGACAAAAAAAAACGCTGCACATTTGTCAGTGAAACTTTAAAATGGCTTGATATGGTAGTATTAATTATAATCAATAATAAAAATAATTATTAAAATAATTATTTTTTGTTTGTGTGCAAGTAATATGAACTAAAAAATTAACAAACGAAAATTTTTTTGTTGAAACTTAAAAAAAAGATATTAAACAGCTTAATGAAATATGTTGATTTTTTTTTCGTCATAAGTATTTTTACAGGCATTTAATACAATGAAAATAAATTTAAATGAAGCTAGATAAGCTCATTTTTGAAAGAATTAATAAAATATATATCGTCCTTTGGCATCAATAACTTTTTTAAATCGGTCCTTTACAGAATCCACCAAATTGTGAAAGATCTCTGGAGTTATCTCTTCCCAAACGGAAGTGAGCTCAGAAATCGTCTCCTCTCGAGTTTTATGTAACGAAACTGTACTTTGGCGTTTCAAAAGAGACCTGATGTTCTCAATTATATTTAAATCTGGACTTTGAGGTGGCCAGTCCAAGACGGTAACGCCAACATACTTTAGGAACTTGGTTATCATTCTGGCTTTGTGGCATGGAGCATTATCTTTCTGCAGGATAAATGATTCTCCGATCAGCCTACCACCAGAAGGAAATGCATTTTCGTTTAGGGTCGTCAAATATTGCCCTTGGTTCATAGAGCCGGATATAGGGACCAAGTCACCCAACCCATTGTAGGCAACACATCCCCACACCATGACAAAGCCTCCACCATGGCTCACTTTCTGACAAACAATCTTACAAAAATTTTTTGTTTTGACGAGTTATACTGGAAAGAGCTTTCATCCGTCCAAAAAACACTTCTCCAGAACAACTTCGGCTTATCTAGATGTTCCATTGCAAATTGCAGCCTTTTAAGCTTGTTAATTTTTGAAATTTACGGCACATCCTTAGCAATACATGTCTTCATGTCCTGTTCCTTTAAACGTCGACGAACTGTGCGCTTACTTATTGCCTTACGTTCACTTATCGGAAGGCTGGCGGTCAAATTCCACAGCGTTGCAACAGCTTGGGGCTTCGCAAGAGGATTTTTTTGAATTCCCATGTAAGGATTTTGTCGTCAGCGATCGTTGTTTTGAGCTTAGGACCTGTTCCTTTTAGGTTTTTTACGTCATTATGTTCCTTAAACTTTTTAATTTGGTAAAAATGGTCAAAAAAGGGTATACTAACTTTGTGCAAATGTATGTAACAGGCAGAAGGATCACTAGCCAAGTCGATTTAGCCATGTCTGTCTGTCTGTCCGGATGTCTGGATGTCCGGATGAACACACAGATCTCAGCTATTATAAAAGCTATAGACACCAATTTTGGCATGAAGTTTTCTGTTGATCCGGGACAGGTGAAGTTTATTTCAAATGTTGGGGGGCGTGGCACCCCACGCAAATCAAAAATTTCATCTATTAAGCTGATTTTCGAGCGACATATAAAAGATACAACACTCCGAGTAAGACTATACTTAGCTTATTATAATACCAACATAACGTCAAAATTCCAATCCAATTGGTTTGTTGTCCAGAAGTTATTTAAAAATTTTTTTTTTTTATTGGTTTTAATATTTTTTAGAAAAAAAAAAAAAAAGAAAACGTAACGCCATCTGTTGTTCTTCTCTTCTTTTCTATGTACACGCATTTTTTGCATTCAAACGCACACACACACATACATACATTTGTCTTTGACTAATGAAATGCTACATGCATATACACGTATTCATATAAAGACGCACATTAAGGCTTACGTTACAATATTTCTATTTAGTAGTAGTATCGTGCAATTATGGGCTCTTAACGTTTAAAAAAAGATCTAAGGGTATCCCACTGTTGCGTGCCGTTCGACTGTTGCTCTTGATTATTTTAATTCCAACGTTAAACTGTGCTACCATCGATGATCTAATAAATTAACGTAACTCATCCATTTTACCCATGGATATCAATTAATTTTTTGTATTTTATTAACGTTTAATATCCAAAAAAGTTCAATCTAAACAATTGTTGATTAACACGTGCTCTAAAGCAGAATACCATTTACTAAATTAGTTTGTCAAAATACTTGTGCCGAACAAAAATTAGTGGTCTGCGTACATTCTTATCAGAAGAAAGAGAATGCAAAGGGTAAACCGTATAAAAATTGGCATTCTGTGTGCTAAATATTAATTCGTTGCTTTGTTCATGATCTTCGCACCGTTAGTTAACGGTAACAAGCACATGCTAGGTTTAAAAGAAACAGACAATTTTATGCCGACTAGTGTATGAACCTGTCTATCTGTTTTTCTGTGTGAACACACACCTCAGCTATTTTAAGAGCTAAAGATATAAAACTTTGTAGGCAGATTCCTGTGAACTATACGCCGATCAACTTTATTTCAAATGTTGCGAGTCAAACCCATCGCCCCTGCATATCAAGAATTTAATTTGTGCGCGACATATAAAATATACAACTTACTGAGTTAGACTATACTTACCTAACTATAATATTTAAATATCGTCAATCCGATCGGTCAATAAACACAGTTGTCATTAAATAATCCTTGTTCGCTACAATTTTGTTTAAACCAGCAAGATATGACGTCATTGCAATGCTCGTGTAAGGAAGAAAGAGAAAGAGAACGCGAGAATGTAGAGCGAGCTGTTTCTCTTCTCTTCTAATCCATATACATGTAAGATGGTATACTCTGATGCAGGTTGGCAGCCCCGCCAAATGAGGATAGTTGGCATCCCTGCGAACCGAAGAGCGTGGCCAGAAGAGAGTAGCGAAAGAGAGTCGTTGTCGGTCGTCTCGCGTATAAAGTTGAAAGTCGAACGTAAAAAGTGAAAGTCGAACGTATAAAGTTCAAAGTCGAATGTATAAAAGTTGCTTATTTTTAAGTTGCGAAAAGTTGCGAAAGTTGTATCATTTTGTAATAATTAACCATATTCAATTAAACCATTATAATGAACTCATTTTCTTTAAATAATAACCTTACATTTGGGGGCTCGTGCCGGTTTTTGATGTATTTCGGTTAATAAAATACGTTTTAAAGTGGATAAAGTTGAACATGTGTGTAATAACGAACAATAATTGTTAAGTTGAACAGTTGTGAAAAAGACAAAAGAATTTTTTGTTTGAACAGTCGCTGTTAAACTGTGGTTTTACCGTTGCTGCACGTCAAAAATTCAAATACGCATATACAAAAAAGCGAACGCGAGAAATGCCAAAAACGAGAAGTGCACACGTGTTAGAAAAAATGAACAGTACAAGAAATGAGGATCAGTATATGGACGAAAGCGAAGAAGAAACGATAATGGAACAAGAAAACGCGAAAAGAGACTTAACGGCCGCGAACAATTATGACCTCAATGCCAAAATGCAGTAGCTTATGCAGTTGTTGACACTCAAAGTTGAGGTTGATGAACAGCGCGAAAATCAAGTGAAAATTACATCAAACAATTTTGAAAAAGTGGTGAACGATTTTGATGGTGTTTGAATACCCGTTGTCAAGTGGTTCAACATATTTGAACACAATGCCGAAGCCTATGGGCTTAATGAAAAGCAGAAATACGTGCAAGCTAGAGGAAGAATGTGTGGCACCGCAAAGCTCTTTTAGGATCGGAATTTATAAACGTTCAAAGGAACGAGAACAATCGAAAGAACGAGAACAACAATCAGGGAAAACAAAACAAAGCAGACGAAAAAAAACCGAATAAGAATACGTTTTAATTGCGGCTCGTCGGAACATAAAAGGAAGGAATGCACATCAGCCACAAAATGCTTTCGCTGCAACGAGGAGGAGCATATTTCACGCAGTTGTCCATCAAACGCTGATTCTTGGTTGTGTCAAACTGCAAGATGGACT
Source organism: Zaprionus africanus (assembly GCA_018151435.1). Classification (NCBI taxonomy): domain Eukaryota; kingdom Metazoa; phylum Arthropoda; class Insecta; order Diptera; family Drosophilidae; genus Zaprionus; species Zaprionus africanus. The sequence goes on from JAECXB010000216.1 coordinate 43,817, forward strand.
GCAATGTGATTCTTGGATACGATTTTACAGAGAAGTTTGAATTCATAGCTGATTCGAACGGGTTTAAATTTCAACGAGTACTGAACGACCAAAGTTCTACAGATGAGTATGCAATGGAAGTTTACAGCGTTTTTGAAGAATATAACAACATTACAGCGCCAACAAAATACCAGAAGGAGGTGAAGGATATGATCGAAGCTGCATTCCAGTTGCAAGAAGCGGATCACGCGCAATGTCCGATTATGCTGAAAATTGTTCCAGATGTTAACATAATGCCGTTTCGACAAGCACCCAGTCGTCTGTCACCGAACGAAGCAGAGGCTGTAAAGAATCAGGTCAATGAATGGCTGCAGTTGGGTATTGTACGCGAATCATTTTCAAACGTAGCAAGTCGAGTGGTCGTGGTCAAGAAGAAGGATCAAACATTGAGGATATGCGTCGATTACCGTAAGCCTAACAGCATGGTACTTCAGGATTTGTTTCCTGTGCCACTTACTGAAGATGTTCTTGACAAACTACAAGCGGCGAAATTTTTCACAATTATGGACTTAGAAAATGGATTCTTTCACGTGCCCATCGAGGAAAAGAGCAGACACCTTACGGCTTTCATCATACGAGAAGGGCTTTTTGAAATTCACAACGCTCCTTTTGGATTTAAGAATTCGCCAGCTGCGTTCATTAGATATGTCAACCATGGTTTTCAAAAACTTATTAACGAAGAAGTAATGCAGCTTTGTATGGACGACATTGTTGTTTTCGCAGAGTCTGCAGACGTATGCATGCAGAAGAGCAGACAAGTTTTGGAAACAGCAGCCAGATATGGTTTGAGGATAAAATGGGAGTATAAACTTTCTTGGTCATACAGTGGCAAACAGACGAGTTTGGCCTGGAGCAGACAAAACATCAGCTGTAAGACGATTTGGTTATCCTAAGAACATAGAAGGCGTTCAATCGTTTCTGGGTTTGACTGGATTTTTTCGAAAATTAAATCCGCGTTATGCAGAGATAGCGCACCCGTTAACGAATTTGTTGAGGAAGGACGCTGTATCTACAATTGGTGAAGCTGAAAAGGACGCAATCGAAAGATTAAAGGATCTGTTAACAAGTGAGCCAGTATTGCACATATACTCTAGGCAGGCAAAGATAGAGCTACATACCGACGCTTCCAACGACGGGCTAGGAGCTGTACTGCTGCAGTGCATCGAGGGACATTTGCATCCTGTGTATTTCTGGAGCAAGAAGACGAGTGAAGCCGCGACCAAAAAACACAGTTATATATTGGAGACCAAAGCTGAATATCTTGCCATTAAGAACTTCCGCCATTTTTTATTGGGAACTCGATTCAAGTTGGTAACGGATTGCACAGCATTTAAGCAGACGACAATTAAAGACGAAATACCTCGCGATGTGGAGGAATGGGTACTCTACATAAAAAGCTTCGCACCAGATATGGAACATCGTGCAGGAGCAAGGATGAAGCACGTCGATCATCTTAGTCGTTACCCACAGGATGTTTTAATGATCACAACTGAGTTGTCAGCTCGATTACGAAAAGCGCAACAAGAAGACGATAACGTGAAAGCCGTATTACAGTTGCTTCAATATGGACCATATGAGAATTTTAAGATGAAGGGTGGACTACTCTTCAAAGAAGTTGATGGTTGCGAACTTCTAGTTGTCCCCAAGATTCCTCTACAAACGTTGCATGTAGACCATCTTGGACCGATGGATATGACTTATGTACAAGTACATTTTCGAGATGAGAAAAATTACGGGTTTTGTTGGGGCTTGTTAAAAATCTGGATGGTCTTATTCATTATACTTATTCATCGATTGATTTCCTTGAATTTGTTTGTTGATTATTGTTTTGGGGAGGCTGATTAAAACGTAAATTATTGAAGTCCATATCAGCCCGAACAAAGGAACGATAAGCTTTTTTTTGCTGACCTTAAGAGTTAAAGTTACTGTTCTGTTGAGAACGAGTAAAAAAGTTATAGGCAATGTTTAGCTCTTTGATAATTATCTGCTAGCTCCTGAGCAATTAGCTTTAATAAGAAGAGAATTTCGGTTAAGATGCAGTTCAGGCCAGTGATAAAAATTCGCAATACGTTTTCCCTGTTCTTGATATTCATTTCCGCGACGACTTTAGCTTTTACACTTCTGGACTTTGACATTACCTTAAAAAACAAAAATGCTTTGAATATCCCACAAAAGTTATAGAATCTGGGGACGCGATGTATGCTTTGATATGTATTTCTTCTCGCGCCGATTCTGAAGTCCATATTTATCTTGCACATCTCATTTTCGACTTAACTTGAAATACCTCAAAATAATGTTGAAGCCCCAAAAAACAATGGGTGGTCATGATCGCGTCATGCGATATACACTGCGCGTCATTACGTAAGCGCCCCCTGCTTTGCTCTATTACTTCTTATGTTATCTAATTTGCTATTGACGAATTTGCGTCAATGTTGTTGTTTTTTGTTCACTGCAAATGCAATTCTGATTATCTTCCTTAATTTGAAAGGCACAGCAATAACATTTTTTACGGTGATTAATTCAAAACTTCGATATACTTTTTGTGAAAATGGGAAGAGGAAAGAGGTCCTATCTTTGGAGGAAAAATCTTAAATCACAACTTTCTACGAATGCGGGTTATCTTTTCATAAAATCGCTGAAAAAACCGGTAGACATCACAAAACCATAGCCAATTTTCTTCATAACATAGATACCTATGGATGAACTTTAAAAGTGGTAATAACCGAGTCATTACCGAGGCAGATCGCAAGATAATACTCCGAGAGGCTTCCAACTCCCAAAAAAAAAAAATGGAGTTAACGCGAGAAAATCAACGATTCAAAGGTTGATAAAGAACGCTGAACATTTAATGAGACAGAAACTTGTTAACAAAGGTGGGGCAACACATTATTAATTATCTTCTAAAATATTCAAATTAGTATTTAAAATTGTTAAGTTTAACATTTTTTTTCAAAATTAACTAAACATACTCATATTATCGTAGGGGGCGCTATCCTGATGACCCAATTTTTATTTACTCATTTATGAATTGTTTTTCTTTATTATTTATTAAAAAATCTATTTAAAACCATTTGCATTGAATTTGAACTATTCATTTTGAAAATTATTGGAATTATCAGGAAAAAAATTGCATAGCTCTAGCTTAAGCAGTCTGCCAAGTATTTCACATCACAGAAGCAGGGAGGCGCTAACCTAATAACGCGCAGTAAATGTTTCTTTATGTTCTTTGACCTTCCGAATGCGAATCCAAAGTCAAAACTGCACCTCACGTCCAAATTTCAACCTATCAGTTTTCCCGTTGATATTTGTCCATTTCACCGTTAATAATTTTTCACTTCAAAACTTATAAAAATAATACAATGTGCATGTAACTTAGTAGTTCTTGTTGTGGATTTTTATTTGAATTCTCACTTTGGCATAATTGGTTACAGTTCCATAGTTATATGTGTGTATTTATCGGCATACGTAAGCATTCTCTTTTTTCTCTGGTCTTTATATATATTGTGTCGAATGCTTTGCATTCTTAAATATTCCAATGTAATTATTTTTGTTTTAGATTATACACTTGCATAACATATACTAATTTTGTTCTGATGTTCATAGCGTACTGAAGGAAGCCTCTTTGACACCAAAAAGTACGATATGTGTATAAACGCTACAATCGAATTAATGTCTAATGGTTTACATAGTTTCTTTAGGATTTAATTTAGGTATCGCAATTAACTTCGGTACATAATGTAACTCAAGGCGAAATAAATTGACAACTCTTTTCATGTTTTTATTGTAAATAGTTCTGAACTTGTATTGAAAGTCGCAGTCGACAAATTTATTTTCACGCCGTTGTTTTGGAATCCATTTTTTAAGAGGTAATAAAAAGTATAGATTAAATAGCTAATTGCGTCGCTCTCTTTCTCCTCTCTGTTAAATTATTCCTATGAGTGAAAGATTGTTAGGCTATCTGCGCTGGCGAAAGTTTACCTATCAATGAGTTTTCATTGTAAGTGATCAAATTCTCAGCCAATATGCAAGTCATAAAATAAAAAATTTTTGTGTCTGTCATGCTTTTCGTTTAAAACAAATTGCTTTTTGACGTTTTACTTAGCAAAATAAATTAAAATTTAAAATTGAAATAATGTTTTCACTAAAATTCATTAATAATCGACTACCATCAATAAAAACATTAAAAAATATCAGTGACAGATGCTGCTATTTTTTCTTCACCTTCTGTATTTATTTTTTATACCATTTTAGAGGCTTCACATGTTTTCACGCGCCTGAAAAAACAAAAAAAAAACGGCATCTCCAAGAAAAAGTTATAGAAATAATTTTAGAATTTTTCGTTTAGATAAATACACATTAAGCTGTTTCTTATATAAGCTCCGTAAGAAGGAGTTATAAATTTTCTTAGCTGAAAAATGAAATAAAATAATGAATAATTTCGCAAAAGAAAGTTAGTCTGTTGAAGGCTTTTATATTTGGTGAAGTTCTAGTACTAGAAAAAGTACTGAAATATCTTTAATATATATACTTACAGGGTCCGCCATCTAACATTTTTTTTTTTAACTAGTGGTTATTTTGAGTGTGGTAACACTGATGTTACATCTGATTTGACAAAAAAATTATGGTAATGTTGCAGAATGTGTTACGCACGGAAATGAGCCGTAACAAAGCACCGTACGCTGCGTATGTGCGCTTTCTTTTGAAAAAATTGAGAGAAACCGGCACAATTAATGATAAACCAACGCGTGAGAAACAAAAAAAGTGCGTACTGCCGGTAATATCGGATTTTAGGCCGGCGGCATCATTGGCCCATTTTTCTTCGAAAATGCGGCAGGAGCCGCCGTTACGGTCAATGACGAACGCTACCGCGCCATGTTAACGGATTGGTTCTTCCCGGAAATCGAAGAGGAGGACTTGGACAACATTTGGTTCCAGCAAAACGAAGTTCCGTGCCACACAGGCAACGCTACGATCGATCTTGTGCGCACTGTTTAAAAAAAAAAAAAGTTTTCGTGGCAGACCCTGTATTTAGCAAAAACACATACAAGGTTGGCCAACAATTGCTGTAGACCTATAATCGCATTTGCAAAACGTATTTTACTGACAATGTGTAACAGCATATATTGTTTCCAAATTTTGTAGACATAGCTCTTATAGTCTCTGAAAACTAGGTTTTCAAACTTACAGACCGACGCACAGGGTTTCATCAATTCAATTTATGTATATAATTGGATCTGAGATGCCTTCTTCTTTCTGGTACAAACAATTTTTGTTAGCACAGAATTGTAAATCCTTCCCTACCCTATGGGCAGTGGGGGTAATAAAGAATATGATGAATGCAATACTGGTCAGAACGCACATTATTGAGCAAAGACGTCTTTACCGAAAAGAAAATATTATATTATTTTGAACAATTTTCACGACAGGACAAGTCATATAGATATCGTGACGATAACTAGTCAATTTACATATTTATTCTAGTTTCTACGTGCGAAAAGGAAGCCCACATCAGGATCAATGCCAAAAAACAAATAACTGTTTGAAAAAGTTTACATGCAAGCCTGCAGAAGGAAGCGAAGCAGACCCTGCGTAGTATTAAAACAATTAACTAATGAATTGATCCGTCTATTCTTTTAAAAGCAAAGTATTCGAATGATAATCACGAAATTTTCAAAACATATAGTTCCGAATAATATGAATGGTCTTTATTTATCGGCCGAAGGTAATTTGTCGTTATTTTTTGAGGCAGATTATAACTAGGGTCGTCGATTAGGCAAATGGAGTATATATTATAATATTTATGTTTATATAGTGTCAGTTACATGTCCGTTTATCTCATATATGTATATATCATATGTTGCTAGTTTCTTAAGCCTTAAAGCTATTGATGTCGTCTTTTGTAGATATGTATCTGGCTAACACACAGCTTAGCTGATCCTGAAGTAAACCTCAGCTCGCAGCGTTATTAACAAAGTTGGGAACAGCACAAGCCACGCTATGGCCTGAACGGTGCGGCTTGAGTCTCTTCCATCTTCATTGTGGCCATCACCAGCACGTGTTACCGAAGGATTGCCGCTTCCTGTCGCTGCATTCTGCGATTTATCAACGAATAATTTTTGTTCTGGTAAACCGATTTCATTCAAATTCGACTGATAACGCGTATCTGAGGTGTTTTTTTATGATGAGTTCCAACCATGCAAAAGAGAAAAAAAGAATAACATAGATTGGTAGAGAAAAGAAAAGTGTCATGATTGAATACTATATATGATGTGCCAGAGAGTTAACTTACTTTTGTCCTGCCCATAAATCGAGCGCGTTGAGTCTGAGTTCGCAAATGATAAAATATTGTTGCTTCCCTCGCCCCAATGCGATTCAGTTGTATAGAGTCCCGAAAATACGGTCGTAGGAGGGTACGAAACTAAAGATATGATGAAATTTCACACATTTATAATACATTTGTAACATATTTAAAATAATATGTTTATATTATATTGGAAGTATTCAAAGTGGTATACTAAGTTTGTGCAAATATTTGTAAGAAGCAAAAGGAGGCGTGGAACATAAGATGCGTCAATTGAGCAAAATCCGTATGTCTTTCTGCACAAACGCGCCGATATTTACTATAAGAAATCTGCCAAGTTTTGCATGTAGGTTTCTTTATACCATACGCAGATCAAGTTTTTTCAAATTTCGGATGACACCCACACGCAAATAAATTGGATTTGTGATTATTAAGTAAAGTTATAAATTTTTCCTTCGATATATGTGTTTCTCGAAAAAAATATGCTGTTTTAAAAAGGCAGCCTTATTTAAGATTGTTCAAGACTTATTGATAAGAGAACCACGGTGGTATTTAATTGTGGAGTCTTTATACATATTAAGATTGGCGTTTGGCCTTAGTAGAGTTGCCAGAGAGTTGCTAAGCGTGTGTATAGGAAGAAGAGTAACATAACAATAAGAAAAGAGCAAAAAGGGGACTGACAAGACGAGATAAAATTTTAAAGAATGAAATAAAAAGTTTCCGTCATCACAAGTGGGATGCAGCTCGCGCAACTGCGCATTTCGATGGAACACCAAAGCCAAAAAATCTTGGAATTGGCAAAGACTTTGCAGACATCGGTACGCGAGTCGAAACAAAATGGCGTCGTAATTATGTAAAAATTTAACGCCAACTGTTGAGGAACGGTGGCAACTCTGTTAATTGCCAAATTTAATCATTCACATGTAAACTTAAATTTTAACTTTTTTGAAATGTATCGATACCGCTGCGACGGTCATTACCACAAAACGTATGTTAAATAATGCAGTATGAAAAGAGCATTCAATCGTGCAAGATATTATTTTGAATACAGTCCACTTAAAATCGAAAGGCGTTTTATTTCCAAACCATAAGTTTGGTCATTCGAGCCAGAGATATTTTGTATTGGGATTGATCGCGTTTTATACTGGCGGAAATCAACTATGGAACAACAACTCAAGGCTTTCATGAGATCACGTGGTTCGCTTAAGGCAAGCATCACACGGATATGGACATGGGCTCGTGGAGCAGATACTACAACAACGTCATCAGAGGTAACAGCAAGGAAGGAGCAACTACAAGCTCTTTGGAAACAATTCACGGAACTCGGCAATTCTATAGCTCTTCTCGACGAGATCGATGGGTATGTGGATCCCGAGGAGGACAATGCAGTTTACGAGGAAAGGTATTTGCAGACATATGCAATGCTCTTGGAAAGGATTGGATCTCATCAAAACGACGCAATAATCAATTTGTTGCAACAACAACAACAACTTTTCGAACGGCTAGCTGTAAATCAAACAGCAAGAAATGTAACGGATTTCGGCGCCGTCGCGACGGGCGACAACGCGGCGCAAGCAACGTCAAATTCTTCGGCAGAACGCGCATCAGACGCGACATCAGGGTTGCAAAGCGAATTGCCAAAAATTCAAATTAAACGGTTTGCTGGTAGCTACACAGAGTGGCCAGCTTTTCAAGACATATATGAAAGTACAATTCATAGCAAGCAGCATTTGTCAAATACTCAGAAATTTCATCATCTAAAAACGTTATTGAGCGATGAGGCTGCAAACTTGATACGACATTTGGGTATTACGGATGCAGCTTATAACACGGCTTGGGAACGACTTAAGGAAAGGTACAATCGTCCACGGCATATTGTAAATTCGTTTTTGGAGCAATTTATAAGTTTGCCAACAACAACAAAGATCGATGCGTCAATCATACGGAAGGTATCAGACGGTGCAAACGAAATTGTACGAGGACTGGATGCCATAAATCAAACGGGACGTGATTGCTGGATTATATATCTTTTATTGGAAAAACTTGACGCTGACACACGGCGTAGATGGATCGAGCGCAGCATGGACACAGACTCACCTACTCTGGAGGAATTCTTCAAATTTCTGGATGCTCGATGCGAGGAATTGAAACTAAGCAAACGGGAGTCAGCTACTGGAGGCAAATCTGCACAAGGGGAAAACAGAAACGGACTACACAATCAATGGTTGCATTGGAAAGCACCACGTGCACTAAATGTCGGTCGACAGAACACACATTATATGGCTGTCAACAATTCTTGGATATGGCAGTTGATCAACGAAGATCGTTTGTGAAGGAAAAATCACTTTGTTTTAATTGCTTAAAGCCTGGCCATGGGGTCAGCAAATGCAAGTCAACATACAAGTGCAGGCAATGTAAAGGTCATCACCATACGCTTATCCACGTTCAGAGTAATTAACCACAGGGCACTCAGCTTCAAGTCGATTGGAATCAACAGCAAATTTCACAGGATACAGCAACCACCTTGAATCATATGGCACATATACGGAACGCAGGCGCAACAGTTTGTAAGCAAGGGACAGGATCATCTACTCAACCAAACGGAGTACACAGAAGCGTATTACCTACCGCTGTGGCCTACGTAAGGAGTGCAAGAGGAGATTACGTTTCATGCCGGCTCTTATTGGACACTGGGTCCGAATTATCATACATATCGGAACATTGTATACACGCTCTCGGATTGGCACGTTCACCATCACACATCTTAGTCTCGGGAATTTCTTCGGTAGCGGCAGACACCACAAGGGGTTGCAGCACACTTCAAATCAGGTCTCGGATCTCGAATTATGAATTGGTTGTGAAGGCTCACGTGCTTGGCAAAATTACTTCATCAATGGAAAGGCAAGACATAGACACATCAGTTCTTGATAAGTTTAAGGATCTTCAAGTGGCAGACACGGCGTTCAACACATCTGCACCAATCGATATACTACTTGGTAGCGAACATGTATGGAGTACACTCACAGGAAAAAGGATATACGATAATACGGGCAATCTCATTGCCATTTCATCAGTTTTTGGATGGGTTATTACATCGCTAATGTTTAACCAAAGCAATCAGGCTATTTCTCTCACTACAACAACGGACATCAACGCAACGCTTCAGAAGTTCTGGGAGCTGGAAAACGTCGGTAACATCACAAAAAAGGAACCTGACGATGAACAAGTGGAGAATCACTTTCTCACTACACACACACGAGATGGGAATGGGAAGTATATCGTGGAACTTCCATTCAATACAACGGATCCAATATTTGGGGATACACTTCAAGGAGCGCTAAGCCGTTTCAAATCAGTGGAACGTCGCTTACAAAGGGATGAGAATCTACGCAAACAGTACGTAAACTTTATGCGTGAATACTACAACTTGGGGCACATGCGCGAAGTGCCAGAAGACGACAACAATGGAAAGCAGCAGTTCTATCTGCCACACCACCCCGTACTAGGTCGGAAGCTAAGAGTGGTTTTCGACGGGTCATTTCGCGATGAAAATGGCAAATCTCTAAACGACGCACTATTCACTGGACCAAGTATACAGCGTGACTTATTCGCTGTATGTCTTCGCTTTCGAATGTACAAGTATGTATTCTCAGCGGATATTGTCAAGATGTTTCGCCAAATCTGGGTAGCAGACAAACATCAGGATTTTCAAAAAATCGTCTGGAGAGAGGATCCATCCGGTCCAATCAAACACTTCAAACTCTGCACCGTAACCTACGGAACTTCATGCGCGCCATTTCTGGCAGTGCGTGTATTGGAACAGCTGGCTCAGGATCATATTCATGAATTTCCAAATGCAGCAAAACTGGTGCTGGAGGATTTTTATGTCGATGACGTACTTACTGGATCAAACAGTGAGGAGGAACTACTACGGAACAAAAAGGAACTTATTCAACTGATGGCCTGCGCAGATCTCGAACTTGGGAAATGGGTGTCAAATACAGCCCGTATGCAAACAGGAAACAGCGATTCTTCACAGCCAGCTCAATCGTCACCGGTTAAGGTACTCGGCCTCTATTGGCATCCTGCGGAAGATACATTATCATATAATGTTGGACTTTGTGCGAATCCCGATTGCACAAAGAGACAAGTCCTGTCAGATATCGCCCGGATATTCGACCCTCTTGGACTTTTGGCTCCTATCATCGTTCAATTCAAGATCATGTTCCAAAATCTTTGGCTTCTCAATTTGGATTGGGATTCACCACTTCCCAATAAGTTAGCCAGCAATTGGTTCAAATGGCGTGCTGATCTGGATACACTAAAGGATTTTAAACTACCACGGCTGGTTGTCAACGACGAGGACAACATTCAACTGCACGCTTTCGCCGATGCATCTACCAAGGCATACGCTGCTGTGGTGTACAGCAGAGTAATTCATAACGATGGCTCCATTTCGGTATCGTTGATGACATCGAAGACAAGGGTGGCTCCCCTCAAGCAGCAATCAGTGCCGCGCCTAGAGCTCTGTGCAGCTCTGCTTTTGAGCCAGCTTATACGCTCAATCAAGGCCGCACTTCGAAACAAGGAAATAACAGTGTATGCATGGTGCGACTCTACGATCGTACTTTCCTGGCTATCATACGTCCCAGCTCAATTAAAAACCTTCGTTGGAAACCGAACTTCTCAAATTCTGGACATTATTCCGAGGCATGAGTGGCGCCACGTCGACTCAAAATCCAATCCAGCAGACTGCGCATCCAGAGGCATAATGACTGCAGAACTTATCAAGTTCCCATTGTGGTGGAACGGACCATCGTGGCTATGGGACAATGATCAATTTATGGAAAGGGTGAACGTTTCACAGCATGGTTCGTTTATTCCAGATAAACGAATACAGGAAGAAGTCAAAATCAATTGTTTGACAACAGTGGCTGGAGAAACTCCAGTGAATCATATTGATGAACTCATTCAACGATGTTCATCCTGGTCAAGGCTCGTACACATTATGGCGTATGTTCTAAGGTTCATCCATCGCATGAAGGACCCATTCACAAAGGAAGGCTCAAGCTCACTTAAGTTTGAGGAAATACAAGCAGCGCGGAATGTTTGTTTGCGACATGCACAAACATGTTTTCAGGAGGATTATCAAGCAATTCTCAACAATCAACCACTGAAGAGCCGATCTCATTTAGCCAAACTTTCACCAATGATCGGCAAGGACAACCTACTACGAGTCGGTGGGCGATTGCGTTACTCGCAGCTGCCCGCAGAAACAAAACATCCCATTTTGTTACCGAAGCATCATCGGATTACTCATCTCATTCTGGAGCATGAGCATCGCAGGAACTTACACCCCGGCGTATCAGCACTCTTCGTTATAGTTCGGCAGAACTTTTGGATCCTGGGCGCAAGGAATCTAATTCGGAAATTGACACACGACTGCTTGGCATGCTTTCGGCAAAGGCAGCACAAGGCATATCAAAAAATGGCGGATTTGCCCAAAGTACGCATTACTCAAGCGCTTCCCTTCGTCAATACTGGCTGCGACTACGCTGGACCATTCCTTTTGAAGGATGCAAAGGTGCGCAAGCCGCGCATAAGCAAGGGCTACATATGCCTATTCGTTTGCCTAGTCACCTCGGCAATACACTTGGAACTTGCCAGCGATTTATCCACGGACACCTTTCTGGCTGCATTGCGGCGATTCATCTCTTTGCGTGGCAAGTGCGCCAAAATTTACAGTGATCATGGTACGAATTTTGTTGGGGCAAAACGAGTCCTCGATGAACTTCAAAAACTCTTGGCATCGCAACAACATACGGATCTAGTCACCCGCACCCTGGCGGATGACGGAATTCAATGGATCTTCATTCCACCACATGCCCCTCACTGGGGAGGAAAGTGGGAATCTGCAGTTCGATCAGTGAAGTTGCACTTACGGCGCGTCATTGGAAACTCCACCCTTACCTACGAGCAGATGCGGACACTACTCGCGCAAGTTAGCGCTGTGGTTAATTCACGGCCACTTTGTTATTCATCGGACACTGAGATAAACTATTTATCTCCAGCGCATTTCCTAATCGGAAGGGCCTTCACAACAATACCAGAGGCAGATATGCAACACATTCCAATTAACCGTTTGGGTTATTGGCAGAGCATTCAGTCCATGTATCAAGGATTCTGGAAACAGTGGCATCAGGAGTATCTTACTACCCTGCAACAACGTCCCAAATGGAGCACACCAACTCCTAATGTTTCGGTCGGAAACGTTGTGCTTATCAAGGAATCAAACACACCACCGGCATCGTGGCACATAGCCCGTGTTATTGAAACCTATCCAGGAAAGGACAATTTGGTACGAGCTGTCAAACTAAAGACAGCCTCAGGAGAGCTTATTCGACCTATCACTAAGGTCGCCGTCTTGCCTTATTCAGAAACAATGTTTCAGGGCGGGCCGGGATGTTGAGGAACGGTGGCAACTCTGTTCATTGCCAAATTTAATCATTCACATGTAAACTTAAAACTTAACTTTTTTGAAATGTATCGATACCGCTGCGACGGTCATTACCACAAAACGTATGTTAAATAATGCAGTATGAAAAGAGCATTCAATCGTGCAAGATATAATTTTGAATACAGTCCACTTAAAATCGAAAGGCGTTTTATTTCCAAACCACCAACATTCAATGGGGGGGGAAAATTAAATTTTTTTAAAGAAAAAAACCCCCGAAGGGCCTTTTTTTTTTTTGAAAAAAAAAAAAAAAAAGGGAAAGAAAAAAAAAAAAAAAAATAAAAAAAGTTTTATAGGGGGGGGAGAGGGGGGAAAAAAAAAAAAAAATAAAAAAGGGGGAAAAAAAAAAAAAAAAAACATTTTTTTTTTTATAAAAAAAAAAAAATAATAAAAAAAAAAAAAAAATTTAAAAAAAAAAAAAAAAGGAAGGGCAACTAGTTAACAAATTGGGGGACTTGGACACTGAGCAGATTGCTGTATCTGTGGTTCAGGGACATTTGGCCAATTTTGATCGTCGACTGCAAAGAATAACTAACACTGGTGATATCAACAACAGACGGGGTTTTTAGGCAGGTCTTTGCGTTTGACAATACTTCACATCATTTTGGGAACGAGGAATCAGGAGGAATTTAGCTTGTATTAAGTGCTATCTTTGTGGTGAGCTGGGGCTGGGGCGAAAACAAAGTACTGGTCTGTCGGGGCAAGATCAACGAAGAAGCCAATTATTCAAACAATATTCTAAGTGTAGTATAAATTGCTATCGTTGTCAGGAGCAAGTTTATATGCTTTCACAATACCCGAAAATCATGACACCTGGGGGAGCTGGATAGCTTTACGAAAAGAGGGCTGAGCCGTAAGTGGTGGTTGGATAAAGAGTTTCTTAAACAGGCTACGTGGCAAAAAAATAAAACATGTCGTAAGCTAGAAAGCTATAGCAAATACTTATGTGTGTAGTGCAATGCAAATTGATAACAATACCCTTATAAATGGAAATAGTCTAAATGATATATCATGTAATTCAAGATGACTGTATGTCAAATAATACTGTTATATGTCGTAATTAAATCGGAAGACAGTAAATCAAAAACTGTAAATACGTGCTCTACATTAGTAGACACAAATAGGTGGACAAAAAGAATAGATCAGCAAGGCTGTATGTTGATTATTGAGAATTAAATTCAAATACAGTTACCGACAAGTTTCCGACGGGCAAAGTTCTTTAACTGTTTTGACATGGCAAGTAGGTCCTTAGTTCATGTGCATCCGAACTCTATCAAATATATGGCATTCATCACACCTGACGGCCAATACGAATTTCTGTCGATGCCATTTGGACTCAAGAATGCACCATAAGTCTTCCAAAGAGCAGTCGTAAAGGGGTTAGACGAAATCGTTTATTCGTATGTCATTGTGTACATGGATGACATAGTAATTGTAACTCCAACCAAGGAATCTGCATTTGAGAGGCTAAAGATTGTTTTAGATATTTTACGAAAGGCTGGGTTTTCATTCAATGCCGAATAATGCTTCTTCTTATGTTCTTCTGCCCAATATTTAGGATTCAAAGTGCGAGCGAGTGAGATTATTCAAAATTCGCGTAAAATAGAATCCTTGAATGTTTTGCCACCGCATAGGTACGTAACAACATAATAACAGTTTATTGGTTAACCATCGTACTTCCAACAGTTTGTTCTTGAATTTTCACAGCTAATTCGTAAGAAAATTATTCACATTCTTACAATTAAGCCTGGTTGGATTATCTTTGAACCGCAGCATCCGATCAAATTGCACACCGATGCAAGTGCAATCCGATATGGTTCTTTACTCCTGCATAAGGGTGAATATAAACTGTATGTAGTGGAATACTACAGAACGACAATAAGTTCTTGTGAATTTAAATATACCTCATATGAATTGAAAACTCTTGCAGTGGTTAATACTGTTAAGCATTTTCGACACTACTTAGGTACATGGGAGAAAGTTTGTAATATTCACATACTGTAGTTTATTTAAATCATCAATAAATAAGATTGAGTTATTATTATTATTATCTAGAGTCTACTGCTGGTGGATTTATTTACAGATATTCGATTTTAATAATTAGTATAGAAGAGGCACTAGTGTGGCCCATGCTGGTTTCGTTGATTCAAAAAACGAATCAGATTATCTGAAGTATCAGAAGATTGGAATCGTATAGTGCAACAGAATGATCGAGCTATTTTAGAAATCATTTTCAAGTTGATGAATTTCAATGATGAATTTCGATTGGATTTGTCCAAGACATATGATTTGAGAGCTTTTGTATTGAGTTGTATAAAGAACTGGCAAGACCATTTTCTTGCTAGTAGTGCTTCGTGGAATTAGATGGTCGATTATTAACCAGGTACATGAATCCATAATGCATCTGGGCTGGGAGAAAACGCTTGACAAAGTATACGATTACTCTTGTTTTGAGGACACACCCAAATACGTTGGAATATTTGTTGAAAATTGCATAATATGCAGAGCTTCTGGGAAAGTACAAATGGAATAATATCCTTTTTCTATAGTAAGCATTCCATGGCATGCTATTCACATCGAAATGTCAGGCAAGCTTAGTGGTAAAAGTGATCGTAAAGAATATATTATTGTACAGATTGATGAATTTACCTAGCATGTCTATCTCTTTCACACTTTAACGTTGAGTGCAGAAACTTGTGTAATGGCGATAAAATATTCAATTTCCTTGATCGGAATCACTATGCGTATTGTGGCTAATCAGGGAAGGAGTTTCAAAGGTTCAAATATTTTTTAATTTTGCCCTTTAAAAAAGATTAAACTGCATTTAATTGCAACAGAAGAAAGTCGTGGTAATGGTCAGGTTGCGAGGGCTATGAGCACTTTGAAAAATTAAGGAACAACTATTGAAACAAGAGGCAAGAGGCGCTAGGTGACGTGCAATTAGCCATTCATAGAACTGCTTATAAGAAAACTAAAGCGATTTCTTTAGAATAAATGGGAAAGGTTGCTCGGTCTTTAGGCATTGTCCCCATTCATGATTCTGATGGAATATGATACATTGTTTTAGTATTAAGAAAGAAGTATCTTACTAGAGATACATAATTGTTAATGAATAAGCGTTGCTTAGTGGTTTGACATTTGTATTATGATGCGATCAGTAGTTTAAACGAAAATGGAAAATGGATGTTTTCATTCCGAACGTACCACGGTGCCCCAGTGATGGTTCTCAGAATCTTTGATTGTGCTCTCTCTCTATTTGTGATGTCAATATTGCTGTTGCTGTCATCGCCCCATAACTATGAGCCATAAGTCCAGATAGGTTTCAATACAGAATTGTAGAGTAAGACCTTGTGATCTAGGCTGAGCGGGTAAACAGAGTTGATGAGCCAGTGTAAGTTGTTGGCTTTGAGTTTCAGTTGAGTTTTTTTTTGGCTTCAATAAGCCTGCGCCATGTGAGTCTTCTGTCAAGATGTACTCCTAGGTACGCTACCTCATCTGCTTTCGGGAGTGGTATGTTGTTCAACAAGAGCGGTAGGCAGTCTTGTCTGTTTGGTCGTTTACCTTTAATCGCCAGTCAGAGAGCCACTTCTCAATGTCGATGAGGTGCAATGCCAGCTGTGCTGTAGCTAGGGGAACCTTGAACGGCTAAGGATAGCTGTATCGTCGGCAAATGTGGATACCGTTAAGCGACTATTTGTAGGGATGTCGGCTGTGTAGATGAGGTATAAGGTTGGCCCAAGAACGCTGCCTTGGGGATTCAAGCCTCAATAATATGATCAGTGGAAGTGGCAGTGTTGCACCGCACTGCGAACTTTCTGTCATAGAGGTAAGACTTTAGAAGTTTGTGTGTGCTTTCGGGTAGGGCTGTTTTAATTTTAAACATTAGGCCTTCGAGCCAGATTCTGTCGAATGCTTGGGATACGTCTAAAAATACTGCTGTACAGTATTTACGATTTTCGAATGCAGTTCTTATTTCCGTTGTTATACGATTCACCTGTTCAATGGTTCCGTG
This sequence comes from Zaprionus africanus, assembly GCA_018151435.1. Classification (NCBI taxonomy): domain Eukaryota; kingdom Metazoa; phylum Arthropoda; class Insecta; order Diptera; family Drosophilidae; genus Zaprionus; species Zaprionus africanus. The sequence goes on from JAECXB010000216.1 coordinate 60,683, forward strand.
GCATTCGCGAAATCAAAATTGATGGGCTGGGATTATGTTGTGGGTTCTCAGATGTAGATTAAGTCGGACCAGCAGACATTTTTCGAATAGTTTCGAAATACATGAGAGTAGACTTATTGGTCTGTAATATGAAGGGACTCTGTGGTCCTTACCAGACTTTGGAATCATTATGATAATTGACCTCTTCCATCGTTGTGGAAAGTAACCAAGTTTGGTGATGGCATTAAAGAGCTGGGTTATGTAGCGAACTGCAGAGTGAGGCAGCTGGATGATAATTTCCGGTGTTATAAGGTCGCAGCCCGGGGATTTTTTCGGGCTGAGATTGTCTTTGATTCTTTTAATTACTTCCTTAGGACGAAACACTATTGGGGTGTGTTGCTGGTGGCAGTTTACGGGTGAGGACGGTAGCGCGAACGTGCTAGTAGCCTGGTTTGGCGTGAACACATTTTGTAAGTGAGCGGCAAATGTGGTGGCTCTGTCCGCATCACTACGGGCCCAGCCGCCCGAGGAATTCCTTATCGGCAAAACGGTTTCAGTCGGTGGCGAAGAGTTGACCGGGCTCTCCACAGTGACTTATGTTTTGTGCCTGTTGTTGTGGTTTTGTTTTGCAGTTGGGGATCTAGAAGATTGCCATTCTCTGCGTAAGCGTCGTTTTACGTGGACGAGTTGCTCGATTTGTGCGTTGGTCTTTTTTGAATTAATTGTTATATTTGTGATTTTGGGTGTTGCAGTAAGAGCTGCTGCAGTAAGGATGGATTGCAATGCACACGTGCAGCTCTCTATATCAGATTCAGTATTGAGTTTTGGGCGTAGCGCAATGTGTGAACTTATATATTTTTTATAGCTGAGCCAGTTTGTTTTGTAAGAAGTCAATCTGTATGCTTGGAAGAAATCCAGGAATTGAGCTTCCAATACTGTGAAACGGGGGGTGGCAGTATAAGGCCGCTAGTGTGATGTGAGTGCTGTCCTCCAGTTGTATGTTGATAGATGTGGCCTGAAGATGATTTCCACAAATGCCTTGTAAAAGTGGTTGTATGATTTGTACCATAGAAATGGTAGTCTTTTATTTGAAAATTGTATTTGCTTGTGAGATGAGTTTCCGAAAGAAGCATTACGTCGAAATTGAGCTAGCTCAAGTTTGCGCTGTGAAACGCCATTGGCGTTCCACGTAGCTATGCGTAAGGTAGCCATTATTGATTTGATTGTTGGGCTACAAGCATCTGTATCAAAACGTTTTGATTACGCAACATGTCTTGTATGGTGGTCCTCATAAATGTCATAAATTCCATCAAGCTCTGTTGTAAGGCTTGCATCATAGCTTCAATTTTTGTTTCGCTGCGCAGCTGGGTTATAGTTTTGTTGTGTGTCTAATTTTGTATGCACTTCATATGGGGTCCGGGTATTTTGGGCTGGAGGCGTCATACCTAATTTTAAAACGTTTGCAAATGTTATCTTGTTAGTGCTGGGTGTGGACCAGGAAGCGGAACTTGTTGCTTTCGAAAAAACTACTTCAGGATTTTTTTCTGATGGTGTCAGCGTAGCTGTTCCTTGGTGTGTCCGCGCCGTGTTTATTTTTTTGTGAAGACGGCTTTTCAGCTCTTTGCTGTGTGATTACCCCCACAGTTATTGCATTTTTTCTCGCTTGCATTTTCTTTATTAGTTTGACAGTGAGTGGAGTCGTGGAGATCTCAACAGACTACGCTTACCGGGCGAAGTGTGCAATACGACCACTGAAAACTTGACCGGAACTTTCCACCAATTTTCCTGATTGATCATAATGGTTGATTCGTTGGACATATAACACAATAAGCAATTCCATCAATATAAATGAAATAGGAAGGAAGGAAGGTCAAAAAAACATATATAAACATATATCGCATGAACCGATAGTGAATTTTTTTTAGTTTTTGAGGTTCAGGTGAAACTTAGACGTCTAGTATATCTTTTGACTTCGGCGTAAAAGTAGGGTGACCAGAACACCCGGACCCAAATGTTATTTTTTGGGAATTGTTTATTTGCAAATAAGGGTAAACAATCGTTTCAACAGCGCATTCTTTTATTAAAAAATGCTTGTCATTTATTACTCATTAAAATTGTACATTTACTTTTATTTTTAAGTTTCGTTAATTGAAGTATTTCAAGTTTTTAAATTTTTTACAAAAAGAGTAGTTTCTGACAAGTAACAAGGACAGACATGTTTTGTTGAGCGATAGAAAAGGCAGGCTAAGAAACAAGGACAAACTACTAAATCTATAAACTGAATTCTAAAAAAAGTAAAAAAAAAAAAAATTTTGATAAATTTGATAAAATCCGGGACATTTTGAGCAATTCCGGGACTTCTGGCAAAACTGTAGAAATCCGGATTTCCGGGACAGCTGGTCACCCTACTGAGAAGGTCAAAATACATGTTAAAGCATACATTGCGTACCCAGATCAGAATTCTATAGCTATTGGGGCAAAGGTTCAAAGGTTTTCTAGTTTTTTGAGGTTATGTCGAGATCAAGCAGTGATGACGAAATTGTGACCTTGGATTCTGATTTTTACTCAGATTATGAAACTTTTTTGTGGGCGTTGTTATCATAGTATACAGTGTATCAATTATTTTCAGTTATTTTTAATAAAATAATAATAATTTTTTACGGTGTTTGAATAACACGCACTAATTCAATTGACGGACAAAAGAAGAAGAACGTGTAACCAATGCAAAAGCGAATGGATAAGTGACGTAAACATTAGACAGAGCGAGAGGGCAATAAGTATGTGTATGTTTATAATATTTCTACGTAGTTATAAATAGTGGTGCTGGCCGAGAGAGTTAGTGGACTATGTCCCAGTTTTATATCAAATGATGTTGATCGGGGTTCGATTACTGCCGCGAATTGTAGTCATATGAAATGTTGGTAAAGGTCAAACAGCTGCCTCACCGATTTTCTTAAAAATTTTTTTATTGATTGAGCTATATTTATCCAGGATTTAGTTGAAAGAATTATTTGGCGGTCTATTTTTTTTTTTTTTTTTGATTGAATTTTAAAAATAATTAAATTTACATGTATGTTGTTGTTGGCTTCTTTTGAGTAAAACGTTACAACGATGCGCACTGTGTCCCACATGCGATTTTTTTTAAAGAAATGTTATTCATACACAACAATATTTTATTTTGTGAGTTACCTATTGGGTGAGAATGCAACGAGTACTCATTGGTCGGAGGACTGGCGATAACAAAGATGTTCAAAAGCTCAATTTTCTTTCAGATTATCATATGTGCGAGGTAAAGAAAGTGTTATTTGGGTAAAATTATTTGGCGGTCGCTTCTAGTTTTTTTTAATTGAATTCTAAAAATAATAAAATTTACATGTATTTTGTTGTTGGCTAAGTCCCACAAGCGATTTATTTCAAACAAAATTTTGTTCATACACAAAAATATATTAATTTATGAGTTCCCTATTGGGTGAGAATTTCGGAGCATGCAACGAAAACTCGTTGGTCGGATGTCCAGATCAGGATTCTATATCTTTTGGGGGATATTTAATGGGATTTCGGTTTTTTGAGCTTATGTCGAAGTCCAGACGTGATAGCGAAATTCCGACTTCGGATTCGAATTCAGCGACTCAAAATACATATAACTGCATATGCCGCATACCCAGATCATAAAACTTTTTTTTTTTTTGTGGGCCTGTGTAATTTGTGTCAGCGGGGAACGGGGCAATCAATGTACATATAAAGAAACGAGACAAAAATTATGTTGTCGAAACAAAAGACTAAATATTATAGCTTTTCCAGGATAAAACCAATAGTCAAAGATATTAAAAATAATATGAATGGATACCCAACGGTGAACTCTATAAGTCTGCATCAAAATTTTTCTAAAAACTTCTTTGGAAAAGGAATAATCCGAGATTGAGCGATTCAAATAATCGAAAAAATAACGCTCAACAATAATTATTATTTTATTTTGTAAAATATTTTTAACTCAATGAATAATCATTATTTTTTGAGCGAAAAAATAAAAATCATGAAATTTGGGATCATCTCGGATTTGCCCAGAGTAGGCCAGTAGGAACCTTCTTTTTTTCTTCTCCGACGTTTCTAAGTGGATAACTTTTTAATTTAAAAATAAAACAAATAATCATTATTTCGGTACCTGGTAAAAAAGTTAAAGAAAATCGGTATTGTAGGCAGCTATTCAACCTTTACCGAAATGTTTTTTGTTGTTTTCTATTAACAAATTTCAAAGCTCAATTAACATTAAAGAGAAAGTAGCGGTGGCGGTTATCGCTCTTTATAACCTTCGACATTTGAAAATGGTCAAAAAAGGGTATACTAACTTTGCGCAAATGTATGTAAAGGCAGAAGGAGGCGTGGGAGACCCCATAAATGATATATATTTTTGCTCAGCATCACTAGCCGAGTCGATTAAGCCATGTCTGTCTGTCTGTGCGGATGTCCGACTGTCCAGATGAACACACTGATCTCAGCTATTATAAAAGCTAGAGACACCAATTTATTCTAATTTGTTCTTTTAAGCTGATTTGTGAGCGACATATTAAAGATACAACATTCTGAGTAAGACCATACTTAGCTAGTTATAATACCAACATTACGTCAAAATTTCAATCCGATCAGACAAAAAATACAGACGTTATTAAAAAAAACCTTGTTCGCTAGTTTTACAGACCAGCAAGCTGTGACGTCATTGCAATGCTCGTGTAGGAAAGAAAAGGAAAGAGAATGCGAGCGCGTAGCGCCATCTGTTTCTCTTCTTTTCTATGCACACGCATTTTTTGCATTCAAACGCATGCACATACATACATTTGCGTTTGATCAATGAAATGCTACATGCATATACACGTATTCATATAAAGACGCATATTAAGGCTTACGGTACAATATTTCTATTAAGTAGTAGTATCGTACAATTATGGACTCTTAACGTTTAAAAAAAGGTCGAAGGGTATCCTACTGTCGCCTGCCGCTCGACTGTTCTTCTTGTTTTATTTGTAGCTAAACCGGTTTTAAAGACCTTGGAAAGAATTCTGTGAGAAAAGGAACGACCGTTTGCTTAGAAAAAAAAGATGGCAGTTTGCTTAGAATGTGGACAGTAGCTCTCTAGCTTCTTAGTTTTCTTGCGTTGGTAAACACTGGCAACTCTAAATCTAGTAAAACCGTGTTTGAGTGGGACGCCAATATCTAGACATGTATATATCATTGTCGCACTCAAACATTTAGAACTTTACAAGACTTATAGCCGCTGTTATGATATTGCATTCGAATTGCAAAATATTGAGAGCACAACAAATTAACAACATCCAACAGGCACCCTATTAAATTTGCAAAGTCATAACAGACATGAACAAAAACACATCGTTTACTTTTGGCTCGTGTCTTTTGAAGTGCTAAACGAAAAAAAGTAAAATGGAAGTTAATTACTTGTACGGTGAAAAGTAAAAAAATAAAAAGATTTAGGAGTACAATTAAGAACAATTACTTTATTTGTCTAAATCCAGTTTGCAACTCATTACCCTAAGCTGTCCCTAAAAAGCTATGAGATGCACTGCCCTTGGTGGCAGAGGATCAACATCGGCTTCGCTTGTTTTAATAGACAACGACATCGGCTGATATTATATTGGTCGAATTGCTGCAGTCTTTTTGGAATCACATGCATTAGTGGGAGCGGAAGCGCTTGGAATTGTGCTCGGAAGCTCGGCGCTTGCAGGAAATTATGCAGACGCTGAGCTTGCAGGTTGAAGCTTGCGTATTCTAAATTGAAACATTTTCGTTGTTGCAATGACAGCTTCCTTATCTGTATACAAAATCATAGCGAACACGGTTTTTGTTTTGTATTGTTGGTATTATAGTTAGCTAAGTATTGGTCTAAATCAGAATGCTATATCTTTTATATGTCGCTCACAAATCAACTTAAGAGATTAAACTATTGATTTGCGGGAGCAGTGAGCGTGGCATCCAACATTAAAAATAAACTTGATCTGCGGTAAACAGCAACCTTCATGCCAAATTTGGTATATCTAGCTTTTATTATGGCTGAGATCTGTGTGTTCATCTGGTCATCCGGACAGACAGATAGACATGGCCTTATCAACTCGGCTAGTGATCATGAGCCAGAGTATATATACCTTCTTGGGTCTCTCACGCCTCCTTCTGCCTGTTACATACATTTGCACAAAGTAAGTATACCCTTTTTTGCCCATTTTCAAAAAAAGCTTGATGTTTGGGTGCGGCATGGTTTGACGCAAAAAAAACCTTCTGGAGCGAATCTATGCCTATGATTTTCTGCTGAAACGAAACGAACTCGACCCATTTGGTTCATATACTACAATATTAAGCATAACAGTCATTTTCGAAGGTCCCTGAACCATCCCAAAAAGTGACCAAGCCGGGATTGACGGATAGGAAGGTTTTGCTGTGTGCTTGGTGGGATTGGTATGGAAAAATTCACTAAGAGCTGCTTCCATATGAAAGGACCATTACTTTTACTATCTAATGCAAAGAACTAGACCGCTTGAAGCAGGCAATCGACCAGAAGCATCTAGCATTGGCGAGCACGAAGGGTGTAGTGTTCCACTAGGACAACGACAGACGCCACACTTCGGTGATGCTGATGCTAAGGTAGATCGGATGGGAGGTTTTATCGCATTCGCCACACAACCCTAACAAAGCGCCAAGTAATAACCACTTGTTCCTGTCCATGGCGAAGGCCTTTGATGGTGAAAAGTTGGACTCAAATCGGTTACGATCGGGTTATGCGATACATGTTTCTATATGTTTATTAACCTTCCAAACCTGAATTGTGATTTTATTATAATTCAAGACTCCTATGTACAACAGATATTCAGTCCATTATCACATTATTTCAAAGGAAAATTACATATTGTCCATCATTGGGGTTGCCTCAGATAGAACAAAGCAAATCTAAAACTTAATTAAAATACACTGACATAGAGAGCATAAAGGAATTGGGAAACAGCAAAATCTTGACACTAACAGAAGCGTCTGGTTAAGTTAAGCAGTTAAGTTAACAAAATGTTTGTAGCTGTTGTAATATGGACGTGGATATATTTTTGTGTAAGCTCAGAAAAGTTGTGAAGCGAGAGCTCGAATTCGAATGATTCCACACCTCTAGCATGGCACGTGACTTGATTACAATCTCAACCCGTTTACCTTACTTCGGTGAGTTTTCTTCTAGCTCTCATTAAATGTTGGAGAAAATCTGCAGCTGACACTGCACTATGGTTAAAAAGTTAGAAAATGTGGAAAATATAGAAGAAAGCTGATTTATAAGATTTGTACGGAATTACATGATTTTTTGAGCGTTTTCAAATGCCGTTGATTAAGTAGTACTTGCGACACCTTAATTTCGCAAAAAATATTAAACTTGTATCACACAAATTTTCCTTATAATATGAGTATATTTGTTTACTAGATGTCATTATTTCGCTTAAAATTCGCATTGAAACAACAATTTTTTTATTTACAATTAGGAATAATTTTATAAGTATGGAAAAAACTAGTAAAGGTATGTAAATTGCTAGTCCTTGTTTTCCGATACATATGTTTGAAGTTAAATGGTCCACTGTATCTGTGTCGATATTTGAAGGTTTTTTTAGTAACAGACAACGCTATATTTTGTGAAATGCATTTTTTGTATAGCAGAAGGTTCTCCAAGGTTAAGTAGTTGTTTTTAACAAATATTTGTGAAATCATATTGTATAAATGCCTTTTGCTCCTTTTAACAAAAAAATGTTGCAGGTGTGCGAAATTGAGTGGTTGAGGTTTTGATCAACCACAAACGTGAACCCGATGCACCTTTTAGAAGAAAATAATCGAATTATCAATATAATTATTGCAATTGTTTGTTTCAAAAAGTCTCCATACAATAACCCTTTTTTGGACCGATTGATTCAATGGGAGCTAAATAACAAAAATCGGCCGATAGATTATATGGCAGCTATGCAATAACGTTTCGATAAAAAATGAATAAAAATCAAAATTTTACTTGTATCAAAATAACACAAAGCAAATGGCAAAGCTTCTGTCTTTGAAGTGAAAATTCCCGCCAAAATTTTTGAGTTTTTATCCATAGTGCACTGCCAAGCAATTAAGTTATCTTATTTCTAGTTGAGATTTCGTGTGTTCTGGCCTTTTTCGTTTATTAGCTGACGACTGTCAATTTGTGTTAAGGCCAATGCGGCAGTTTTTCCACACACCCTTAATTAACCTACCGAGTTTTTAGTTGTTAAGTGTATGATGGATTCTCGAACAAGGACACAGTATTAGATACTTGACTTGGAGTGTTAAATCATTAAAAATGTTCAAATATAAAATTTGCGAATCAATAACTGTATGTACAATGTGTGTATATCTCTTATTGTTAGCTGGTGGTCACAGCTAGTTACAGTACCAACAATCATTGGTTATCGTGGAACATATACGACAATGTTAAGTCAATGAATATTAAAAAAAACAAAGGCTACCTCGGCATTTCGAATTAAAATGATACAGATTTGAATTTAGTATGTATTCAGTGACAGCTACTTATGGTATAATAACTTCAATTGTGGACTACATCCATATTTTTATTAAGATTGATATTCATTACACAGGCCCTCAAAAAAAAAGTGTCATGATCTGGGTATGCGGCATATGCAGTTATATGTTTGTAAACAATGCAGATGATGGCAGCGTGACGGTACGGGTGGCAACGCTGCAAGCGCCTATCGATAGAACCTAAGTTGCAGTATTAGATAATAATCGATTAAGTTGTAAGAGTTGAACGCAAGAAGTCGAATGAGAGCGTAGTTTAATTAAGTCGTTTCATTAAGAGTAGAAGACAAGAAGTCGTTTAATTGAGTTGATCTATAAGTCGTAAAAGGCAGACAAGTCGGTTTGTGCTTTTAAAATAAAGTTGTCGTAGAGTCGCGAAATAAAGACGGTCAAGTTTGTTAAAGAAGAACATAAGTGTAGCGAAGAAACACATTATTTGTACTATTCCATGTACTACAATTAACTTAAATATTAATAAATATTACATTTGGGGGCTCAACCGCTGAACAAACATCACTAAAAACTTAAATGCAGCTATAAATGACATGTGAAAAAGTGAAACGGTCTGTGCAAAAACATTACGTCGTGGTGAAATAGCGTCAAAAACTTAAATTTCGTTTGTGTGTATGTGTTGGCGCCGCAACGCACAGTTTCGAGAAACGTAACGTTAAAGACGGCGAGACAAATCCAAGTGCGTCGCGCTCGAAAGCGACTGCCAAAAAGTGTAAGAAAGAGACAATGGTAGATAACGGTGAAACACCAAAAACGTCGCGACAAATATTTACACGAAGACAAGCACAAGAAGAAGAAAATTATTCAATTATTAAGTCTGAAAATTCAAGCTGATGAGGTGGCGCAAAATACGCCAAAAGTCTCAGTTGAATGTTTTGGAAATGTTGTGGAAGATTTTGACGGCGAGACGGTGCCGGTCAAAAATTGGATTGAAAATTTTGAGTTGAATGCTGACGCGTATGGATTAGACGAGAGGCAAAAATATGCTCAAGCGCGGTCAAAGATGACAAAAACAGCACAGTTGTTCTTCGAATCGGAGTTGGTAGGATCGTATGATGAATTAAAAGCTGCGCTATTGAATGAATTTAAACAAGTAATGGGAAGTGCAGAAGTACATGAAAAACTGGTAAATAGGAAGAAACTACAAACCGAGAGTTTTCATGAATACGTTTTGCAAATGAAGAAAATAGCCGCACTGGGAAATGTTGAAACAAAGTCTGTAATTCGTTATATTGTTAAAGGACTGAGCATCAAAAACGAATATAAGTTCATAATGCACGCTTGTACAACTTATGATGAACTCAAAGAGCGGTATGAATATTTTGAACTGGTTGATAAGAGCGCGACAGAGAAACAACATAGTGGCGGCCAGCGAAATAACAACAACAATAAGAAGGCAGCTCGGTGCTTTAATTGTGGATCGCCGCAACATATGAAGAAAGATTGCAACGTTGGAGTGAAGTGCTTCAAATGTGGTGCTACTGGACATATTTCAACGAGTTGCCCACAGTCAGTAAATTTGGTGCAAGTTCGCAAGGATGTCAAACGCTACAAATGCATTATAATAAATGGTGCTGAAGTTACGTGCCTGGTTGACACGGGTGCTGATGTTTCGATCATAAAGCATTCGGTGTACAAGAAGCTAGTGGATGTTATGCTGAGTCCATGTCATTCTTTGTTGCGTGGCCTGGGCAATATGGGCACTGTACCGTTGGGTATGTTTACCGGAACTGTTCAAATAGACGACATGGAGACTATGCAAAATTTCATCGTGGTGGCGGACGAAAAAATAGAAAATGATGCTTTACTTGGATATGACTTTCTCACAAAATTTAAATTTACACTGGATGCAAATGGATTCAACTTTGAATCGTTGTCAGCTTGCCCGGAAATAGCTGACATAAATCAGATAAGTATTCAAGACTATGGTTGTGCTGAAAGTAATGTGAATGCTCCTCCGCAGTTTGCACCCATGATACGGAATCTGATAGAGAAATATCAGCCAACATTGCCGCTCGCTGAGTCACCTGTTCAGCTACGAGTTGTACCGGATGAGAATATTAAGCCGTTTCGTCATCAACCAAGTCGTCATCCTCCAGTCGAAGCCGAAGCCGTTAAGAAGCAAGTCGACGAGTGGTTGAAAGATGGAATTGTTCGACCATCTACATCAAGCTTCGCCAGCCGAACTGTCGTTGTGAAGAAAAAAGTCGCCACATACAGAATCTGTATTGACTATCGTCAGTTAAACAGCATGGTGCTCAAGGATTGTTTTCCTGTGCCAATGATTGAGGATGTACTCGAAAAGCTGCAAGCCGCAAAGGTGCTTGTATCGTTGGACCTAGAGAATGGCTATTTTCACGTTCCTGTAGAAGAATCGAGTCGTAAATACACTGCGTTCATCACAAAAAAAGGCTTATATGAGTTTAATCGGACGCCGTTTGGATTCTGCAATTCTCCTGCGGCATTTATAAGATTTATAAACCACATATTTCAGGACTTTGTATCACGGGACATTCTACAGATTTATATGGATTATATTATAATATATGGCCAGACGAACAAGGACAACAACCTCACGGGAGGTAGCAGAATGGATTTTATACATGGCAGACTTCGACTTCAAGGCAGAGCATCGAGCGGGAGAGAAAATGCGTCATGTGGATTGTCTAAGTCGGTATGCCAGCGATGTCTTCTTCGTATCAGCTGAGATATCCTGTTGATTGAAAGCTGCCCAACAAAAAAAAGAATATATTCAGGCCATATGCACGGTATTGAAAGAACGGCCCTACAACGACTTCAAACTGAAAGGAGGAATTTTGTTCAAGCTTATCAAAGGAAATGATTTGCTTGTTGTACCGAAATTAATGGAACGCGAAATTATAAGTGAAGCTCACGGAGTTGGACATTTTGCGAGTCAGAAGACCATTCATTCCATAGAACAGCAATTTTGGATACCACATTTAGAGAGCTTGGTCATAAAATTTATCAGCACATGTATCCCATGTATTATTTCCAACAAGAAGCTGGGTAAACAAGACGGACTTTTATCACTTAGGACCGATGGACTCGTCTTTGAAACAGTATAAGTACATCTTCGCTCTTGTTGATGGGTTTTCCAAATTCGTGTGGATTTTTACAACAAAATAAACTGGAACTGACGAAGTTTTGAAAAAGATGGAAGAATGGTCAAAAGTCTTTGGTAATCCGAGCAGAATAATAACAGACAGAGGAGTTGCTTTTACATCAGATGCTTTTCACGATTACGCCAAAACGAACGGAATAGAGCATGTTTTAACAACAACTGGTGTGCCCAGAGGTAACGGGCAGGTAGAGAGAATCAATAAATCTATCTATAGATTATTTGAGCTTTTGGCGAATGAAATGCTTGAGGAATTCGACAAAGAGAGGCAGATATTACGACAGACGGCTAAGGAGCGAATACAGAAGGCTCAAGATCTTTGTAAGAAAAACTACGATAAAAAGCGCAAAGGAGAAGTCATATACAAAGAAGGTGATCTGATGGCAGTAAAATGTACTCCGTTTGTTGCAGGAAAAAAGTAAGCAAGCACTTTTCTTGGACCATATGAAGTTACAAAGGCGAAACGTAATGGAAGATATGAAGTTCGAAGAGCAGTCGAAGGAGAAGGTCCCAATAAAACACACACGAGTGCTGATCATATGAAGCTGTGGAAGTATGCTGAGAACAACGAGGATGACTTATCATCTGGGACAGACGATGATGAGCAGGATGGCCGAATGTAAACAATGCAGATGATGGCAGCGTGACGGTACGGGTGGCAACGCAAGCGCCTATCGATAGAACCTAAGTTGCAGTATTAAATCATAATCGATTAAGTTGTAAGAGTTGAACGCAAGAAGTCGAACGAGAGCGTAGTTTAATTAAGTCGTTTCATTAAGAGTAGAAGACAAGAAGTCGAACAAGAGCGTCGTTTAATTGAGTTGATCTATTAGTCGTAAAAGGCAGACAAGTCGGTTTGTGCTTTTAAAATAAAGTTGTCGTAGAGTCGCGAAATAAAGACGGTCAAGTTTGTAAAAGAAGAACATAAGTGAAGCGAAGAAACACATTATTTGTACTATTCCATGTACTACAATTAACTTTAATATTAATAAATATTACATGTATTTTGGGTCGCTGATTCTGAATCCGAAATATCGCATGCCCAGATGAGGATTTTATATCTTTTGGGGGATATTTAAAGGTTTTTCAGTTTTTTGAGGTTATGTCGACTTCCAGACGTGATGGAGAATTTCTGACGCCGGATTCGGAATCAGCAACCCAAAATACGTATCACTGCATATTCCGCATACCCAGATCTTGACACTTTTTTTTTGTGGGCCTGTGTTATTGATTGTTCCTATGATATTTAAAGATTATAGTGGTCCTATTTTACGTATTAAAATTAATCATGTATGCCAAGTTTCATCAAAATAGCTCTAAAACTGAGACTTGTTTACCTCGTAACAGATAGATAGGTGGCCATAGTCAATTCGACTCCTCTTGATGTCTCCTAAGGTACGTTGCTGATTTCTGGCCATCATAAGTATACGCTCTTAAATTACCTCATATGATCGTAAGACTTAAACAAATAAGCATTGTAAGTATTTAACTGCGAGAACAAACTGCTGAGATCAAAGATGGAAACCTTAAATTGTTTACTCAAAATATCTCAATAAAATTTTTATAAACTGTGCACAATAAAGTTTTGTTTCGTGGGATACGACGTTGGTAGTTGAGTCTATAGTACAGCTGTAGTTGCGACATTACTCACATGTTTCTGTAGAATACTTTAGTTTGACTTGGAGTTTTATTAGCTGCAACTTTTAAACCATCATCAGCACTATCATCCCTTGTATCGATATTCATTTCATTAGAGGTCGGATAAGCAAATTTTGACAAGCAAAGGCGGAGCAAACACATACAATTGAAATGCATTTTTTCTATATTGTTCCTTTTGTCATTTGTATTTAAATTGTAAGCCATAACAACTTATACATAGTTAAACTATTTGGAATCCGTTTAGTCATATGATTTCGAACTAACTGTGACGTAGCTACTAATAATTTACAGAGGCTGAAGGGTTGTGGCCAAATTTAAAAACACGTTGGTCTGAAGTTAATTTCTTCTTAAGACATTTCCAAAATAAATAGACTGGAAACTCTGTTACAGAGTAGAGCAATGTATAGTAGTTTTTGACCCTGTAGATCTAATAAATTAATATATCCTTTATATAAGATCCTTTTTTTTTTACAAAAATCGCCAATGCAATCAAATTTCCGGATTGTTATCCATACCGATATCATTCAATTAATTGCTGATAAACTTAGACTTACCATATAGGCGTATAATGCCATCCGTCTCACCGCGCGGGTTTTTTGCCACGCACTTATAGATACCATCATCTCCACTGCCCACGTTGCTGATCGTCAGCTTCATGTGAGTCTTGTAAGCGGGTACGCCAACGCTGGATTCAACCCTGCATTGGGGAAACACATATACAAACACATACCTCTGATAATCTCGAGCTCTTAACTTACTTGTACTTGTGCGAGTCGTGAATTATTGGACCCTCGCCGCGTGTCCAGTAGTTTAGCGAAGTCGGATGTGCCTCCGTAAAACACTCGATTGTCACGTTGAAACCTTCAGGAGCGCCGACCAATTGATGAGGTATAAGTAACATAGGCGGAACTGTGGGTTATTTGCGAAAAAATGTATAATGTTATATATTCATATATTCAAAAGTAATCAACTATCAAATAATTTCAGTCATGCATTCTGATAGTAGAATATCCTTACCCAAACTTTAACAAATCTTAAACACCATACCAGTTTTAACACCCAATTCTAAACAAAGTTTACTGACGCACTTTTTCACATGTAACTGGTCGAACGCTAGAGTCAGATCCAGATTGTATAAATGGATTATCAAAGTATACCGCGCATCAATTATTTTCGTTTATTTATAATAAAATAATAATAACTTTTTTACAGTGTTTGAACAACAATATAAATATCGTAACGTGTAAGCCTTCATAAGCGAACGGCTGTATATGAATACATGTGCATGTATCGTTACATTTTCCAAAAACAAATGTATGTATGTGTGTGCGTTTGAATAAAAAAACTGCGTGTGCATAGAACAGAAGAAGAAGAGCAATAGCTGACGCTATGCGCTCGCATTCTCTTTCCTTTTCTTTCTTACATGAGCATTTCAATGACGTCACAGCTTGCTGGTCTGTAAACAAAATCATAGCGAACAAGGTTTTTGTTTAATAACGTCTGTGTTTGTTGTCCGATCGGATTGAAATTTTGACATTATGTTGGTATTATAATTAGCTTATTAGTTAGTTTTGAAATAAGCTTCATCTGCGCCAGGTAAACAGAAACCTTCATGCTATATTTGGTGTATCTTGCTTTTATAATAGCTGGGATCTGTATGTTCATCTGCACATCCGGACATCCAGACAGACATGGCTTAATCGACTCGGCTAGTGAGCCTAAGCAAGAATATATATACTTTGTGTGGTCTCCCACGCTTCCTTTTGCCTGTAACATATGTATATTTGCACAAAGTAAGTGTACCCTTTTTGGCCATTTTCAACGGTCGAAGGGTATAAAAAGGAGGCAACCGCCGCATATGAGTTGAACACACGCAGGTACACGTACACAAAGTCTTTGAAAACTACCGTCCGCCACTTTTACCACTCAGCCACTGCCTCTTCGGCTAAGTTGCATTGTGAACAAATTTCGTTATAATATCTTGAATATACATGCGTAACTTAATAAAATGCTATAAATGCTAGATTTGAAGTTCGGTATGCTTGCGTAAATTAGGTCTGAATAAGTATATATATGTACGTTCAAATTGAGTTTAATTTGTATCATATCTTACTTTTTAATAGTCCGATTTAAATAAAATTTGGACAGAACGCCAAAAGCATGGTATTTGTCATTTGCGACATAAAATTTCGGTTGTTTAGTTTATATCTAAGCTGTAGTATAGCTTTAAATAGTAATTTCTGATTTCCACAGAAGCGAAGGGGCGTGCGCAAATTTTAAGAAAAGTTTGAGACACCTGAATATACAGAAATGTTGTCACTATTATAGTTTCTGAGATCGAAGTGTTCATACAGACGGACAGACGGGCGAACGAACGGATATGGCCCAATGGATGCGATTATTGATGCCGATTCAGATAGTTTATGGAGTCCAAAATGCCTCCTTCTGCCTGCTACGCACATTTAATGTTAAAAACAAACACAATAGACCATTAATATATTAAAATCGTTGGACTAGTAACTCTTAGAGAACGGTGGAAAAACCAGACGACTATACCACATTTATTGCTGCCATAAGAACAATCTGCCGGAACGAGTTTTTTTGATTGTTATTAAAACTGATATTCTCAACCTTAAAGAGTAAACTCATCAGTACAAATTAAAACCAGGGGATAATTGACACTAGGATAGCCTTCGACTTATGTCCGGTGTAGTATAATTTGATAAATTCCTACAGATATACTTATGGCCAAGGTTTACAAGTATACGCTTGCCTGTATCCCTCGTTAACTATCATACTTTCTTGAATAACTTCTCTTCTTATTTTCCGATCGGATATTTTGATGATATGTAGAAGACCATAGAAAGAATCGGCCTAAAAGAGGTTTATTTATGAAGACTAGTTTTATGTTTCGAAATAACATAGACTCGTTATCAGGGCTAAAAAGAATTTAGACAGTAATTGACGTAAAATTTTTACATTTTACTGAAATCGGACAGCTCTTCCTTTCATAATAGCAATCCTATGGAAGTAAAGATTTCATTGAGAAGAACTATAGGCCTATGTAGATCTTATACCATATTCAACGTTAAACTTAAATCATAACACCATAAAACTACACCAAATGACTACCTTCGGCATTTAAAAATGTTTTATAGCTTTGCAGGTTCTTAATTTTTCCGTTCGCTTCAATACAAGTTATAAGTGCATTATATTGCAACAGGTATTAAATGGTACTGTGTATTCTTCATATGAGGTCCATTAGTTAAGTTGTTTCAAAAATCAAGTATGTATAAGATATGTACCTGACCTATCCGGCTCATTCCGACTTATTTACACAAGGCAGGAACAAAAAGCATATGAGCCCAGTTCCAACAAGATAACATAAACCTCCTTTAAAATCACAGTGACTTTCATCTCTGGTTATGATGATTCAGAATACAGGAAAAACATAAACATCGGTAGCCGAAATTGCACTAATTAAAAAAACCTCTATGCATATTTTGTTTAATGGATATTTTGAGCACCTCTGACGTATAGTTTAAAGCGATGCTTATAAATAAAATGAAAACAATAATGTGGGTTTTTTGTTAATTGATGTTATGTTCTATCGTAAATCGAGTCTATTTAGCCGATCCTCTCTGTCCATCTAGTTGAATACAGAGATATTAGCTGCCATCTTTTGAGAATTATAAGTGTGCTTGGAATGGTAATTCAAAATTGGTCAACGGGTGCACCTCTTAGTAACTGTCTTTTTTTATTGGTTTAATTATTGCTTATATCAGACATGGAGAAAAATTTAATGTACCAGTGTGCGGGGCATTTCTGGTTAGAAGACAAAAAGCGAGTCCAGCGCTGGCTAATTAGCTTAGTATCATTTGCAAAAGGCAGTGAAGCTCTGGTTCGACACACTTCAAATGTCCGCTTACCTCACTTTACCCGTTGACAACTTAATTAAATTGCGCATTTTTTCACACTTAAATCGGGAGGCCCTTAATGGCCTTTTGATTACGGATTACGGATATGATAAAAGGGACACCAAATGCTACAAAAGTAATGTTAAGCTTACTTACAAACTTGACAAAGCCTTTCATAAACATTACAATAATTTGTGCCCAAGCTGATTAAAATTTTAATTGGTGAGGAGCAGGACAGATTTCGAGGAACAGAAATGTGAAAGAAAACAAAGAGATGCTGTAGGAGACGCACTGGAAAAGCATGTAACCGTGAAAACCCTTCAAGTTTTTTTGCCGCAGCGTAATTTTCAGTTCATTTAGGGAATACATCAACAAAAGGTAGATGCCACGCGGAATGACAGACCACTAAGGCCACAACTGTGCGCAGTCAGCGCTTTTTGTAATCACTCTACTAATGATAACATCACCAGGGGATCAAGATCAGGCTAACACAGAAACGTTCATTAGTGTTTCGCGGGTAAAAAGCAAATATCTGCGAGGGCAATTTAATATTTTAATTAAAAAGGTTCGCCATACTGCGTTTGAAGAATGCAACTTGTAGAGAAGCTTTTTTTCCGATGTTCACCAAGGCATTGGACACAAATGCCCAACAGATGCGCCCAAAGCATTAACAGGCAGCGAGAAACCAAGAGAAGTGCTGAATAATGCTATTCATACGATTTTTTAAGAGCTGTACTTGTGAAAGAAAAATAGTTACTCTCCTAGTTTTTTTTTGTGAAACTTTATGTGTACGCAAAAAGAAAGGCGCAAGCTTGCATACTTCTGACTTGTCTTGGCTTTCAATTTAAATGAAAATCAGTTGCATAAAAAATTATTCTTAAGTTGTGGCCGGACTTACATTTCCATAAATCAAAGCTATGAACTTTAGTATAGCCAGAGAACGAAAAGCCAATGGAAGAAAAAAATGTCGAAATGACTTCAATGCATGTATAAATTGAACAAGAAATTTTGTTGGTCAGAAGAATGGAGTGATAAAAAGTTACAATAATGAATTAAAAATATATTTGTTTCTAGAGAGAGCAGCACTTGCGGCTGAAAAATTTTAGACTTGGCTAAGAATGAGACATCTAAATTATGGATAAATTCGGTAGAATTACTTATTAGGTAAGATTTTGACTAAAAAATGGGTATCAAAAGTTAAAATTGTATTAGTTTGCACAAATCACAGATACCCTTCATAGAAAACGCCACGGGGTTTAGAGTAAAATTTTTGAATGTTGTTTGCATTGAGTTAATATTTCCACAAAGAATTATTACCCATGGATTAAAACAATTGCATTGTGTTTCTCGGAGTGTATAGAGCAAATAGACTCAAGGAAACCCAAAACTAAGCAGACTGGATCAAATTTCGCGGGCAATGTACTTTCGATTATCCATTTTTTTATTTTTGTTATGTTATGTACTCTTCACGAATACCTGTACCATGTGTCGTGTGTATAGTAAAGGTGCTCGGCGATTTTTTGCTAAATTTTGACCAAAACAACTGAGCATCACTCAAAAGCTGTTGAATGACGTCAACGATGACCCATATTATCGAAACCAAAGCCCAATTGTCCCAAAAAAAATTACTCCAATTCGAACAAATGGAAAGTACATTGCCCCTGAAATTTGAAAAGTCTCCTTAGTTTTTGAACACACCTCGTATTCAAATTCAACGTCTGTCTGTCCGTCCGTCAGACTGTCTGTCTGTTGCAATGCCAACTAGTCTCTCAGTTTTAAAAGCTATCTTGGTGAATCTAGGTACATATGCTTCTTATTGCAGCACGCTTTAAATAAGTCGGAAACAAGCCGGATCGGCCCGATATACTCGTAACGTATAGCTATCATAAAAACTACCGGTTGAGTAAAATACATGTACAAATTAAATTTTTAAATTTAATTTAAAAACAAACAGGAAATAGTTCTGTCTTTTAAAATCATGATAAATGTAGCTCCATCAGAAAACAAAATTATCATCTATTTAACCGGGCGGACGTACACACAGAATTACTACATTTTGAGGGGTCTCTTACGTCTTTTGTCCGTAACATACATTTTCGGTAGGTACAAAGTTAGTATACGCTTCTTGCCTATGGATAGCGGGTATATTTAAGCTTGCAGGTTGTGGGTCTTACATCATTTACGTAAGGAGGGCAATATTAAGGCATATTGGCTCCAAATTGCTGGTCCTTACTCTTAAAACCTCTGAAACCCAGGGTTTTAGCCAGACCGACGGACAGACAGATATGGCTAAATCAACATATTATTACATACATACATATGTACTTTGCGGAGTCCTTCTGTGAATTAAATATATATGTCCCTTCTGGGTATAAGATAGATTTCTGGCGGGCACATAGCCATAATATCTTTTTCCCAGATACCGGGTATAAACAAGATATTCATATATTATAATATAACCAAATATATACTTTTCTACAGTATAAGTACAAATATTCCTAAGGTTTTAAACGTCACCTGAATTTGATGACTCAAGTCAACATGCCTCCGTAAAATTTCTCCCCGTCTCCCAGTAATTCTCTGTACAACCAGCTCACTTCCATCATCTTCAAGAAAATCGTCCACAATACAATTCCACAAATATTTCTTCAACAATGTAACCTGCAATCAACTCGCCCACCACGTGTTTCTGAGGTAATCAGAGACTGTGTCTCTAATCGCATGCCGAAACGAGGCTTCATTAACGGATAATTTGTAAGTTGTTTACATTCCTGGCCAATGGCTTACTGCATTTTCCCAGAACCTGACAGACAAAACTGTCATTCTCTGTCCACTGCCTGCCGAAGCAGACACAATTGCCAAACTATTTGGTCGCTAATAAAAGGGAATGCCAAGCTAAATTATTGTTGACTCAGGTTTTTTTGCAGCAACCCGACTGCCACTTAGCAGCAAAAAGTTTTTTCAGATTCAGTATTGGCGCCAATCAGCTGTAATTTAACACGGGTGTGAGGAGTAAGTGTACTTATCCCCAGTCAAGTACTTTTCTGATATTTTAACACCCTTCCAAAAGGGTTCATTAGATTTATCCACAGGATTCAAGAGGCAACAGTTAAAACTAAGAAATAACTAGTAAGAAAGCTACAATCGAAAAATTAGATTTTAAAGGTTAAGTGGTTTTTTTTGAGGATTTGAAAATTATACTCCCAATAAAAGAAACTTGCTTAATAATGTCGACTTTTGAAAAATTAAATGCCATCAAAAGACCAAGGCCATTTTTAAGTTTCCAATGTTTAAGCGAATCTGAGTTGATCTCTTCTGGCGCATCAGGGCTTTAAGACTGTTGAGCTGCGGCGACAAATCGTATAAGGAGAAGACATTATACCAATGTTGAGAATCTGGATTGCATACCAAATTAGCTGCTTATGTTTCAGCTAAGACAGGAGTCGACAGCAAGCGGAGAACGCTGCACAGAGAATCCGTTTTTACAAGTGGCGCAGGTTAAAGGTCGTTCACAGCATATGTTGTCCTCGTGTCCTGCTGCAGCACTAAGCAAACAAATCGGTATGCAGTCACAACTCTAAGAAACAAACTCGACCACACATACACAATCACTGGAATACATACGCACATACCCTAACACCGGAAACAGTAGCTGAATTTGTTGCTTCCTGTTTGTTAAGCAAGGCACGCCACAATAAACATACAAACACAAAAGAGAAATGGAGGAAGAGGTAGGGTTAAGGAAAGCATAAGCAGCCATAGGACGAGAAGTTGTATGGCTGTGCCGGGTAAACGACATGTGCAAGCTGTCACAGTTGTTTTAACAAATTGTTTGGGGAGGTCTGTATACTTTTTCAATGGAAAACATGAATTGGGAATTTGTTTCTATTGCTTGTCGAACAAATTGTTGGTTGAAATTTAAAAATCACAATTTCTACGTATAAAATTATATATATATCTAAAGTGTACACATTTCTCTGTGACTTAACGTTAAAATCAAAACGCCATAAAATGTGAGTTTCGATAAATAGTAATATACATATATAAAGTATACGAGAACAAGTTTTTTTAAATTCAGGAACCAAAAGTGCAACACATTTTTATACTGTATTTTATAATTTCAGAATTGACTTTCTTTGGTTTATGCCCATAATTCTTATAACCTAACAATCCAATTTTTCAGTTAGAATAATAACCAGTCGAACGCTACAGTCAGGAGGCTGGGAGGGATTATCATGGTATACCGCGTATAATATATTTTCCTTATTTATAATGACAATTTTGGTTTGTTTGAATTATTATTAAGCATTTAAAATAAAAATATAAATTTTATATTCTTATTATTTAATTCGAACGACACGCACAAATTCAATTGACAGACAGAAGAAGAAGAACGCATAAACAATGCAAAACCGAATAGACAAGAATTATAAGCATTAGGTAGGGCGAGAGGGCAAAAAGTCGGTGTATGACTTTTGCTAATGCCAAATAGAAGTGGCAGTGGTGGAGGTTAGGGAGTGTGTGCCGGATTCGAATACCAATGATGTTGCATGTTCGGGTTCGATTGAGCCGCGATCATGTGGTGAAATGGTTTCCTTTTTTTTTTCTATTAAATAATTTAAAGCTTAACAACATATTTTTAAAATTTTGGTACTCACATATTTAATTAGAAACTTTTATAAACTTTGCCGAATGTTGCCAATCTGACAGTTGATGTGTGCTTCGGCACTATTGTGCGTGTTAGAACGGGACGCCGAAACATAAATGTGCAAATGGATTGCATGTATCGGCGTCCCTACATTGTACATTGTTTGTCTTAACTATTGCATAAAAATATGAAATTTATTTTGGGAAACAAATTATTTTGATATTTAATTAAATAATTTAGAGTTTCTGTTGTTTTTCTTTTAGTTTATAAGATAAAATAAACCAAATAAGTAATTGAAATAATTGCACTGCCACCGCTGGTTCGAACTCCGCCAACGGATTCTCCAATTGCCGTCCGCCACTTAACATGCCACTGCCTCATTTGTAGATAGATCGGCAGTTGCTTCTGGCTGGCATTCTGTTACCATTATATGCATATAAAAGTTCTAAATGCTGTGTGTCCGACGTGATTCGAACTTCGTATTAAATTAGGTCTTAATATACGCATGGTTCGTCAATTGGTTTATTTGGATTTCTCCTTTTTTTAGTCCTTTAACTGATTTCAACACCCGTCGTATGTTTTGTCTGTGGATGTACATTTTGTTGTTGGGTTTTATTGTGTATATTAATTGTTATTTTTGGGCGGGGGTGGCCATTCATTTGCTGCACCGGTCTCTCAATTTGGACTCGCTTTTGTTTCTGATCCGGTGTTCTGCGCCCGCGACGCTGGCTCATCCTCGGCTGTTGTACTGTTCGTTTTGTTTTGGGGTCTACCCTACGCCTGTCTTTGGTCCGGCCTGTTTTTTAAATCTGCCTAAAAATAGTAAACTAAATTGACCAAATCTGTTAACCCCCAAGTCAACCATATGGTAGCTACCATAGAATCTATCTATATCAAAGAATTTAGTTGAACGAGTAGTTTGGAGGTCGCTTCTAGATATTTACGTCATGGATTAAAAAAAATGGTCTTTTGTGTTTGTAGGAATAAAGATACATTTTCAACTCTATAGTGAAAACACCGTCCAGGCTTGACTGGTTTGAGTTACAATTTAAAATTAAATAATTTTGAAGGTATTTTGTCTCTTGATCCTGGATATAGTGACTCCACAGAAGAACTGTCGAATTTCGCTTTAAAGTAAAATTAGTATGTTCATATATAAAATTTCCGGTTGAAGAAAATCAATTTCGAGATGTGGAAATATCATTCGTATCCTGATGCTATTTTGTGGGCTTTGTTTTTTAAGAAATGGTAGTTCACTTAATTATCACCTTGACATCCAACTTCTGTTATGCTTTAATCTAAAAAAATTTATGAAGCAGTGACGCAACACACCACGTAATAGTCGCATCAACAGCTAAATAACTTTAAATGAGACTTAAGGGGGTCATCCCATGTGATGGAATTGAAAAATCGATTTTTTTTTCATAAATTGCTTTCTGAACATGTTTAGAATACGGTAGTAAAGTGATTGTTGAAAATTCGAAGTCGTTTTAAAGATATAGCAGTTAGAAGAAAGAGCTGTTCAAAGAGTTGAGTTGGCAGTTGAAACTTTAAACGCATTTTTCTCAAAACTGAGTTTTTCAAACTTTCCTCCATCGTATCTCAAAAAGGGCTTCACCGAATGAGATGAAGAGTACACTCAGCACATGTAAACGTATCGAATGATCTATTTTGTGTGTGCTAGAGCGGGACGACAAAACAGAAATGTGCAAATACAAACATGCATGTATCGGCGTCCCGCTCTAACATTCGTAACTGCATACTTATTGATTGTCTTAAATATTGCATAAAAATATGGAATCAAATTTTTTAAAACTATTTATATTTTCTTAAATAATTAAGCATTTAGGGAGCGGGTGCATTACAGCCCGTTCGACAGTAGTTTTCTTTTTAGTTTATAAGAATACAAAAAAAATAACCAAAAAGAAGTAATTAATATGAAAAGTTGCACCCGGCCGCGCAAAGGACTTGAACTCACGCACTCACACACAAAATCTTTACGTTTTGCCATCCACCACTCTAACAACTATGCCACTGCGTCAATTGTTGTTCGACCGGCAAAGTTGCATTCTCAGCCAATTCTGTTACCATTCTATGCAAATAAAAAGTTTTGTAAAATGCTGTGTGCCCGATGCTAGATTTGAACTTCGGTATGCTCGCGTAAATTAGGTCTGTTAAAGTATAAATGGTACGTTCAAGTTGAGTTTAATTCGGATCAAATCTCACTTATTTTTAGTCCGATTTAAATTAAATTTTCAGAAAACACCCGTGGCAAGATATTTGTCATGTGAGATGCACAACTATGGTTTTTGGGTTTATATTGTGAATTTTAATAGTTTTAACTGATTTACAGAGGCGGGAAGGGGCGTGGCCGAATTTCAAAAAAAACTTAGAAATACTGCAACATACACGGATGGTGTCACAAAATTTGAAGACCCTAGCTCTTATAGTTTCTGGGATCCAGGTGTTCATACAGAGAGACAGACGGAGAGACAGACAGACGGACAGACAGACAGACGGACGGACAGACAGACATGGCTAAATCAACTCGGCTGTTGATACTGATTCAGAAAATACATAGTTTATGGGGTCGGAGATGCCTCTTTCTGCCTGTTACGCACATTTGCGTGCCGACAAACACAATAGACCATGCATTTTTTCAAAATCCATGGCCTAAAAACCTAAAAATTTGCAACTTTTTTCCAATGTGTACCAATTTTTAGTATATTCATTTGATAATAGTCCATTCCGTGCATTTAGGATTACAGATAAAAACGCGACTACATGTCTGTCTGTCTGTCCGAATGTCTGGATGTCCGGATGAACACAAAGATCTCAGTTATTATAAAAGCGAAAGACGCCGAATTTGGCATGAAGGTTTCTGTGTACCCGGCGCAGATGAAGTTTATTTCAAATGTTGGGTGCAACGCCCACCGCTCCTGCAAATAAAATATTTAATCTTTTAGGTTGATTTGTAACCGAGCTTTAAAAGGTGGAACATTCTGAATAAGACCATGCTTAGCTAATTAAAATACCATAATAACGTCAAAATTCAATCCGATCGGACAACAAACACAGACGTTATTAAACAAAAACCTTGTTCGGAAAGAAAGGGAAAGAGAATGCGAGCGCGTAGCGCCATCTGTTGTTCCTCTCTTCTTTTCTATGCACACGCATTTTTTGCGTTTAAACGCACACACACACAAACATTTGGGTTTGACCAATGAAATGCTACATGCATATACACGTATTCATAAAAAGACGCATATTAAGGCTTACGTTACAATATTTCTATTTAGTAGTAGTATCGTATAATTATGGACTCTTAACGTTTAAAAAAGGTCGAAGGGTATCCCACTGTCGCGTGCCGCTCGACTGTTGCTCTAGTTTTAACTTAAAATTCATATTTATACAATTGAAATATATGTTAATAAATTATAATAAACCTAAAGCTCTATCTAGTTCCTAGTCTTAGGAAAAAAAAACTGAAAGAATCCCTTAAAATCAGGCCGAATTCACGTTAGCTATTTTGAGAAACAATCAAAGATCGGACAACAAACACAAACGTTATTAAACAAAAACCTTATTTCCTCATGATTTGGTATACAGACCAACAAGCTGTGACGTGACGAGAATGCGAGCGCGTTGCGGCAGCTATTGCTCTTTTCTTCTTGTCTATTGAGGAGTACTTACTATCGTTCAAGTATAGACTCTTTATGTTTAAATAAAGGTCGAAGGGTATCCCACTTCGCGTGCCGCTCGACTATTGCTCTCGTTTTATTTTATTTCAGTTAGGCTAAGAAGTATCGAAGTACGCCTGGTTATAGACGCGGAAGGGTATATGACATATGATGCATGTAAGAAATAAGTCTAAAGTCATGTTCTGACCATTATATCGTATAGCTGTCATGCAAACTTTCGGTCTATTTTTAATATCATTCGAAATATCGTAAACAAACTTTCCATATAATTCATATGCTTCATTTATATATTATTCTTCTATCTCATATGTCTACCATAGAAGTATTTTTTTATTTGTATAGGAATATAAAATTCAACTGGTTTATTTTTCTGCAATACCTTAATAGGGTTTAAAAAGCTGCTTTATTACTTTTTTCGAAAGGCCTCCCCTCATTTATGGCATAATCTCGACATTTTATTTTGTGGACAGGTTCCACTGTTACGTGCGTTTAAAACGTTGACAATAGAGTTTAAGTACTAACATTGTGCAGTGTAGGTAACAGGAGTAGTGATTACTCAGAAAATATGTACATATTTACCTATGCGTTTATACGACATTTGTGTTGTCAGCTTTAAATTTGAATGCGATTTTACCCCATGATGAAATTATACAAGGTCGTCTCGTCACAAACACACAATACTTCGGGTGCCGACGGACCACCAGGTATTTTTTCATGGTTTGCCCGATACATCCGCCCGCACGTCCGTCTGTATGAACTAGACAGGTTACATTCAAAAAAGCGGCTACAAAACGTTGACAGATCGTAACTATATATCTTCTTCCGACTATTTATAATACGAAGCCTTAAATGTGCATACCATTTATATGTATATTTCATGATTTGGGAGAAATTTCTAACACACAAAAGATGACTGACCTCAAAGCATGATATGAATGCAATTGATGGAAGAAATAAGATTTGACCATTTTCAGTCTTATGTATGTATATAAGTATGTGGGCATAAAGCCTTCGGCATACCAAAGTATCATTTTGTATCTTGTTGTTTTTGAGCATCAATCAAGCGCTTCGACTTTCTTTTTATGTCCACTCTGCACACGTGTAATTTGTTTCGCTTTCTTTTGCGGTTGTCCGAGTATCCAATACAGTCCTCGTTTGGTGTAGTCGCATTGGATAGAGAGGACTGTTACCCTGTAGCCTGAGGTTTTGTGTGACTATCGCTGATTTTTTTTTTTGCGCTGCTGACCAAATGTCGTTCACAAACAAAAAAAAATAGATTTATGCTTGCGGCAATTTTAAGTAACAGAAAACGAGCAAATTTTTTTTTGCAACTCATTCTATTTCCCTCTATTTTTCCATCTGTTGTCGCACCCTTCAACTGTGGACTGACTGCTGCCTGATGTCTAACTGCTGGCATGAGAGCATAAGGGCACCATGATGTAACTGGTGTTCGTAAGAAATCTAAAAAGAACCACACAGTGATTTACAGTTTTTTTCATGTTTAGTTCCTCCCTGTTTAAGCCAACTGTAGCTGCAGCCACAATGTGATGCCTGATTGCAATCACCAATACACAGTGCTGTTAGTGTTGACGAAAATTGGGTGCTTTTTGAAGAAAGTGGATAAAAATAAAACGGATCGGGTTTAAAAGACAAAGAAAATATTAACATAACTGTTTTCTGATTGATGAACTATGGCTTATGGAGACATACAAATGCATACACATGTTACGAAGATAAACCCTTTGGACCCTCCATCGTCCGGGCTATTTACCAAGGTGTAATCTACTATTGTAATTTAATCTTAATGTCACTCAGCTTAACTCCAAGCTTTGTCAACAATGATAAGTCCCTTAAAGCTAGGTCTGATGGTTTTGGATGAAATTCGACTTTGACAGCAGGTTATTCGGAAATACTTTTCGTGAGAAGTGAGTGATTTATAAAACTTCTGATAGAATCTATGTATGTATTTTGACTGTCGAAGATATTATAGGTAGCCAATACGTATTGCTCCAAATCAGAAAGCATTCCTTTTATAGGTCACCTACAAATCGATTTGAAAATTTTAATTATCGCGTACGTCATGAGAGGCAGACATTCTCGCAGCCTAACCCAAATGGCTCGCAACAACCGAGCTGAAACGGCACTCAGAGTCGAATTCAACCGAGGATGTAGCGACTAATGAGTCTTCGCAGAGATCTCTGTCGAAGCCCATTTTAACATCAACAAAGCCGTAGCGCCTCGGCTTGTTTGAAAAGCGCAGCAATTATTTATCATGCAGTTACGAAGGCATTTTTAAATTATATATTTGTGAAGTGAGCAACATGTCCACAACGATTTTCAGAACAAGTCCCTTATCGTCCTATCTGCGTAGAAATTATGTTGTTACCTGTATGTTACTATTCTATTGCAGCAATTTTTTCAAGCGCATTCAACATTGAAATATCCGTTGAACTTACAATACACTTAAAAACCTTAAAGCCAAAGACTCCTAGTATTAACCAGATTTAATGAGAGCAACAGTCGAGCGGCACGCGTCAGTGGGATACCCTTCGACCTTTTTTAAACGTAAGGAGTCAATAATTGTACGATACTACTCCTTTATAGAAATATTGTAACGTAAGCCTTAACCCATAAGCAAACGGCTGTATATGAATATGTGTATGTGCATGCGGCATTTCATTGGTCAAGCATAAATTTATGTATGTGTGTGCGCTTGAATGCAAAGAATAGAAGAACAACATCTGGCGCTACGCCCTCGCATTCCCTTTCCTTTTTTTTCCTACATGAGCATTGCAATGTCGTCAGAGCTTGCTGGTCTGTATGCAAAATCATATTGTATCTTTTATATATCGCTCACAAATCGACGTACGAGGTTAAATTATTGATTTGCGGGCCGATGGGCGTGCCACCCAAGATTTGAAATCTGCGCTTGGTAAAAAGAAACCTTCATGCCAAATTTGGTGTCTCTAGCTTTTATAATAGCTGAGATCTTTGTGTTCATCTGATCATCCGGACATGCGGACAGACAGACAGTCTTGGCTTAATTGACTTGGCTAGTGATCCTGAGGAAGAATATATATACTTTATGGTGTCTTCCACTCCTCCTTCTGCCTGTTACATACATTTGCACAAAGTTAGTATACCCTATTTTGGCCACTTTTCAATGGTCGAATGGTATAAAAAGTTGGGCCAAGTGAAAAGAGGTAAAATAGTGTTCAAAGGTGAACTGCCAACCATTAAAATAAGGCTTAGAATTCGGTTTTTATCGATTTATGAGGGCGAAAGTGAGCGTTGTTTAGAATATTAAATAAACTTGATCTGCGTGCAAATTTGGTAGCTCTAGCTATTATAGTTTCAAAGATCTAAATTTTCAAACGGACGGACAAACAGATAGACGGACGGAAAAAAGGACATGGTCATCTCGACTAGAGTTGGGCATGGACAGTGTTTTCTTCGTGCCACATTGTGACACAGCGGGCACACATTAAGATTTTTATCAATACACTATGGGCAAAAAGTCTGGAATTTCTGCATTAAGTACATTTTTTTATAGCTAAGGAACTTAAAATTAAATGTTTGTTCCATTTATGCATTCTCAAGAAAAAATAAAAAAATTTTTAAAAATTTTTAAAGCTTGCGGTTTGAAATTTCTGCGCAAGCAAAGTCAACTGATCTACCGATAGCTTGACTTATCGAAATCGAACCGTAATTATTTATAAACTTTCAGTTATTGTTGCAGCTTGTTTTGTAAAGCTGGGAAAGTTTGGAAATAGGGAAAAAAACAGTACAAGTATGTAGATTTATCGTTGCATGTTGGTTTATATATGTTTTGTATGATTTATCATGTATCGTCAAGTGTTGCTCGAGTACTTTTACAGTTGAAATTTAGAAAATGTAGATATGTTCTGTGGGGTATAACTTATGTTATTTGGCGCGCGCTTGCGAGCAACTACAATTGGTATGTTTTTCGTTAAATTGTTTAGATTACGATTATAATAACATCTTTTGCCCGTTTTTGCCACTTTTCGAAAAAAAATTCCATGTCGCAGCTGAGTATCGAAACTCATACTCAGCTGCAACATGGCATCGCCTAACATTGCTGGTGGTTTGGGATAACTACAGACGGGATGACTCTGCCACTACGAAGTGGTTGCTTGAAAAAATTAAAAAAAAATTAAGTCAAAAACTCACACGCAGCTCAAATTGAGGAAACTGTGCTTAGTTTTAGAGCACACGTAAAGAAATATTTCCCAAAATGCAACCGTATGATGTCAAAGTTTGTGAAAATTTTTGGGCAAGCGTGTTTAAAAATTTAATTTTCGTGTCGTGCTGGGTCGTGCCGAAAAATGACAGTCTATGCCCATCTCCAATCTCGACTCGGCTGTTGATACTAATTCATAATATATCTGAATCCCCATTTATGTATATACCCAGATTTATATACCCATTAGTTTGCTCTACTTCAATCAAAACAAGGACTGTAACAGAATACTGTACACCCTAGACAGACACCCTAACAAAGGTCCAATTGGGGTCGCTGAATCCGAAGTCTGAATTTTGCCATCACGTCAGAAATAACCGACATAACCTCATAAAAAAGTGAAAAACTCTTGAACCCAAACCCAAAAGCTATAGAATGCTGATCTGGGCATGCGATGTATGCTGAAAACCAAACAAAAAATACGTATAAAATTTCGTGTTGGGTCGCGTTGTGAACATTTCTGAGCGTGCGTGTTTCAAAATTTAAATTTCGTGTCGTGCTGGGACATGCCGAAAAATGACAGTCCACGCCCATCTCTAATCTCGACTCGACTGTTGATGCTGATTCATAATATATCTGAATCCCCATTTATGTATATACCCAGATTTATATACCCATTAGTTTGCTCTACTTCAATCAAGACAAGGAATGTAACAGAATACTGTACACCCTAGACAGACACCCTAACAAAGGTCCAATTGGGGTCGCTGAATCCGAAGTCTGAATTTTGCCATCACGTCAGAAATAACCGACAAAACCTCATAAAAAAGTGAAAAACTCTTGAAGCCAAACCCAAAAGCTATAGAATGCTGATCTGGGAATGCTATGTATGCTGAATAAGTATTCCCGGGCCCAAAAGTTATAAAAAATAAACTTAACGCAACGTATTGTTATTTAGAGGTAACATCATCTTCTTTCATTGCAAATTCAAATATTTTTAAAATATTTTTGAGTAACACTAAACTTTTAACAAAATATTAACCAGTCGATTGCTACAGTCATGTGCTGACTGTAGAAGGCCATGGATTACCATAGTATACCGTGTATCATTTATTTTCATGAACATGTTGCTTTATTTGGATTATTATCAAACATTTAAAAACATAAATTTTATTCGGTATTCGAACGAACGCACAAATTCAATTGACGGATAGAAGCGAATGGACAAGTGGTATAAGCATAAGGCTTAGCGAGAGGGCAATAAGTTTATGTATGCATTTTTACGTAATTCCAAACAATAGTGGCGGCCGCTGCAGTTGTAGTGGAATATGCACCGCACACTTAAGCCAATGATGTGTTGACAGTGTTTGATGTTCGATTGATACCGCGATCAATATGTGAAACTTTTTTGTTCTGTCTTTCCTATTAAATAATTTAAAAACACAATTTTAATTTTTTAGTAAGCAACACATGTAGTTCGAACACTTTTATTAACTTTGTTGAATGTTGCACTAGAGGTGATGTTTTTGAAATTTTCCGAATCATCGATTCGACTATCGATGTTTTCATGTTCGTCACAATTTCAAGAACAAGAAGCAATTTACTAGAATTTATTTAACTTTTTTAATTAATTCAATTTCAATTAATAGTTTGCGGTGATATATTTATATATGATTTCTAGATTGGTGGAGAAAGAGACGCAAATATGCTTCCTGTTTCGGCTTAATTTGATAAAACAGATCGCATATTAAGCTTTCAATGTGATGCCAATGTCATGCATATAGTGTTTGAACATAAAGCGCAATTAAGATTTTCGCCTAGGTGCCCTCTTAGTAAGAGGCTCTTACTATTATTTCTTCCAAACCTGTGTATAATAAGATATATTTGAGATGTGACTATTGAAACAGATCTTCATTAATTTCCTATTATTACCAGTTATTAAGAGTTATTTAATAAGTTTAAAATAGTCCGTACGCAATGAAATCTTACTGGTTTTTAAGTTTGTAATATTATTTTATGTTGATTTTGTTCAATATTACATTTAAAATGAATGAAAATGAATTAAAAATACATTTCCGATTTTGTTTAAATTTTTTTACTGATAGGGCTATATTTATCAAGATTTTGGGTGAAAAAATTATTTGGCGGTCGCTTCTAGTTATTTTTAATTGAATTTTAAAAATAATTAAATTTACATGTATTTTGTTGTTGGCTAATTCTCTGAAAAACGACAGAGCGATGCGCACTGTGTTCATACACAAAAATATATTATTTTATGAGTTCCCTATTGGGTGAGAATTTCGGAGCATGCAACGAAAAGTCATTGGTCGGAAAACTGGCGTCAAGAAAATATGTTTAATAGTTGATATTCTTCTGATTATGACATGTGTGAGGCGAAGAAATTTTGTGTAAATTCCGAAAAAGAGAAAAATTTTTTAAGAAATAAAATTAAAACACAAAATTGACTTCAGGCTGCCAGCGCGCCGGCCGAACCATTTGCCTGTTGTCAAACTTCACTAGCAACGCATAGCATGTGCATACATACACGCACACATTGAAACGATTGCACAGCGCAAAGAAGCACGCGCGTGCTTATCGTTCCGCTGGCGTTGTGCGACTGAAGCAGATTTGATACTATGCGCTGTTTGTACTGAGAGCCGAACATCGAAGTTCCCAGCCGAGCGCGCAGCCGAAGTGTGTGGGGTACCAGGATTGAAAAAACCAGTGATAACAGATTTACCCCCTGTTTGAGGTCTCTATGTGTTCAGTGCTTAGTGGTTATATAGTTCAATCTTTAGTTCATTGGTCTTTTGGTCTTTGAGTCTTTTGGTGTTTGAGTCTTTTGGTCTTCGTTGGACAAAATCTTATTGTTTTATCTAATTTTGACATTCTTCGCGCATTTTTTCAACTGTCAATCGTTAAAAGTAATTGTTGTTAATAAAAAGGGTTGCATGTGGTATTGAAAATATTGTATGCCTTATTCTGTTTAAATTTTAATTATAAATAAAAACACTCGCGGAAAATGGGAAAATTAGATGAAACAATAATATTTTGACCAACGAAGACCAAAGGACTCAAAGACCAAAAGACTCAAAGAGCAAAAGAACAAGAGACCAAAAGACCAAAAGAACAAAAGACTAAAAGAACAAAAGACCAATGAACTAAAATCAGGAATTTAGTTCGTTAGTTCAGTTTGAGGATTAGTTCAATCGAACTTGGTCTGAACTAAACGGTACAACTCTAAACCACAGTTACTGTTCCTAAAATTTGGCACTAATAAATTATTGCTTTTATCATTATCTGCTTCAACAACCGATTCGATATAGCATATGAATGTCTATCCGTCTCAGAGCTAGGACTACTAATAAAATGAAAAAATATCTAGATTCTGCGTGCAGATCAAATTTGTTTTAGAAATAATCCCCTTTTCGCCTAAATAAAATAATCAGAAAAAAACATAATTCATATGCAATTATATGAATATCGAATGCCGCTGCAGGCAGCTTTGTATGAAATGACGACACAACAGTATATGTCATGCTCTTCTAGCCCATCTACCATATCTCTCTGAGAAAGACTTCCATGGTAGTTCATTTCGGCATGACAACCAGTCAAAGAGCAGAGCTGGACACCAAAAGAACCCTTGTCATATTATTCCCGCCCCTTGCCTCAATACTTACAGTCAACGCTGACTTTGATGCGCTTGGAAACCGTTGGGGGCACCCCGTTGGATGCAATGCAAAGATAGGCGCCCATGTCCAGTCGTGAGATACGGGTTATCTCCAGAGTGTCGCCCTCCCACTCGTTCACTGTAATAGGAGGAGGAGAAGGAAACAGAATTCGGGTTTGTCTTTAAATGATTGATGCCTTGGGCAACGTCAACACTTACCAATGTGATTCTTATTGATGGCAATACGAGAGTTATCATCGCGCTTCCATTTGATAATGGGTCGGGGACTGCCGCTGGCACGGCACCTCAGTGAGATGTTGGCGCCCTCGCGTACAATGACGTCACTCGAACTCAGCGAATCGTCGATGTTGGGAGGTACTGAAAGTAGGTGCAACCAGAGCCACAAATGTATTCAATAGGTTTCGGTGAATAAGATGACTAAATTATTATAAATTGTGTTTTCAAAGAGTCGCGTAAACAATAGCAAACCTCAAAACTAAACGTTTTTTTCACGTTTCTATAATATTGCAGAACGCACAGAATGCAATAGTAATGCACGGTTAATTTTTTTTTTGCTTTCCGCTTTGCTTTTGATTTCGACCCAGTTTTAAATGGAATCATAACGAGCATACTATTTTAATCTCATAACTTTTTTAAATCGGTTCAATACTTTAAAAGATATATACCCGCAAAGTTGGTAGATTTCCGTGTCATATGTTGGTTAAGTAGAATGTTATAAAAACTTAATCCTCTTTGGGTTACATTTGAAATTTGTGTTAATTGTTTCAAAACGTATAAAATAAGAAAGGATGTTGACGGTATGCCCAGTTTTTAGCGCAACGTTGATGGTTGAAAATAAACTTAGTTCTTATTATATTTTTCAAAACTGTTTCTTGAATATTGTTTCATTTACCTTCAAAAAAAGTGCATTAAAAGCTTTAGAAATCACATAAGCGCACGTGCACATGTCTGCAGATTGCATGGTTAAAATTGTTAAAATTCACGAGACTCTCTTTCAATCCTATAAAACACAAACAAAAAAAACATTTTAATTTTTAATGTTAAAAAAAACTCTAAAGAATTTTTTTAAAGGGAAAAAAAAAAAATATACTTGAACTGTTCTCAAGAAACGTTTGAACTTTTTTGTGACAATTCTATTGTCTTATCCCAGATCTCAAATCGTAAACACTGGATATGCCGTTATTTTTCCTTTTAAAATGTAGTACATATGTATATAGTAGGTATATACATATAAAATAAAAAAGAAAAAAAATTGTAAATGTAATATATTATAACATACTCGTATATTTCCAAATTGGCGACCTATGGTCGACTGTTTAATTTTTTGTACGTTTTGAATCAAAGAAATTAAAATTAGAATAATTTTAAATTGAAGCTTAAATCCTAAATTAAAAGAAAGAATTTAATTAAACTTTATTGGACTCTAACCGGGATAAATAAAAGGGTAACAACCCATTCTCTTAGGACGGTTACCGTAGAGAAACCAAAACATATAGGAAAAAATAATAAAATAAAAACTCAACTTTAACCTCGAGCCAGCAACCATGCGATTGAGTCAAAAATTTTATAATAACAAGAGCAACAGTCGAGCGGCACGCGACAGTGGAATACCCTTCGACATTTTTGAAACGTAAAGATTCAATAATTGTACAATACTTATACTTAATAGAAATATCGTAACGTAAGCCTTTATGTGCGTCCGTGTAAATGCGTGTATCATTTCATTGGTCAAGCACAAATGTATGTATGTGTGTGTGTGCGTTTGAATGCAAAAATGCGTGTGCAAATTAATCGAACCGTTTGTAGGACTTCG
>JAECXB010002168.1:0-48790 GCA_018151435.1 Zaprionus africanus
TCAAAATTCCAATGCGATCGGACAACAAACACAGAAGTAATTAAACAAAAACCTTAATCGCTTTGATTTTGTATACAGACCAGCAAGCTGTGACGTCATTGCAATGCTCATGTAGGAAAGAAAAGAAAAGAGAATGCGAGCGCGTAGCGCCAACTGATGCATGTATTGGCGTCCCTCTCTAACATACACTCCAATTGCCATTGCTGTTGTTTACGAACGAAAAAAGATACATATATAAGAAGTGAAGTACTCAACGCTATTGTCCATCTCCTTTTTCTAAACATACAGCCGCTAGTAAGCGTTTTCCTTATCTTCCTATTCTAAACAAACGGTCGTTAATTTGTTTAATGCATTCTTTCGTATTACCGCTTTGCCTATTATCTTTCAATTGCCGATTGTGACGAAGCCATAAGCAGCGTCACTTTGATAAAATTTATGATAGCGTTCTTAATATTTTGCGGATTAAAAAATTAGAGTATGCATTTACACATAAATAATATTATATTTATTAACTTTTAGTTATTTTATGAACAAAGACTAAAGTATATATATATTTAAAGAGTATATTTATATATGCAAAAACAGATTTGTATATATTACTTCAATACTTGAAAATTTAGCCAACAGGGATACGAAACATATGCAAAGACACAGCATTGCATACGCAAGAATGCGCGCGTAGTTTAGGAAAAATGCGTGCATGGTTAAAGTAAAAAGTGTTTCGACCGAAACGCATGACACCACAAAACACCAAATCGCATCATTGCGTCACAAACTTCGAAAACTGCAAATACCAATGTCGCAGTTGCTCACAATTATTAAATCAACTTTTTCGGAAAAAGCATTAAGTAACAATATATCATCGTTTGCAACTTTTAATTAGAAATTGGATTAATAAAACGGAAGAAAATTTTCTATTCAAATAAAAAAGTTTTGCGCTCGATAAAAAAATACGATTTTCAATTATCATTATTTTGCAATAAGTGGACAGCTCTGTCATGCAAATAATCAGTTTGCAGCTTGCAATTGGCGTAGTCGGTGTTATTGCTATCGTCCTCGATTCCCGATTGTCGATTTATATTAATTATAACGTTTTATTTTAATGCTTATAAGTTAAAGTGTCCAGTAATACACCTTAAGTGAATAATACAAGTCAAATTTATTGTTGATTTTGCTTGTTATATTTTAATAAGTATTTTAACCGCGTGTGTATGTGTTAATAGGAACTTTGTGCTTGTG
Organism: Zaprionus africanus; assembly: GCA_018151435.1. NCBI lineage: Eukaryota > Metazoa > Arthropoda > Insecta > Diptera > Drosophilidae > Zaprionus > Zaprionus africanus. The sequence goes on from JAECXB010002168.1 coordinate 1,240, forward strand.
TTCGGCGCTGCACGCCGTGCACAATTTGGGCAAAATACGTTACATTGTGGCTGTACGTATTTTTTCATCGATGACTCTTTCACAGTGTGGTCGTTTCTTTATAATTATCGGTTCGTGATTTCGGTTAAATTAATCGTTTGCTGCAACGGATTTATATTACGCAAGTTACACATTAAGTTTCTATTCTTTTCTTTAATTTATTAACATATATATTTTATTATTAATTTTTTAACACAGATATTTTATTATTAATTTATTAACATTAAATTTTTAAGTTTATCACATTTAATCATATTTAGATTTGATCATTTTTACAAAATGCCAAGGCTCAATAGGTGCACAGTTACAAGTAGGTCTCAGAGACGTAGAATTCAAAACCAGGTTAAGCTTCACAAAGGCAGCGAAGACTGCATGCTGATAGATCAGAAGCTGACAGGGCAGCAGACCGACTGCGTAAACAACTTCGTAGAGTAGACCCTACTAACAGGGAAAACGAACGAGTCTTGTTTAATGCTCAACGTTCTTCCCGCCGAAGAAACCCGGATTTTAGAGAGGAAGAGCAAATAGAAGATACTTCGCGTTGATCGAGGCGCAGACAGGACCCTGTTTATAGGGAAAACGAACGTGAACAGTTCAATGGTCGACGCTCTTCTCGTCGAAGAAACTCGGCTTTTAGAGAGGAAGAGCAAATAGAAGATACTTCGCGTTGATCGAGGCGCAGACAGGACCCTGTTTATAGGGAAAACGAACGTGAACAGTTCAATGGTCGACGCTCTTCTCGTCGAAGAAACTCGGCGTTTAGAGAGGAAGAGCAAATAGAAGATACTTCGCGTCGATCGAGGCGCAGACAGACAGTTTAATGCTCGACGTTCTTCTCGTCGCAGGAATTCTACTTTTAGACAACAGGAGCAAATTGGAAATACTTCGCGTCGTTCAAGACGCCGACAAGACCCTCTCTACAGGGCAAACGAACGTGAACAAGACAATATTAGGCGCGCTAGACAACGCGAAGACATAGAGTCCAGAATTTTAGAGAGGGCAAGAGATAGGACTCGACGATCTCAAATTAGGGATAATCCAGTTCGGAGGATTATTGAACAGGCTAGAGATACAGCTGCAAGAAGAAGTGCTCGTATTAGAGCGAGACAGGCTGCCTTTGATGCCAACAGAAGTTTGTCGCAAAGAGTAAGCCAATATAGAAGTGATAGCAGTAACAGAACAGCAGAAAATAGGAGAAATGCGTCGAGGAATAGAGTAGGACGTGCGAATACCTTTTCTGAAGATAGAGAATCACAGGTTAGAACTACTTTAGATTGCCTAATAGCCAGTTTCAACAAGACAGTCAAACAGGGACCCGATCAGGTTTGCATATGTTGCAAGGGCTTGTGGTTTCCACATCAAGTGGACAAAATCTCCCGTGAGAAAATAGAGGAAAAGTGTAGTGAGGCAGACAGTTCAGATATTTTGTATCTTTCCTCTTTATTTCCATCTCACAGCAATAAGTTTAGCTTTTGCAAAACCTGCAGCCGCAGTATCAAGTCAGGAAAAAAACCAAAGGCTTCCATTACAAATGGCCTAGATTTTCCGGAGCTTCCAGAATGCTTAAAAGGCTTAACGCCTTTAGAAGAAAGGTTGATATCTCCCCGTCTTCCTTTCATGATCATAAAGTCGCTTGGATATGGACGCCAAAGTGCCATTAAAGGAGCTGTGATCAATGTGCCAATTCCAGTTGCAAATGTTGTAACTTCCCTTCCAAGGGCATTTAATGAAGCCGAAGTAGTGCAGATTTATCTTAAGCGTAAGATGGAGTATAACCATAATTTTATGGCTGAAACCATTAGGCCCTCAAAAGTTGCTGATGCAATTCGGTATTTAGTCAACACTGAGCTCTATAGGAAGCACCAAGTAACTGTCAATGAACAGTGGTTGTCTTCTTACTCTGCTGAGACTGTACCTTTTGTTGCGTCAGCAGACGACAGGGACATTGTGTCACAAATGTTAGAGAGAGCTGCTCAAGCTAATGAGCATAATAGTTTAGAAGAGGAAGTAGAGTTAAATCCAGGAGGTCAAGAAACCTTCATGGAGAATGTCCCTGTTGAAAACTTGGATATTCCGAGAATTGCCATAGCACCAGGGGAGGGGCAGCGACCTCTGGACATGATAACAGATTATGATTCAGAGGAGCTGGCTTTTCCTACAATATTTGCAGGCATTAAACGAAAATGTCAGGAAAGTTTTACAACCATAGTTAGGTCAGAGCTTAGGAATTTTGATAGAAGAGGTTGTAGAACTGACAAGTTATTTCACAACTTAAAAAAGTTAGAAATGATTAGCATTAGGAACAGCACTTCAATTTGCTTACGTAAGCACTCCGCCACTCAAGGCATTTTGGCTGCTGATGTGCGAAATGAGGAAACATTAAATATGTTAATACTTCATGACGATGGCTATAGGCTCTTAAAGGGTATTCGCACGTCTCCTGCTCATTGGGAGGACGAGAAATAGAAAGTGATGGCTATGATTAGGCAGGTAGGGCTTCCAACTTTTTTTATTACTTTTTCCGCAGCGGAAACTAGGTGGCCGGAACTTTTAGTCTTGCTATGCAAAAATGTAGACAAGCTAGAAGTATCTGAAGAAGAAGCGTTAAATTTGGGTTTTAATGAGAAAGCTCGTCTCATTAGAGCAGACCCAGTGACCTGTGCTAGATACTTCGATTTTCGATATAAACAGGTCTTAAAACTAATGAAAAAGGAAGGCGGTGTCTTTGGATGTCACAAGGTCATCAAATTTTATTGGCGGGTGGAGTTTCAGCAATTTGAACCTGTCAAGTCCTTTATTGATCAGTTTATCACAACTGATTCTAGTTGCCCAGACGTTGCTCCATATTTGGAGTATCAAGTTCATAGTCACGGGCACTCCTGCCGACGAGAAGTTAGATCAAAACAAATTTGTAGATTCGGTATTCCATACACACCCATGTCGCAAACAGAAGTTCTTCTCCCATTAGACGAAAATGCTCCAAATCTTCACGAACATCGTAGGAATTTCGAAAAAATTCAAAGTCTCCTCGACTTCCCTTTTGACCGTGAAAGCGTAGTTACCCTTAGCGATTTTCAAAACTTTTTATCCCACGATCAACTTAACCTTAGTTATGAGGGCTATATTAATGCTATAAGATCAAGCATAAAGAAACCAAAAGTTTTTTTGAAGCGATCTTTTTCAGCGATCAAGCTTAACGCTTACAATAAGCACCTCTTATTGTTGCAGAGAGCAAATATAGATATTCAGTTTATTTTAGACCCCTATGCTTGCTGCAGCTACGTCGTTAATTATATTAACAAGTCCCAGAGAGGCATCTCAATGCTGATGCGTGAGGCAATAAATGAGATAAAAGATAATAATAATGTAACTATTAAGCAAGAGTTACAGCACTTAGGCAACAAATTTATTTTTGGCACTGAGATATCCGCTCAGGAAGCCGTCTACTGTTGTTTAGGTAAGAATTTGTCCGCCAGCAGTAGTGCCAGTGTGAATATCAACACGCATGTTCCAGAAAAACGGGTCAGAATGCTGAGATCTAGACGGCAACTTCAAAATCTGCCCGATGACTCTAGGGAAATTTTTCACTTAGGCCTTCTAGATCACTATATTCAGCGTCCAGACGCTCTAGAGAGCTTATGCCTAGCCGATTTTGCAGCTTTTTATACTCGTAGCTATAGCAAATCGGAACGTGGAACTCGCCAAGAAAACACTGATGAAATTGACGACGATGTTCCCAGGGTTTCCGAATCATTAGTTTACGCTCTTCGAGATAATAGTGGCTTTATTAGAAAGAGGCTCACAGCGTGTATTATTAGGTATAGGAGATTTAATATCAACACAGAAACAAGTGACTTTTTCAGAGAGCTAAAAATGCTTTACGCCCCATGGCGAGATGAGCATTTAGATTTAGTCACACATGACTGTGAATTGTTCTGTAGGCAGAATCAGGAGTTAGTAGAGAACAATCGCAAGAAATACAATGTACTAGATGATAGGGAACTTGAAGATGCTCTGAGCCACTTAAGGGAAGAAGCTGAAAATGAGGTAAATGAGGTAGCAGAACAAGAAGTAGTAGATGATGGCTTCAGAGTTTTAGGATTGCCTGAAATAGATCCACAACTGAAAGTTTTGAATGTGGATGGAAATATTGAGACAAATGAGGAAGATAGTAATGTCCGTTTAATCAAGCTTCCACCTTTAGTTTCACAATAGAGCTTAGCTAATATAGTTAGATCCCTTAATTTAAAGCAGAAGCTATATTTCACCCATGTCTTGCACAATGCCAAAAACAATTCAGTCTATCATGAATTTGTTGGAGGCGGTGCCGGAGTCGGAAAGAGCCGACTTATTTCAGCAATTTTTCAATCGTTGTCTGTAATTTATAACAGTGTAACAGGAGCCGTTCCGACATCTATTAAAATCCTCTTATGTGCACCAACAGGAAAAGCAGCATTCGGAATCAGTGGATCGACACTGCATTCCATGTTTTCACTTCCTGTTAATCAATCTCGCTCCGCACGTCTAAGGGCCTTAAGCCATGATTCAGTTAATACTCTTCATTCAAGGCTAATCGAACTTAAATTGATTATTATTGATGAAATATCAATGGTTAGCTCTCTAATGTTTTCTTATTTAGACTCCCGTTTAAAGCAAATTTTTAAAAATACATATCCATTTGGGGGCGTTTCTGCCATCGTATTCGGTGATCTTAGACAGTTACAGCCTGTAGGAGGTAGTTGGATTTTCGATCCGAACACCGGTGACCCTTACTATGAAAGTTTTGGTACTTATCTCTGGGATCTTTTTATGTATTTTGAGCTGACAGAGAAAATGCGCCAAAGGGATGATCAAGTTTTTGCTTCTGCTTTTAATAGTATGGCATCGGGTTGCATGACAGCCGATGATATTTCCTTTTTCCGTTCACGAATATGCGAACCATCGGCACTGCCCGATGATGCAATTCATCTTTTTAGCAGTAATAATGAGGTAGATATATTTAATATTACCAAACTTAACTCTATTGCAACTGAAGATTATGTCAAGGCTGGTCATTTAGATGCAGCTAGGAAACAAAGGATATTAGAAGAAGTTAAGGGTTTTAAAACGTCCACTACACAGGGACTCTGTACGTCTCTCCTACTTAAAACTACTGCCAAGTACATGGTGACGGTCAATGTAGACACAGGGGATGGGTTAGTAAACGGGGCATCAGGGGTGTTGATGCAAATAGATTTTAATACATCCAACACTCCCAACATTTTGTGGATGAAATTCTCAGAGCCAAGTGTAGGAGTAATTGCGCGTTCCAAGTGTACACATCGTACAGAACCTTTGTGGACTCCAATTCAGAAAATTGTTCGCAGTTTTCAATATTCAAATAACGCACAAGTTAATATTGACCGTAGGCAGTTTCCCATTGTGCCTGCTGAAGGCATCACTATTCACAAAAGTCAGGGAGCTACGTATAGCAAAGTGGTAGTTCATGCTAATTCCAGAATGCAGCGTGCTGCATTATACTGGCTTGCAGTAGAGCAACTACTGCTTCAGGATTGTTCATCATTGGGAACTTTGTTCCTCCTAAGCCTCCTCAGAGTAATGATAAAGTAAAAGCTCAATTAGAGAAATTGCGGACTGAAAAACTATTACGTACTCATTATGATTATTTAGTAGACAGCTCTGCCCTCAACATTTTCTTCCATAATACTCAGAGCCTGATTACGCATCTCGAAGATATTCGATCGGACAGGTTGATGCTTCAGTCATCAATATTGTGCTTCGTGGAGACTTCCATTTCAAACGAAAATGTTGAGATAGCTGGGTTCACAATTGCAGTGCAACTTAAATTTTTAAGATCTTTAGCGATATTATAGTATACATAAAGAATGATTAGCGGTAGAAAAACTATTGGTTCACTTGTGTTTGAGTTTGGCATATTTAGGTACATCGCCACAAGTTTCCTAGTAATATATAAAAATCCAGACTATTCTCTGTCCGTGTTTAAAACCGAATTTGAGGAATTATTTCGGCAATTTACTCAGTTAGGGGAATTAGGTGATAGATTAATAGTGTTAGGAGACTTTAACCTATGTCTTAAAACCTTCAATAGGTGTAGGAGCATATACAATTCTTTGATTGGCAAAGGATTTAGGAGTATGTTAGATTTGAAAACGTCCACTACCAATATGGATACACATATTGATTGGGCGTTTTCAGATATAAGTAATGATAGTATTAGTGCTAGGATATTTGAGGTAGTTCATAGCCATCACAATGGTATTTCAGTCAGCCTACAGGATAGCATATGTGAGCAAAATGTTGATTAGTTTAGTGGTTAGGCAGGTAGTTTTAGCGTTTAACAGTTTAAGGGTGTTTGGAATTAGGAGCACGGTTAGGTAGGAAAAATGTAAATATGCATGTATATTAGGCTGTCCCTTATATGGCAAAAATTTTTTTTTTTAGGATTTCGAAACGCATACCCTCCAATTTTTTTATAAATGCTAAAATGTACTTAAATATGAAATTTCATATCTGTAGCATGATTGCAACCCGTGCCGACCGAGCTCTAAAGTTTAACAAAAAATGGTGTTTGGGTCTGACATTTTGGTTTGATCCAAAACTAATTAAAATGCAACAATAAAATAAATATGAGTTAAACTAAAAAAATATCAATACAAACTTTTATTTAAATACAAATTATAATAATAATGATTAAGGGTAACTTTTCTTCAGTGTAGTTTTTTTACAGTCTGGATACAGATTTCTGTGTTCCTGAACACAACGAAACAAAAACTGTTTTTGCTCTTCTTCAGCCGTGATAAGACCATTAAAATCTTGCATTAATTTAACAGCTCTTTCAGCAGTGTCATTTACGACCTTCAAACGACTTAACCGTCTTCTAGCTTTCAAAAAAGCAGGATTGTCACCCCACGAAGATACGTCTTCCCGAAGAAAACTGTCGTCGATCTGTAGTCGAGATAGAAATCGTTTGCTTCTTTGAGTCACAAAATCATCCAGCGTCATATCTGAAATAAAGAAAAAACCATCAAAATAAGCAAAAACTAAACCACAAAACTTTGAAAAAGAAACAAGAAAATATTAAGTACTTACCAAACAAATTTTGCGTAATTTCTTCCTTCGATGGGACAAAGCGTTTAGAGGAATCTGAACTTTCGTCTCTGATTAAATTATTAATCATTTTTGTCTTGGTTTCGGTATCAACTTCTTCATCAAAGAGTGATAATATGACTGTTTCTTCACACAAATACCATAAATGATGAATAAACTTGCTTATGGATGCCTTGGAAATTGTAAGGTCTACTTTTTCATATTCTTTTAGAGCTTTCAAAAAGGACAAGTCTTGGTTAGGTGCTTTAACTGCCATTGTACATTCGAGCCAAGGTTTGGTATACAAGGTGACGATGAATAAACAAACATCTTGTAGAGCATTTTTGTCCTTTGCAGTAATTTGAAGTTGCGATTGAAGCAAACATATTTTTATAGAATACATTGTATATATTATTAATATAAATAAGCAAATTAAGTTCTTAAGTTTAAGTTGAATCCATGAAATGGATTTAAAATATTTTCTTTGATATTTTGTTTTTATTATTTATCTTATTTTCAAATATTTTAATTTCTTGTATTTTCCTGCATATGAAGAAAGCAGGTTTAAACATTTTGTTTTTTGGGGAACGTGGAGCTGGTTTTAGTCAGCTCAAGTCGACTCGTAGGTCTGCAAAATCTTCTTTAGTTGACCCCATTATAATTTTAATGGCCTCCCGTGGTTTTTCCTGGGTACTAATCATATATACATATAATTAAATTAATTTTTATTATATATGTATACATAATAAGTAGCGAATTCGAGCGGCGAAAATAGATGAGATAGGCATGTTGTTTAATGTAGTACGATACCAAAGCCATTTATTGTCTCTATTATAGTAGAGAATCATACAGTAAGATATTTTTTACGGTAACATACATATGTCGAAGAGTATCCGACAGTCGCGTGCCGCGCGACTGTTGCTTTTCTTACTTGTTTAAACTTAAAGGGGCTTCAAAAAAAAAAAATATATTTTGAATTTATTTCATACAATTCTGTCATTGAAAATTAATTTTATTTATTCAATTTATGTCAAAAACACTTACACTATCGAACTAAGTAAACAACGAACGAACGATCAGGGTGGGAGATCAAAACGAACGACGTGAACTAAGTGAACTATATCGAACTAAGTCAACTAAATTGAACTAACGAACTATATTGAACCATAAAGACACACCTAGTTCGGTCGTTCAGTTTGGTGAATAGTTCAATTTAGTTCGTTCGTTCACGAACGACACAACACTAATTCACACCGCCCGATCCGTGACCAAAAAGTGGATCTCATAGAGGGGCCACCATACTCACCCGACCATAACATCATTGAAAACTTCTGGGGATAGTTGGCCAAGAAAGTGCATTAGTCCGGAAAGCAATATAGTACAAAGACAGAGTTAATCGAAGGTATTAAATAAGCTTGATGAACCATATCTTTAAATTACATTGAAAAACTTTATAAGTCAATTCCCAAAAGAATTTTTGAAGTAATTTCAAAAAAAGGGGAGACTATGCACTACTAATACTACTTAAAAATGTTAAAAACTTAAGGGGGTCAACCTGTGTAAAATTTTCGAAAAATAATTTTTTTTTTTTACTTTTCTTACATCTTCAAGATGTGAAAAATGATGTCCTAAGATATTTTTCCCGAATTCGACTTATTTTGTAAGGTAGCGTTCTATGGCTAGGGTCGGCTCAATCGTGCCAGGGCTACCTTTACAAGAGTATTTGTATTGGTGCTGAGACCCTGGACGAGGGGGTGAAATTTTTGGGTCGACGGGAGGGTCCCCCCTCCAAAGGCTTTCAAGCGGCGAGGCCGACTTGAGGGGTGAGGGGCAGAGTGGGGTGATCTGTAGGTGGCCGAAGGCAGAGAAAGTAATGCCTACCTGGTGTCCCCTCCGAAGTTAAGTATCAGGAAACCGGGATTTGACCGTCAGTTCCTGAGACCCGCGTGACCGTACCGGAAGTTTCACTGTATGCAACGGGTATTGACCGTCGTCACACCAGTGAAACCCCGGCACCGTGGGAACACCCTGTATGTACCACTCTTCCGCCTGGCTATACTAAGGCTGCACTGTATGCAACGGGTATTGACCGTCGTCGCAGCAGCACAATCCTCAGTACAGTCGGCGCACCGTTGTACACACCTACACGCACACATACCCACATACACACACATGAACGTAACCATTCGTACGCATACCCCTAGAACCGATGAAAACAATACACTGAAATATAACATGCAAAACTGCACACATTTGAGCTACAAGTCCACGGTTAGGAACCTCCTAAAAAGGCACCCTGTTTGCGAGCGCCTCCAGTTTGAGTGGTTTTTGCCTCTCACAACTGGGGCTCTCGCACTAAGTACCGTGGTACTTCTCACTCGTTTATGGAAAACAACTGCACTTTCGTTCCACTGGCTGTTTTATTTTGCACAAATTTCTTAATAATTATTCCTACTGCCCTATGTCCCTGCCTAGGCGTCTGTGTGCGTGCGCTCTCTCTTCAAATATTGAGCGAGTGCATCTGTTGGGAGCGCCGCTCTTTGAGTGCTTTCGCTGTTGGCGCTCTCTGAGCGCATTCGCTGTTGGCGCTCTCTGAGCGCGCTCGTGTGCGGACGGTTATGTGCGTGCGCTCTCTGTCCCGTTGTTGAGCGGGCTGCTCACGTTCGGTGCACTCGTTGTTGCTGCTCTGCTTGCTCTTACTGATCGACTGCTGCTGTCTCGCTTACTCAAGTTTTAAGTATGTGGATGGTGGTGGGTTTTTCTGAGAGCGAGCCGTATACCCTATACTCATGCTAATGGGGCCTATGCGTTTGAATTTTCGAAGACTGGCCTGACTAGCTTATACCCTGCACTGGTGACTTTATAAATTAACCAGTCGAACGCTACAGTCAGGTGCTGACTGTAGAAGGCCATGGATTATCATGGTATACCGTGTATAATTTATTTTCCCTTATTTATAATGAAAATTTTGGTTTGTTTGAATTTAAGCATTTAAAAATATAAATTTTATCTTCTTATTATTTAATTCGAACGACACGCCAAATTCGATTGACAGGTAGAAGAAGAAGAACACATAAATAATGCAAGGACGGATAGACAAGAAGTATAAGCATTAGATCATAATGGCAAACAGGAGTCGCGGCTGCGGAAGTTGTGCAGTAGCTTAGTGGAGTGTGTGCCGGATTCGAAGACCAATGATGTTGACATTGTTCGGGTTCGATTGCTGCCGCGGTCAATGCGTGATATGTTTTCCTTTCTTTCTTTCTTTTCTATTAAATAATTTAAAAGCTTAACAAACACTAATTTAATTTTTGGTACGCAACATATTTAATTAGAACACTTTTATAAACTTTGCCATATGTTGCACAAATCTGACAGTTGCGTATGTGTGCGGAATACGGCAATTGATGCGTGTAAGAGCGGGATGCCGACACATAAATGTGCAAATGCAGACATGCATGTATCGGCATCCCGCTCTAACATTCGTGTACATTGATTGTCTTAACTATTGCATAAAAATATGAAATTTAATTTGATTGCTATTTAGTTAAATAATTTAGAATTAAGGTAGAGGTTGTAGTTTTCGGCTGTTGTTTTCCTTTTAGTTTATATAAATAAAAAAAAACCAAAAAAAGTAATTAAAATAAAAAATTGCACTAGCCTCCGCTAGGACTCGAACTCGCTCACGCACGAACATACGAACTCTCTAAGAAGTGCCGTCCGCCACTCTAACCACTAAGCCACAACCCCATTTATTTTCCGATCGGCAAAGTTGCATTCTGAGCTGGCAATTCTGTTACCATTCTATGCAAATAAAATGTTTTGTTTTTATGCTGTGTGTCCGAAGCTAGATTCGAACTTCGGTATGATGCGTAAATTAGGTCTTAATATGCGCATAAGTATACGTTCAAATTGAGTTTAATTCGGATCATATCTCACTTATTTTTAGTCCGATTGAAATGAAATTTTCAGGAAACACCCGTGGAAAGGTATTTTTCATGTGAGATGTACAACTTTTGTTGTGGTGTGTATATTGTGTATATTAAACTGTTATTACTGATTTACATAGGCGGGGAGAGGCGTGGCCAAATTTCAAAAAAACTTTCAGACACCTGAATATAAACGTATGTTGTCACAAAATTTGAAGACTCTAGCTTCTATAGTTTCTGAGATCCAGGTGTTCATACAGACAGACAGACGGACAGACGGACAGACGGACAGACAGACATGGCTCAATCGACTCGGCTGTTGATACTGATTCAGAATATATATAGTTTATGGGGTCGGAGATGCCTCCTTCTGCCTGTTACGTTTTTTTGCAATATTTAAGACAATCAATAAGTTACGAATGTTAGAGCGGGACGCCGATACATGCATGTCTGCATTTACACATTTATGTTTCGGCGTCCCGCTCTAACACACATCAATTGCCGTATTCGGCATAAGTACGCAACTGTCAGATTTGTACAACATTCGGCAGAGTTTATAAAAGTGTTCTACCTAATTAAATATGTTGCGTACCAAAAAATCTAAAAACTATTGTTATGTTGCTGTTTAAATTACTTAATAGAAAAGAAAGAAAGAGGGAAAACTCGTCACACATTGATCGCGGCAGGAATCGAGCCCGAGAACTGTCTTTGAATCAAGCACACACTCCGCTACGCTACTGTACAACTTCACATCAATTTATTGCCCTCTCGCTCTATCTAATGCTTATACTTCTTTTCTATTCGCTTTTGCATTGTTTATGTGTTCTTTTTTTGTCTTTCAAATGAATTGAGTAATAAAAATATAAAATTTATATTTTTAAATTTTTCCAAATAAAGCAGAATTTTCATTTTAAATAACGGAATAATAATCCATGGCCTTCTACAGTCAGCACCTGACTGTAGCGTTCGACTGGTTTTTTTTGAGGACGTCACTTTAAATGACATCAATAAATATTAGCCTTCGGTTTACACTTTTGAAAAAATTCACAGTTTAAATAAAATCATAAACCTTTAAAATAACATTAAACTTATTCTTGTATTGAAATTATTTATCCTAATAAAAATTCCCAAAAAAGCGTTCGAAATACCGCTTTTACACAGGTTGACCCCCTTAATATACAGGTGTTATATACTACCATTATTGGTCATAAACTTAATTAAATTGAATTTAAAGCAGGGGCGCTAACCTGACGACCAAATTTTTGTTATATATTTTAATACTTTTTCTCAAAAAAATTAAATAAAAAATATTTCTTATTGTTACAATGGCTACTGTTATTTAATTTTAAAGAGAAATGAATGTAGCACAATATAAAAAAATTTTAAAGCAGTAGCTTTGATGGTTAAGATTTTATTAAGGATTAGCGGTGAGTGAAAAGGGGGCGCTAACCTGATGACGCGCAGTGTATCTATGCGGACACCCCTAAAATATTATTAAACTAAACTTTAAACTCATATGGTTTTATTGGACGTTGAATACAATGACTGTATTATCAAGTGGTCCAACGACACCAATCCGATGCTTGTTGCGCGCGGAGCCCAAACAAAGTTCACCTCCCGCCTAACCGACCGAGAGGCACCGTCGCATAACGGACGACAAGGAAACGCGGTAGAAACGCGAATAGAAACGCGAGGAGAAATTAACGCGATATGGAAAGAAACTAAAATAAACAAGAGCAACAGTCGAGCGGCACGCGACAGTGGGATACCCTTCGACCTTTTTGAAACGTAAAGAGCTAACAATTGTACAATACTTCTACTTAATAGAAATATCGTAACGTAATCCTTTATATGCGTCTGTGTATGAATACGTATATATGCGTGTATCATTTCATTGGTCAAGCACAAATGTATGTATGTGTGTGTGTGTGCGTTTGAATGCAAAAAATGCGTGTGCATAGAAAACAAAAGAAGAACAACAGATGGCGCTACGCGCTCGCATTCTCTTTCCTTTTCTTTCCTACATTAGCATTGCAATGACGTCACAGCTTGCTGGTCTGTACACAAAATTAAAGCGAACAAGGTTTTTGTTTGATAACGTCTGTGTTTGTTATCCGATCGGATTGGAATTTGAACATTATGTTGGTAATATAAATAGCTAAGTATAGTATTACTCAGAATGTTGTATCTTTTATATATCGCTCGAAAATCAGCTTAAAAGCTGATATTATTGATTTGCGTGGGCGGGGGGCGTGGCACCCAACATTTGAAATAAACTTTACCAGTCCCGGATCAACAGAAACCTTCATGCCAAATTCGGTGTCTCTAGCTTCTATAATAGTTGAGATCTTTGTGTTCATCTGGACATACAGACAGACAGACAGACAGACATGGCTTAATCGACTTGGCTAGTGATTCTGAGCAAGAATAAATATACTTTGAGGGTTCTCCCACGCCTCCTTCTGCCTGTTACATACATTTGCACAAAGTTAGTATACCCTTTTTTGACCATTTTCAATTGTCGAAGGGTATAAAAAGAAGAGGCGAAAGAACGCGGCATGCAAATAGGAAAAAAGAAAGAAAAAACATAGAATACAATATCGAGGAAGATTAAAATACTAATTACTAATTACGTGCTTGATAGGCAAGAATTAAGGACTTCATAGCAGCTATAGAGTTAGTGCTAGCTATGACGTGTTGGAGCTTATTGTAGTCCGAACATAAAACCCTGAAAGGATCAAGCAGTGCATAGTTCGATCTACAATAAGGAAGTGTTAGTGGAAGGAAATAGCGAGTTCTTCTGCAAGGAGCAGAGAAGTGTAGCTGCCTTACCAAGGCCTCACTGTCAATGTCACCTTGCACAAGGTTGTTAATAAATAGGAACCCTAGCATGGTTCTGCGGTTAGTTAGGGAAGGCAGATTAAGTAGCAGAAGACTACTATTATAGGAAGGCAGTCTCAAATTTTCATCCCAGTTAAGCCCGCGTAAGGCAAAAAGTAAGAAATACCTCTGTACAGATTCGATGCGTTCCTTATGAATAGTGTACTGTGGACACCATGCGCATGAACCGTATTCGAGAATGGGACGAACAAGTGAAACGTAAAGGGTCTTTGTAATATAAGGATCGTCGAATTCCTTAGACCATCTCTTAATAAAGCCTAGGACACCGATGGCTTTATTGACCATATTAGTAATATGATTGGAAAACTTAAGTTTTCAGTCCAAACGGACCCCCAGACCATCAACTAGGGTGATTCTTTCCAAGGCACAACCACAAAGAGTATAAGAAGCAAACTTTGGACTGGCTCGAGAGAATGTCATCAGCTTGCATTTAGAGCTGTTCAGGTTTAATAAATTGGCTCAACGCCAAGATTTGAAACTATTTAAGTCGATTTGTAAGTTTGAGTGACAGTGGTCGTCTTTAAATTAGTAGCAAAGCTTTACATCATCCGCATACATAAGAGTACGGGAGTTACATATGACCAGGGAAGGTCATTGATGAAAAGCGTAAAAAGTAGGGGACCAAGATGACTCCCTTGAGGAACACCAGATGTGGCATGAATTGGGTTTGAAAGGGTGGTTTTAAAGAGGACTCTTTGAGTTCTGTCAGCCAGAGTCAAAAGCTTTACTAAAATCAGTATAAATAACATCAGTTTGAAGATTTTCCTGAAATCCTTTTACCACGAAGGATGTCAGCTCAAGCACGTTTGTCGTAGTAGAACGACTTTTAATGAATCCGTGTTGAAAAGGTAGGATAACGGATCTACAGAAATGTTTCAAGTGAGGAGTTATCACATTCTCGAAAAGTTTGGGTATAGCCGACAATTTAGAGATACATCTATAATTCCTTGCATCAGACTTGGTGCCCTTTTTAAGCATGGGAATTATAAAAGATTCCTTCCAAATGGAAGGAAAGACTGAAGTTTCTAAAGACAGCCATATTAGTAAGTAAAATAGTTTGACCAATGGCTTACTTAGAGACATAGCACAGAATCGAAGTATACAAGCAGGAACACTGTCAGGGCCTGGTGAGAAGACTGGCTTTACTAAGGAGAGATCCTTTACCAATGAGCTTTCGTTTAATAAGTGAGAAAAGATACCATTTGAACTTGGAATGTTGTATTAGCCTTACAACGGGTGAAATAGTTCTTATAGCATATCGCGTTAAAGACAGTAAAATCTGACCACGCTCTTAAGTAGCGGGAATAGGCTGAAGATGAGCTATTGTTTTAACATTTTTTAAATAAGCCTGACTTTAAATTTTTTAACTGTGACAACGCTCTTGTAAACCATGGCGGCTTACTCGAGGAAGTTGGATAAAAACACGGAACACAAATATCTAAAAAGTAATTAATTATGCTAGAATTGGTCGCTACTAAAATATCAGTAGCCGAATACATTTCTGACCAATAAAATTGGGAAATCAGCCTATTCAATATGTTAAAATCTGTTTTTCTAAAGCAACGTACACGATTACACAGTTTTTGATCCATACATGCACCAAAATCAAAAGTAACTTCAAGAGTGGGATGGTAAGAATCTTCAGGAAGAGAAAGTGGTTGTGTCTTGTTTAGACTCACTCTAGATGGACCGGAAACAAATTTAAGGTAGTGTCTCGGGCTGAGGTGAGCTCAGTCGCGCCAGGTCCCTTTACAGGAAAATTTGTAAATTTGCTGAGACCCGAGACGAAGAAGGGAGAGTGACCTCCTGAGGTGGGGTCTCCTTCTAAGCGAATGGGTGAAGTCGCCTTGATACCCTACTGGTCAGCGTGGGAGGGTGGTGCCAGTGATAGCGTGCATAGGCTATGAACGCGCGACTAGTGGCCACCTCCGCTTCTCGATTGACCTTGGCGCCGGGTATGGACCAACGGCTACCGAGACCACCGACTTGCGGCTGTTCCAAGGGCTCCACTGTATGCGCTGGGTATTGACTTTCTGGCGCACCAGCGGAAGTTCGGAAATGTTGGGCCACGCGGTCTTGCGTTCTTCCTTCACACACGATCACTCACATTCACACGCCCCTTCGCAGTCGCGCCCATTGATTTGCACTGTTTTTCATATTAAGACACATTTCCAGCTCTTTTTCACTTTAACATTTATTAATTTTTCCTACTTTGCCCTACCTAAGCACCATCTCACTGTTTCGCCCGGAATACCGGGCCCTGCCGGTACACACTTCCACACTTTTCTACCGTCCCGGCACACTAATTAGCGTCCAAGCGCCAAAATTCTCCTCAGCCTCCAGAGCCGGCGTTAGATTCGGCAGCGCAGTCGCCGAGCCTGAGCCGACCACACACTTCGTTGCAACGCAAACGCATTGCAGTTTCCCTTGCCCTCTCTGCTGCCTACGAGCCTTCCGCTTGGCTCGGGCTGTGCTACGGCTGCAGCGCTCTCTTTGCTTCGTTGCTCTCTGGCTGCTGGCGTGCATTGCTGCTAGTGTGCGTCGGCGCTCTTGCTGTTGGCGTGCGCCTGTGTTCGGCCGCTCTCTTGCTGTCGGCGCCCTTACTGCTGGTGTGCGTCGCTGCTCTCGCTGCAGGTGTTCGTTTGTGTTTGGTTGCTCTCTCTTGCTGTTGGCGCTCTCTGTTTGGTGAGCGTCGCTGCTCTCGCTGCAGGTGTTCGTGGTTGTTCGGTTGCTCTCTCTTGCTGTTGGCGCTCTTGCTGCTGACGTTCCGTTATTCTCTTGCTGTCTGTGTGTTGTCGCTCTCTGTTTGGAGAGCGCGCCTATACCCTGTACTTGTTGGCCGCACTGAGGTAGTTCCGCCTAACGCTTAACTTAAAAAACTCTTTAAGTATGGAAGAGAATGGATTCCTTCATTGGAACGAAAAGTATCTTAACACTAAATAAAGGTAATACTTTCAAGCTACTTAACCTAAATGGAAAAATATTAACAAGAATAATACAAATAATAATAATATTAATACTACCAATAAATGTGGGAGTCTAGTTGAGTCCTCACACAAAGAATAAGTCTAACGATCTGTTACTACTGTTTAAGACATGATTGACCTGTGACAGTGACATGTCAAACAGACCGTCGAAAAGGTCATTTTGCCGTGAGGGCAGTAGAGAGTTTGAATCAGCACATGTTGTCCAATTACAATCGGGGATATTGAAGTTACCCAGGACTAAAAATTGATCCCTGTCTGATAACAGATTAAATATGGTCTGTATTGCAGACAAATGTTGCAAATAGACTGATAATTCCGACGACTGCGGAATATAAGAATTTTACACTGAGTAATTCAATGCCAAACTGAATCTCCGGTTCTAAAAGTTCCGAGTTGATGGTGGTCAGTAAACACAACAATTCTGGAAGAAAAAGAAAGACTGTTTAAGAATAAAGGTGAAAGTTTAGTACAGAGACCTCTAACATTTTGATATGAAAGAGTTAAGGAGCATGATAGTTTTTTTTATTTGATTTTATTTGGGCTGCTGCTTGAGGAGGCAGAGGAAGTTTAACCGGTGGGCGATTTTTCTGTTTCCTTGCTTCCAACTCTTTAACCATTGCATGTTCCGGCCAAAATTGAGCCGAAAATATAATGCCTAAGAGTTCGTTTGGGACATTATTTTGAACGATGATATGTCCCTTTCGTAAGAAATCTTTAATTTTTTTACTTTTATATCTACGGCTTGAATTTTAGCTTGAATACAACATCATTTGATGAGAGATCGGGGCAAGCCTAGAAACAAAAATCTGTTTTTTTTGTGGAACACCTATAATCTTTTTAGGCGCCTCCGGTATATTTCCAGAGCAGAGGTTCTCTTCTGGTAAACCAGAACTTGAACACGCCTTAGGTAACACTATTTCCTGTGCACGGGCAACGAGACCACAGCGGACATAACGGAACATTTGGGCGTCACTGGTTGCATACACTCAATGACAATGAATCGAAATTGATTTAGCCGCAGCTCTCGTTACCATCGGGGGATTGGTGAACGACATTAACTGTGTCATCGGCGTACCTGGCTGGTCAATTATAGGGAGCTGGGTGGTAATAATAGGCTCCTCTATGCGGGTGGATTTTTTTCGAATTGGGGATTCGTTCAATAACTTAAGGTTATTGAAAGATGAATCGAGCGCTGGAATCTTTGTTTGCCGCATAAACGAACAAATATCGCCCTCCACCTGCCTACACATATCGCAGCAATAAGGCAACCCAGTGCGCTTGACTACGGCATCAGCCGTCGGGCCTGAAAAACCGGCACACTTCGCGTGTACTACGT
Organism: Zaprionus africanus; assembly: GCA_018151435.1. Lineage (NCBI taxonomy): Eukaryota > Metazoa > Arthropoda > Insecta > Diptera > Drosophilidae > Zaprionus > Zaprionus africanus. Next base: position 19,539 of record JAECXB010002168.1, read on the forward strand.
TATCACATTGCCAACATGAAATGCTTGGCTGGGCGGCCGTCACCTACTTAAGGCAGGATTTTTTTTAAAACAAATCAATGCGTCCATTATAGGGGACACCTACTGTAACAAATAAAACCAGTCGAACGCTACAGTCAGGTGCTGACTGTAGAAGGCCATGGATTATCATGGTATACCGTGTATAATTTATTTTCCCTTATTTATAATGAAAATTTTGGTTTGTTTGAATTTAAGCATTTAAAAATATAAATTTTATCTTCTTATTATTTAATTCGAACGACACGCCAAATTCGATTGACAGGTAGAAGAAGAAGAACACATAAATAATGCAAGGACGGATAGACAAGAAGTATAAGCATTAGATCATAATGGCAAACAGGAGTCGCGGCTGCGGAAGTTGTGCAGTAGCTTAGTGGAGTGTGTGCCGGATTCGAAGACCAATGATGTTGACATTGTTCGGGTTCGATTGCTGCCGCGGTCAATGCGTGATATGTTTTCCTTTCTTTCTTTCTTTCTATTAAATAATTTAAAAGCTTAACAAACACTAATTTAATTTTTTGGTACGCAACATATTTAATTAGAACACTTTTATAAACTTTGCCCTATGTTGCACAAATCTGACAGTTGCGTATGTGTGCGGAATACGGCAATTGATGCGTAAGAGCGGGATGCCGACACATAAATGTGCAAATGCAGACATGCATGTATCGGCATCCCGCTCTAACATTCGTGTACATTGATTGTCTTAACTATTGCATAAAAATATGAAATTTAATTTGATTGCTATTTAGTTAAATAATTTAGAATTAAGGTAGAGGTTGTAGTTTTCGGCTGTTGTTTTCCTTTAGTTTATATAAATAAAAAAAACCAAAAAAAGTAATTAAAATAAAAAATTGCACTAGCCTCCGCTAGGACTCGAACTCGCTCACGCACGAACATACGAACTCTCTAAGAAGTGCCGTCCGCCACTCTAACCACTAAGCCACAACCCCATTTATTTTCCGATCGGCAAAGTTGCATTCTGAGCTGGCAATTCTGTTACCATTCTATGCAAATAAAATGTTTTGTTTTATGCTGTGTGTCCGAAGCTAGATTCGAACTTCGGTATGATGCGTAAATTAGGTCTTAATATGCGCATAAGTATACGTTCAAATTGAGTTTAATTCGGATCATATCTCACTTATTTTTAGTCCGATTGAAATGAAATTTTCAGGAAACACCCGTGGAAAGGTATTTTTCATGTGAGATGTACAACTTTTGTTGTGGTGTGTATATTGTGTATATTAAACTGTTATTACTGATTTACAGAGGCGGGGAGAGGCGTGGCCAAATTTCAAAAAAACTTTGAGACACCTGAATATAAACGTATGTTGTCACAAAATTTGAAGACTCTAGCTCCTATAGTTTCTGAGATCCAGGTGTTCATACAGACAGACAGACGGACAGACGGACAGACGGACAGACAGACATGGCTCAATCGACTCGGCTGTTGATACTGATTCAGAATATATATAGTTTATGGGGTCGGAGATGCCTCCTTCTGCCTGTTACGCACATTTGCGTTCCGACAAACACAGTAGACCATGAATTTTTTTAAAATCCATGGCCTAAACAGCCGCAAAGAAAACAAAACAAAAACCAGTCGAACGCTACAGTCAGGTGCTGACTGTAGAAGGCTTGGATTATTATTGTTTACCGTATATCATTTATTTTATATGAATGAAAATTTTGCTTTATTTAGAAAAATTTAAAAATATAAATTTAATATTCTTATTATTTAATTCGAACGATACGGACAAATTCAATTGACAAACAAAAGAAGAACACTTATACAATGCAAAAACGAATAGACAAGAAGTGTAATCATGAGATAGAGCGAGCTTAGTGAGTGTGTGCCGGATTCGAAGACCAATGATGTTGACAGTATTCGGGTTCGATTGCTGCCGCGATCAATGTGTGACATGTTTTTCTTCATTCTTTACTATTCAATAATTTAATAGCTTAACAAACAATAATTTTTAATTTTTTTGGTACGCAACATAATTAATTAAAACTTTATAAACTTTGCCGAATGTTGCACACTTGCGTATGTTGCCGATTACGGCAATATGTGCTAGAGCGGGACGCCGAAACGTAAATGTGCAAAAGCAGACATGCATGTATCGGCGTCCCGCTCTAACATTTGCAACTTATTGATTGTCTTAAATATTGCGTAAGAACATGAGATTTAATATTTAAAAACTATTTTTGGTAAAGGTTAAATAGCTGCCCACATCTCCGATTTTCTTTAAATTTTTTTCACTGATAGGGCTATATTAATCATGAATTTAGGTGAAAAAATGATCAATTATGATGTAGGCAGCTTTTTAACCTTTACCCTATTTTTATTGATATTTAATTAAATAACTGTAGTCTTCCTTTAAGCTCATAAGAATAAAGAAATAATAAAAAAAAAGTAATTGAAATAAAAAGTTCCACCGGCCGCGCATGGGGCTCGGAACTCGCGCACGCAGGACAGCTGTCCGGCACTCAAACTACTAAGCCACCGCCTCATTTTTTGTTCGATCGGCAAAGTTGCACTCTGAGCCAATTCTGTTACCATGTAAATAAAAAGTTTTGTAAAATGCAGTGTGTCCGACGCTAGATTTAAACTTCGGTATTCATGCGTAAATTAGGTCTGTTTAAATATAAATGGTACGTTGAAACACCCGTGGAAAGGAATTTGTCATGTGAGATGTACAACTTTGGTTGTTGGATGTATATCGTGTATATTAAATGGTTATTACTGATTTACAGAGGAGGGAAGGGGCGTGGCCAAATTTTAAAAAAAACCTTGAGACACCTGAATATACACGTGTGGTTCTAGCTCTTATAATTGCTGAGATCCAGGCGTTCATACAGATGGACAGACAGACGTGGCTCAATCGACTCGACTTATGGGGTCGGAGATGCCTCCTTCTGCCTGTTACCCACATTTGCGTTCCGACAAACACAGTAGACCATGAATTTTTTAAAACCATTCCATGGCCTAACAAGAAAAAGAGGCAGGTGCGCAAGAAAAAGAAATTGGCGCGCACAAAAGGCAGAGAGCAGAGAGAGCAAAAACGATCAAGCAACAACAGTCCAGTAGAGAGAGCGGCAAAGCGTGAGAGATGCTTAGGCGCGCTCAAAGAATTAGGATTGATAAGAAAGAGAGTAATAGCGGTGAGCCACTAACAACAACGTTGCCTACCGAAAAGACTATAGATGTAAACAAAGCACCAGAGAAGCAGAACCAATGCACAAAAAATATAAAATAAGCAAACAAAGATTAGTTTGACTAATTTGAAAGGCATGCAAATTATTTAATTTGCCGGCGTAAATCGCGCGCGGCTCTACGAGTCTATTGTCGGGCGATGCCGCGACAATTATTTAATTGCCGGCGTAAATCGCGCGCGGCTCTACGAGTCTATTGTCGGGCGATGCCGCGGCAGTGAAAGACAAGGAGTTTAATTAATTATTTATTTAATCACTCGAGCCAGGCGAAGCGATGGCAAGCGAGCATAAAATCGAACTGAATACAATAGTGAACTTAGAAGTACATGAAAGCGAAACTTTGTTTCGCAATCATATTCATAGCGGCCACGCAAATATGTCGTGTTTGCCGGCTATGCAACGACATCCGGTCAACTGCTTGGTCTGCAGATTCTCCCGGCGTCATATTTCAGTCAGCAGTTTTGAGACCGTTGACTTTGGTTAACTACTCCCCCTCTAAGTTGAGGCCGCCCTCGGCCGACCCTATCCCAGCAACCATCTCGCTTAGTTGCCTTGCAGCTCTCCTCGTCTTTATGATGCGGTAACACACCAGCGTTACGCAAATGAGCGTGCAGCACATTGCTCCAGCGATGAATATTATCTGGATTGCATGGTCGGCGCTAGCTTCCTCTTGGAACTGCCGGATAGTCTCCAAGTTACGTTCACTCAAACGATGAAGATAAGGGAGGCTGAGCACGTTCTGGTTGGCAGTGATGTTCAGCAGGGGGAATCTAGCAACACCCGGGACTTTGCTTCTGATGTTGTTTCGGTTGGTAAACGAGGTTCCGTTTATGTTGGCCCGCTCATCGAACGTGATGAGGTGTGTACCGTGTATCCAAACTTCGGTGCCATTGTCAACCTGCACCTTTGCGGGTTGGTCATTTACTACGACGATTCCGTCGTCCACAGTTACCGGGCCCAGATTGCTTGGTTGGGTTTCGCAATGGGCCACACCGCCTGCATGAAGTTCTCTGGCACATGAACTTTCTAATAACAAACGACAGAAAGAGGCACCGGGGGAGGCGGTGCAATTTTCGACCATGTAAATCCCTCCGTCGCACTCCGCTATGATGTTATCGTCTATCCGCAATGTGAAACCTTTTTGCTCCACGGGAAAAATAATAATCTTTTTACAGCTAAATTTGATTTTGGGGAACCTAATTATAAAGTGTAGGGCGTTAACGGACTGTAGGACTTTGACGGACGATACGGACATGAGATCCCCTATAGGGGTGTCTGTGGGCTCCTCAAGCCAAACTGACTTTAAGTCTGCGTGATCTAAAATATTTGGGCTGACAATTTTAAGTTTTGCAAGTGTTACGGCTAGCATGAGATTTTGCAACTCCATCATCAACATTCTGTCTCTTGCTAGCAAGGTCTCGTATAAGTGGCCGGAATCTATTTATGAATCCTTTGCTGCAGGAGAATTGTATTTACGGTTATTGTTAGCTGATTAATTTGACTTTGGACTCTGGTATTTACTTCCACTTGTCTATTCTGAATATGTCCACCACGCGGTTCTTGCAGAACCAGAATTTTGTGGCCGGGAATCTCCGGACTACTGCATCCTGTATCATTGCGAGCGTATGCAAATCGCAATGAATAGCGTTCACGCTTGTCGGGACAATTATGTCTGTCAGTTCGTGTAGCAGAGATTCTCTGCAGGCGAAATTAACCACGTGCCGCCTTTCATTCCCGAATAAAATAAAAGTCTGTTTAGATGGGAGGCGTGCTTCTTCCAGTACTATCTGATTCTGGAAACAGTTCAACGGTTTATCGGTTGACTCGATCGTGTGGGTGAGGGAGAGCTCACTATGGATTGTTGCTGCGCAGGATTCGGGTTCTTGTTCATCCAAAGCGTTTAGCTGTTGTCTGGACAATGCATCCGCCATGAGATTTTCTTTACCGGGCTTGTAAAAGACCCGGGCATTAGACTCGTCTATGCGCGCTTTCCATCTCTTAATCTTTGCATTGGGGTTTGATTCTGATACAGAAAAGGTTAAGGGCTGGTGGTCAGTAAAGATATTTATATCTTTAACTCCATACAAGTAATGCCGCAGCTTAGCCAGGGCCCATATAATGGCCAATAACTCCCGCTCGTTAGTAGCGTAGTTGGCTTCGCTGTCCTTCAATGTTCTTGAAATCATTGTTATAGGGCGGCCCTCTTGAGACAAGACCGCGCCTATACCGTATGCTGAAGCATCTGTCGTTAGATCAAATGGCTTCGTATAATCTGGGTAACTAAGCATGACGTTCTCTGACGTCAAAATGTTACACAGCTTCTGGAACGCTTGTTGCTGAGCTTCAGAAAAGCGCACCTGAATGTTCCGCGACATGTGCTTACTGACTGTTCCATTCTCGCCCTTTAGTAAGCTCGAAATGGGCCTTGCTATGGCAGCGAAATCTTTAATGAATGTTTGCTTCATGTAGTCTCCTTAAGACCCAATCCACATGTCTGACATGCGACTCTTCGTCCTTCGAGAAAATGATTACATCGTCAACGTAAACGTAGCAAAATTTACCTACCTGCTCACGGAGGATGTCATCAATAGTTCTTTGAAAGATGCTGGCGGCGTTTTTAAGGCCGAATGGCATTCTCTTGAACTCGTACTTTCCCCCATTTACTGAGAAAGACGTCTTTTCACGGTCTCGCTCTGCGAGTGTGATTTGATGGTATCCGGATTTAAGATCCAGAGTTGAAAAGTAGCGGGCGCTGCCCAAATTGCCTAGTATCATTGCGATGTTTGGCATCGGGTATTTATCTGGGATTGTCCTCTCATTGAGTTTGCGAAGATGAAAACCCAACACCAGGAAATATTTAACTTAAATGCTATATGCCAATGGCATTGAAACCTTTAGATCTAATTAAAGTTATGCCAAGTGGCCAAAAGTTTAAAATTAATCAAAGTACGCGCATGCGAGCTACCTTACCATCTATTTTCCTCACTTTCCGCTACATATTGTTTTATTAAAAAAAAATTAAACAACTTGCAAAACTAGTCGGCCTTTTTTTTTTTTTTTTTTTTTTTGGTGACTTAAAATAAGTTTGATTGAGGTAGTCCACTTACATGTTTTTCGTGTAGTGCCCTAAGCTAGTTCCCTCGATGCAGCTGTGGATCCTGATGCTCCCGCGTTGTTGTTGTACTTTTTGATGCTCCCGCTGTCCCGCGGTACGTCGCTGCCCGAAGAGCTCCAGCGGCTTCGGTGAACGATATAGTTTGAATTAACGGCGGAATTGCGCACGTTAGTCAATTGTGACGATTGGAGGAGTTCTTGTTACTATTGCTGCCTGTAGTGGCTTAGGTCAGCAATCGTTGAATGTTCTTTGTTGCTTTACGCAACCACTGAGAGCACGGTACATTTACGCTCGCAAGTATTTTGAGCGATTTATCACTGTTACTGTGCAGCCGTAACTGCTTAGTTCAACAAGTTGTCACTTTTCGTGTTTGTTTAAAGTTGTCACTTTTCGAGTTTGTCGTGGCGTAACTACCACTAGTTGGGCGCCAATTATTTAATTTGCCGGCGCAAATCGCGCGCGGCTCTACGAGTCTATTGTCGGGCGATGCCGCGACAATTATTTAATTGCCGGCGTAAATCGCGCGCGGCTCTACGAGTCTATTGTCGGGCGATGCCGCGACAGTGAAAGACAAGGAGTTTAATTAATTATTTATTTAATCACTCGAGCCAGGCGAAGCGATGGCAAGCGAGCATAAAATCGAACTGAATACAATAGTGAACTTAGAAGTACATGAAAGCGAAACTTTGTTTCGCAATCGTATTTATAGCGGCCACGCAAATATGTCGTGTTTGCCGGCTATGCAACGACATCCGGTCAACTGCTTGGTCTGCAGATTCTCCCGGCGTCATATTTCAGTCAGCAGTTCTGAGACCGTTGACTTTGGTTAATTTGCACACGTGTCGTGAACGGGCTATCAAAAGAAGATCGGTTTTAAAATAAAAGACCTTACCCTACCTTTTTTTTTACTTAGAGTCCATAATTGTTCGATACTACCACTAAGCACTGAACACATAGAGAACTCAAACAGGGGGTAAATCTGTTTTTGTCAGTTTTTGAATCATAGCGCCCCACAGACTTCGGCTGCACGCTCGGCTGGGAAACTGGATGTTCGGATGGGAACTTCGATGTTCAGCTCTCAGTACAAACAGCGCATAGGATCAAAACTGCTTCAGTCGCACAACGACAGCGGAACGATAAGCACGCGCGTACTTCTTTGCGCTGTGCGATCGTTTCAATGTGTGCGTGTATGTATGCACATGCTGGCATGTGAATGAATGCGTTTTAAGTGAAGTTTGACAACAGGCAAATGCTTCGGCCGGCGCGCTGGCAGCCTGAAGTCAATTTTGTGTTTCGACGTCTAGAGCAAAGAGACTAAGAACAGTGGGCAAAGTCGATTATCTTGCGGAAAAAAATTTAAGACTTCCGAAAACATTTGGCATGCTACATCAGAATAATTTTATTTAGTAAATGCATATATGTGTATTCAAAACAGTTTGTTTTGATTTGCAGATTTTGTCAATATTAGTAAACCCATGAACCAAAAACAAAAATGTAGTCACTTAACTTTTTTGCGATGTTATAAAATTGCATTGCAAAATGTAATATAATAATATATAATAATATTATATTAATTCAATCTACTCAATATATTATAAATACACATGATTCCAAATTTTAAAAGTTATTTCCACCAAATAACCATTTTGGCATACTGTAATTCGGTCTCTTGGCTTTCGATGGCAACACAAAAACAAAACACACAGATGGTTTCACGCTGGGCAGGCCCGTAACTAAGTGTGTACAGGGCCTGTAGTGCACAAGGGCCCCTAGCTGACAGCGATGTCGGCTACCAAACATAGATAGGTTTTAAATGTTAATATATTTGGATAATTTGATTCCCTTAGTAAACACAAATAAATTCATTAAGTAAAGTAATTAAACCAGCGACCCCGAGAAGTTTTACATAAGGGCTCGAAAAAACCTTGCTACGGCCCTGTACCTCAGTCGTTTCGGTCTCGACGGCGAAACACAAAATTGACTTCAGGCTGCCAGCGCGCCGGCCGAAGCATTTGCCTGTTGTCAAACTTCACTTAAAACGCATTCATTCACATGCCAGCATGTGCATACATACACGCACACATTGAAACGATCGCACAGCGCAAAGAAGTACGCGCGTGCTTATCATTCCGCTGTCGTTGTGCAACTGAAGCAGTTTTGATCCTATGCGCTGTTTGTACTGAGAGCCGAACATCGAAGTTCCCATCCGAACATCCAGTTTCCCAGCCGAGCGTGCAGCCGAAGTCTGTGGGGCGCTATGATTCAAAAACTGACAAAAACAGATTTACCCCCTGTTTGAGTTCACTATGTGTTCAGTGCTTAGTGATACTACTACTTAAAAGAAATATCGTCACGTAAGCCTTTATATGCGTCTGTGTATGCATATGTGTATATGTATGTAGCATTTCATTGGTCAAGCGCAAATGTATGTATGTGTGTTTGTGCGTTTGAATGTAAACAATGCGTGAGAAAAGAAAAGAAGAGAAGAACAAGAAATGGCGCTACGCGCTCACAAACTCTTTCCTTTTCTTTAGTACATGAGCATTGCAATGACGTCACACCTTGCAGGTCTGTATACAAAATCATAGCGAACAATGTTTTTGTTTAATAACGACTGTGTTTGTTGTCCGATCGGATTTAAATTAGCTAAGTATGTTCTTACTCAGAATGTTGTATCGTGTATAGTCGCTCACAAATTATCGATGTGCGGGGGCGGGGGCGTGTGACCCACAATTTGAAATAAACTTCATCTGCGCCGGGTAAATAGAAACCTTCATGCCGAATTTGGTGTCTCTAGCTTTTATAATAGCTGAGATCTGTGTGTTCATTTGGACAAACAGAGAGAAATGGCTTAATTGACTCCGCTAGTGATCCTGAGCAAGAATATATATATTTTATGGGGTCTCCCACGCGTCCTTCTGCCTGTTACAAACATTTTCATAGATTAGTGTAAAAAATGGCGAATCAATACTGCAGATCGGAAAGAAGCCATGCTGCATAGAAAAGTCCAAATTTAAAACAAGAGCAACAGTCGAGCGGCACGCGACAGTGGGATACCCTTCCACCTTTTGAAACGTAAAGAGTCAATAATTGTACAATACTTCTACTTAATAGAAATATCGTAACGTAAGCCTTTATATGCGTCTGTGTATGAATACGTGTATATGCGTGTATCATTTCATTGGTCAAGCACAAATGTATGTATGTGTGTGTGTGCGTTTGAATGCAAAAAATGCGTGTACATAGAAAAGAAGAGAAGAACAACAGATGGCGCTACGCGCTCGCATTCTCTTTCCTTTTCTTTCCAACATGAGCATTGCAATGACGTCACAGCTGGCTGGTCTGTATACAAAATCAAAGCGAGCAAGGTTTTTGTTTAACAACTTCTGTGTTTGTTGTCCGATCGGATTGGAATTTTAACATTATGTTTGTATTATAATTAGCTAAGTATAGTCTTACTCAGAATGTTGTATCCTCTATATGTCGCTGGCAAATTAGCTTTAAAGATGAAATTATTGATTTGCGTGGGCGGGGGGCGTGGCACCCAACATTTGAAATAAACTTCGCCTGTCCCGGATCAACAGAAACCTTCATGCCAAATTTGGTGTCTCTAGCTTTTATAATAGCTGAGATCTGTGTGTTCATCTGGACATACAGACATCCGGACAGACAGACAGACATGGCTTAATCGACTTGGCTAGTGATCCTGAGCAAGAATATATACACTTTTTGGGGTCTCCCACGCCTCCTTCTGCCTGTTACATACATTTGCACAAAGTTAGTATACCCTTTTTTGACCATTTTCAATGGTCGAAGGGTATAAAAAATTTCGTTTAAAAATGAGTCTACATGTGAACATACCCAGAAGTGGAGGAAGTGGCCCTTCAAATGATAGCAATACGGTCAGAGCATTTTTCAATAACGCGAAAATGTCAGCCGAAATTACGGAATCCATGAAATAGTTATCGTCCGTTATGCAACGTTGATTTTGTATCCAGATGCCATTCATTGTAGCAATGGAAATAAATTTGGAGAATTTGCACTTGACACTGCCAAAGAACTTGTTAATTTATCCCTGGTACTATCTTCACCCCTTACTACACAAAGTGGTTGTTCATGCTCCAAATGTCATAAATTATGTGCTTTTTCCAATCTGAAGAAGCTGCAGATTCCAAAAAACAAGGACATTAAAACGTTTCGAAGACAATACACTCGGAAGATGTCACGCATTGATACAAATACAGACTAAATAAATAGATTGCTTCTGAGCTCAGATCCATTTATTACTAGCCAAAGAAAACTCCCTCGCCCAAAAAAAGTCTATATTATTAAAATCAGCATATGATCTTTTAGATAGCACAAATTTATTCGATTAAATTTAAATTTAAGTTCATAAAATTTTGATTGTTTTCTTTTTGTTACCGAATAACATACTTCATTTGTTTCAAACCAAATATCTACCACTTAATATTCTCTGGTCTATAATTTTTGTTATCACAACCGATCGATCATATGACAGCTACATGATATACTGGTCCGATCCGTCATATATTAACTTACTTTAAATTTGTAAAAATGTTATGCAAAGTTTCAAGCCTCTATCTTAAATATAAGTATTTATGGCTGCCCTCCGCGTACAACGGGAACCAGTGCACTATGGGCAAAAAGCCCGGAATTTCTGCATAAAGTCAATTTTTTTATGTGTGTGGAACTTAAAATTAAATGTTTTTACCATTTATGAACTCTCCGAGATAATGAAAATGAATTTTAAAAATTTTTAGAGCTTGCGGTTTGAAAATGCCGAGCAATCAATGTCAACTGACCAATAGCTTATCGAAATCCAACCGTAATTATTTATTAACTTTGTGTTATTATTGCGGCTTGTTTTGTAAAGCTAGGAAAATTTAGAAATATTGAAAATAATAGTACAAGTATGTAGATTTATTGTTGTATCTTGGTTTATATATATTTTATATTATTCGTCGTGTATCGTCAAGTGTTGCTCGAGTATTTTTACAGCTGAAATATAGAAAATGTTGATGTGTTCAGTGGAGTGTAACTTATTTGGAGCGCGCGAGAGCGCGCAACTACAATCGGTATGTTTTTCGTTATAGAGTTAAGATTACGCTGATAATAAAATCTTTTGCCCGTTTTTACCCCTTTTCGAAAAAAATGTCATGTTGCAGCTGAGTATCGAAACTCATACTCAGCTGCAACATGGCATCACCAAACATTGCTGGAGGTTTGGGATAGCAACAGACGGGGTGACTAAAAAAAATCAAGTCAGAAACTCACCCGCAGCTCAAATTAAGGCCATTATGCACACTTTTATAGTCCACGTAAAGAAATATTTACCAAAATGCAACCGTATGATGTGAAAGTTTTGAGTAAATCATTCAAGATGACTTTCGCAGGCAATTATCATAACCTAGGATGAAGAAGTTACGGATCCATCTCTATCTAAAATGGGAAGACCGAATCTAAGCTTTAATCTTGATTTTGCAACCGATACAGATTTTTGCACGCAGCATTTGTTACATGCTGCTTCTTGTTCTGCGAAAAAGGCTAAGAACGATGAATTATTTAAAGCGTGTAATGAAATCAGGGAAGAACAGACAGCGAACACGACAGTAGTCCAAGAACTTTTGATGATTATACCCCTTGCACCTGAAGAAGCATTGGCGTTTTTGTTGGAAAATGAACTAACCGAAAAGTAGTAGAACAATATGCACCATCTTAATAAAGTTTATGGCTGCAACATTTTCCCTCTATATTCAAGTAGTCTTTAAGTAGTCAAAGCGATTTGCAGACCAGCTCAAACAGACTCCCTTAAAATATTTCTCAGGTGTGGTTGGAGGTGTGGGTGTGGGAGAAGAAGTTGAACATGTGGTTTGATTAAAAAACAAAAAAAAACTAAAATTCTATAATAATATTTCTCATGTTTGTGCAAAATTTGAATGCTCTAGCTATAAAACTGGACTTTATGCAGAAATTCCGGGCTTTTTGCCCATAGTGCAGTGTGCGCCGCCTGTATGGCACTGCTGCTTTGAAATTTGTCGTGACACCGTTGCTCCGGCGCCTTGTGCTGTCTGTGCACACGCTCTGGGTACCGCAGGCACCGTTACTTCTGTGCACGCTGGGCGTGGGCGCCGAGCGCCTGGGATTCTGTTCGTGTCATGTACCCTGTGTCCTGGTTTTGCTTACACCCTTTTCAAATGTTTTTGCCTACATTTCAAACACTGTGGGGTAAATTAGGCTTAAGTTTAACTTATTAATACATTAGAATCCGGGTAATAGCGACTTTCAAGGGACCGACGATTTTACGTCGTTATACCCGGAAGACGCACTAACAGAGAAGTGGAAAAATATTATTTTTGTTTATTTTATGGTTGCCATGTTCGTAATATGTTTTAACGTAAAACAAATTAATTTTTTAATCAAACAAAAATTTAGTTAATTTTATTTAATAATATAAGTTTTTCATATGTCGTGTACATATGTATAATGCGTATTCATAAGCATAACATAACATTTCATGTTGTGTGGCTCACTCAGAATTCTTTTGCCACAGTAACGTTGCGCTCACCGGGTTCCAAGCGCCTAATAATTTGCATTTTTTCTTCGTTTTAAAGAATTTTGTGAGCGTAATGCACAAGTCGCAAGCGTAAACTGAATGAGCTCATCATGCGCATTTAGTGCATTAACGCACATTTAGCGAATTTACGCATTAAGTTTTATTGGAAAAAAGCTGAAAAAAACTAGAAATATAACGTGACATCTCATGGAATATAGGTAAGGCTGCAAACATAGTGCGCGCTGAGACGAAGACGAAGATGAAGACGAAGCTGAAGACGAATTGCTTGCGTTGCGAGTAAGCTAATAGGTTGCATAGTGCAAGATGAATTGGATGCGCTTTTGTTGTGTTAGTCGCAATGGATTTCTCATCGGATGATGATCTGCTAATTGAGCAGAGTTTATTTTTTAAATTAAAATTTAAAAAAGCAAATAAAAAAATTCATCCCATTAATTTGGGAAGAAAAGCATTTGGCGAATTTCATCATTTGTTTGATGAGCTGCGCCAAGATGAGAAAAAATTTGTGGAGTACACCAGAATGAAAATGAGCACGTTTGATTATATTATAAAAAAAATTGAACCATTAATCATTCAAAATTGGACGAATTTTAATAAAACCCCAATTATGCCTGCTGAAAGGTTAATTGTGACGTTAAGGTAGGAAATTATTTTAAATATATTTATACCCTTCGACCATTGAAAATGGTCAAAAAAGGGTATACTAACTTTGTGCAAATGTATGTAACAGGCAGAAGGAGCCGTGGGAGACCCCACAAAGTATATAGATTCTTGCTCAGGATCTCTAGCCAAGTCGATTAAGCCATGTCTGTCTGTCTGTCCGGATGTCTGGATGTCCGGATGAACACACAGATCTCAGCTATTATAAAAGCTAGAGACACCAAATTTGGCATGAAGGTTTCTGTTGATCCGGGACAGGTGAAGTTTATTTCAAATGTTGGGTGCCATGCCCCCCGCCCACGCAAATCAATAATTTTTTCTTTTACACTGATTTGCGAGCGACAAATAAAAGATACAACATTCTGAGTAAGACAATATTTAGCTAATTATAATACCAACATCATGTCAAAATTCCAATCCGATCGGACAACAAACACAAAAGTTATTAAACAAAAATCTTGTTCGCTTTGATTTTGTATACAGACCAGCATACTGTGACGTCATTGCAATGCTCATGTAGGAAAGAAATGGAAAGAGAATGGAGCGCGTAGCGCCATCTGTTGTTCTTTTCTTCTTTTCTATGCAAACTCATTTTTTGCATTCAAACGCACACACACACATACATACGTTTGTGCTTGACCAATGAAATGATACACGCATATACACGTATTCATACACAGACGCATATAAAGGATTACGTTACGATATTTCTATTAAGTAGAAGTATTGTACAATTGTTGACTCTTTACGTTTCAAAAAGGTCGAAGGGTATCCCACTGTCGCGTGCCGCTCGACTGTTGCTTTTCTTACTTGTTAGTTTTATTAATTTTATTGATTTTAACTTTTCATTTAATTACTTGTTTATTCACTGTCTTAACTTAATTTGAGAATGTAATAATATTTCCTGATGTAACAAAAGTGCTTGGTTCCTGTGGGGATAAAGCATTATCAGAATATTGATTTGATGAAGATTCCTGTAGAGTCGGTGATGGTACAGATATCTGAATATTTTGTAAATTAAAAGAGCGCCCCATGTTGTACGCATGATTATAGACTGCTTTTTGCATTTCCATTCTGCACAAAAGCTTCGTTTGCGGATCCATTTTTTTAACGTGTGGCAATAGGCTCACAAAACAAGCCATGTCTTCATCGTCGGCTGGAATCTTGTTTTTTGTTTTCTGTTCTAACAGCTCCAACTTCTTTTTTTCGATCAGCATTTTTTCGATTGAGCATTTCACCTTCTATGTTATTATGAGGCCGTTTAAGATTTCTAGGAGGATGATGTGGGGTGGACGTTTGCACTTCAAACGTACTTATGTCGCTTTCTTCCTCATATTGCGGCACCTCAATATCTACACTATTAACATCTTCGCCAATATTATCTTGTACTTCATTGTTTTTTTGGCGACATAAATTTCCGGAAGACTGGCGACACTTTGTCTGGTCCTTTATAAACATCATGGACTCGAAATGACTCCATTGAGAACACATCTCGTTGACTGCATCAGGGCCAGCGTCGCCAGAACGGTTCGGTGGACATTTCCTTAATTCAGCTCGAAACGTGTCCCTTAATTGTTCCCATTTTTTTTCAAAGTATATTAAAATATTAAAGTGTCATTAGTTGCATAACATTGTTTTCAATTTTTTTCTTATTTTAGATATCTCGCTTCATTCATATCAATCTCTTTTAACTTTCGATTGGGTGCTTCAACGGTTCATTCTATTGTTATAGAGACATGTGAAGCTTTGTGGACAGTTTTGCAGCCTATACATATGGCTGTGCCCACAGAACAAAATTTAAGGAAAGTTGCGGATCAGTATTGGAATCTTTGGGAATTTCCAAATTGTGTTGGATCTATTGATGGAAAGCACATACGTCTCAAATGCTCAGCGAATTCAGGATCAATGTTTTATAATTATAAAAAAATTTTCTCAATAGTGCCGCAGGCAGTCGCTGACGCAAAATGTAAATTTGTTGCTATCGAAGTTGGTGGTTACGGACGTCAGAGTGATGGTGGAACTTTGCTTCCTCAGCGATTTACACAATGAAAAATTCTGGAGATTTACAGTTTCCGAAGGATTCTTATTTGCCAAATACCACAATATCTATGCCATATGTGTTGCTTGCAGATGAAGCTTATACGCTTTTGGACTGGGTCCTTCGACCATATGCCAGAAGAAATCTAACATTGGGAAATGAATATTTTAATAGTCGTTTGTCCAGAGCGCGAAGGTGTGTGGAATGTGCATTTGGTATAATTAACTCCAAATGGAGAATATTATGGAAGCCAATTGAAACGACACCATCTAACGCAGAAATTATTGTTAAAGCAATATGTATACTGCATAATATGGTACAATGTTAGATTTAGAAGATCTGGACACGCACATGACAGAGGGAGAAAAATTTATAAGCAACAAACCAAAAAATATATTGGAAAGTTCAAAGAAAAGAGGTCGATTCATCAGAGACACGTTTCGTACTTATGTTTGCAGCCATAGAAATGCTGATAGTATTTAAATTTTCAATTTTATTATTATGTATTTCATTTTGATTAAAATTAATTAAATTACTTACCATCAACATTCAATTCGTTTGAAATTTCGTTCCAATTTTGGTCAATTATTTGCCTATTGTGGTAGAGTTTATTTTGCTGGTCCCATAAACAGCGTTTTTAAATACTGCTGCAATTAATTCTTCGTTAATTGCAGACATTTTCACAAAACATGTGCGTCCGTCAAATCACAAAAACCAACTGTGCAAGTTCTAGCATGTTCGGCGCCAAAGCAAAGTCAGACCAAATCGAAAACCAACGGTAAAATAGCAAGCGATTCGTCTTAAAAACAGGACAACAGCGTTTGAAGCTGATTGCTTGCGTTTCGTCTTCATCTTCGTCTTCGTCTCAGCACGCACTATGCTTGCGGGCGAGCGAATTCATATGATTTGTTCTGCACTGTTTTTCGTCTTCAGCTTCGTCTTCATCTTCGTCTTCGTCTTCGTCTCAGCGCGCACTATGTTTGCAGCCTAAGAGGTCTGCACACGCACACTGTAAACATTTTTGTGATGTCAGTCACTGATAGATACATACATTTCTAACAGAGTCCGTTAATGCTTTAATTTGGTGGCATTATTTTGCTGTATTTTTTTTGGCACGTCGCAATATCCGGTTGAATTATGAAAAATCTTGTCGGTATGAGCGGTTTGTCGCTAAAAGCGGAGACGTACTAACCAGAGATCCTTTCATATAACTTTGTATGGGGACCAACCAAGCCATCGAGTTTCCGTCGCAATAGCCGGACTAACGCTATAAGCAGAGTCGTTATAACCGGATTCTACTGTATTTATAAAAATTAAATGTGCTGCGCTTCTTGCAGCGCACAGTTGTCGGCTTTGTATGGGAGAGCGGTCATAAATACAATACTTTTAGTTAAGATAGAAGTTTCAAATTTTGCACAACACTTTTTTATTTTAATTATAAAATGATATCAAAAATTTGGATGGATCGGACCACTATATCCGACAGCTGCCCTATAATGTTCGCCATGAAGGTTGCGCCTAAAAATACTTTTAGTAGTCATATCAGTATACTTAAACAATAAACGAACGCTACAGTCAGGCGCTGACTGTAGAAGGCCATGGATTATTATTGTATACCGTGTATCATTTATTTTCCATTATTTATAATGCAAATTTTGCTTTATTACGATAGGCACAAATTCAATTGAGATACAAAAGAAGAACACATACAGACGTCCGCAAAGTATTTTGTCATGGTAATGCTTTTCTTTATTTTTTAATTAATTCAAAAAATGTATGAAAATCGTTAGGTATTTTAACTTAGATTTGTAGTATATACCCCCTTTTGAATTGATAACCTTTTGGAGTCGTGTTGGTACCGAATTAACCAAAGTTTGGAGATAATCAATTGAAATGTCCTTCCAGGCATTTTGTACTTCAATAATGGTTTCATCTCTTGTTCTTGTTCAATCAGCAGATCGCTTATGTTTTACATATGACCATACATTTTCAATTATATTTAAATCTGGACTTTGGGGTGGCCAATCCAGCGTGTTCACTCTAACTTTTAACAAAAACTGTTTTATTAATTTGCTTGTGTGACATGGTGCGTTATCCTGTTGGAGGACGAATGCTTCCCCGATCAATTTATCGCCAGAAGGAAACGCGTGATTATTCAGGGTTTCTAAATACTTTTGTTGGTTCATGGAACCCTCGATAGGAACCAAAGCTTCTACCCCATTAAATGATACGCTACCCAAAAACATGACACTTCCGCCACCATGACTTACTTTTTGGCGAAAGGGGATACATTTTTAGGCGATGAATGGTATTCGAAACTACTTTCATCAGTTTAAAGAACAATACGCCAAAATGCAGGCGGCTTATTTACATACTTTTTGGCGAAGGCCAACCTCTTAATTTTATTTCTTGCGCTGATGAAAGGGATGTTTCTTGCAATATAGGTATTAAAATGATGTTGTTTCAACCGCCTGCGTATTGTTCTTTCACTTATTGAAACATTTTTGTCCTTATTCCATTCCAAAGCAACCATTTTCGGCGTTTTTAATGGATCCTTTTTGTCCTCTCTTTCGGTTGTTTTACGACTTCTGCCTGATCGATGCAAATTATTGATGTTTTTTGTGTTTTTGTATTTTTTTTAGTTTATAATAAACAGTTCGGCGTGACAAGTTATATTCTTTTGCGATATATATAACGGAAATACCCAAATCAAAATTTGTCCCTATTTCTGTTCTAATATGAGCCTGCAGCTCAGCTGTTTTAACCATTTTAACTGTAAAAACAATTATTATACTTTTAACTTGTTGTAATAATTCAAAAAACAACAAAAATATTGCACCCACTTGCAAATTTGCCAATATAAGCGACTGGTTTACTCGATGTCAAAATAATTATGCCGTTGTAAAATTCCATTGCTTCTGCTGCGAGCGATATCAGAAAGTGAACAATTGCTTCTGTTTCTGCTTCTGAAAAATCAGAAGTCGCAGTCAAAGCATAAACGCAGCGACGAATATAAAAAATCAGCAGCAGTCGCCGTTTTTCGTTTTTTCGCTTTCTGCTTTGCTGTTGCTTTTGATCGTAGACGTAAATCGCTGCTGCAGCTACCGACGACTTTCGGAAGTCGACAGCAGTCGCAGCAGCATACCATAAGTCGGCGCCTTCGACTGTTCGCTGCTTTTGATTTTCGTTGCTATTGCTGCTGATCAACTTTCGACTTTTTGCTACTTCTGATTTTTGCTGCCGAGCAGCATAAGGCGTCAGACACATGAGGCGACAAATTCATTCAGTAGCCGCGTTTTGTATTTAATTACGAATGACTAAATTTTTTGGAAATTACTTATAGCGTACATTGTTATATAATAAATTTGTAGTTTCATGCTTGTTAATGGATCCCCGCTTTCAACATATATTGTCTCCACAACCAAAAACCGACGCATTAAATCATTTAAAATCAATTTGGGACAGACTATATAGTCTGAACCCTACTGGCAATATGTGTTCAACTCCCAACTCTAGCTTTAATCAAATAGACAACTTCTTTTATGACGAGGAAGACGAAATGTTAGAGGCCTATTTATCGCAAGGCGTTCAATCAAAAGTAAATACAGGGCTTTCCAATAAGAGATGTTATTTTGAATGGCCCGCTATTCCAGTAGGTGTCACTGTTGAGGCTGCAATTTTTTGACATTTGACAATTAGAAACTATGCCATTAATAAAAATGGTACGATACACGCTTCAACAACGCATTGAAATTATAAAAATTCACTATAAATATGGTAAAAATTTGGCAGAGTCGTTTCGTAAAACGAAAAGATTTTTCGGTCCTCGTAAAGCACCTTCTCGGACCGCAATACAGAAATTGGTGGGAAAATTCGAGCTGTTTGCACAAGTTCGTGATGTGAAGAATAAAACACCTCTTATTGGAAAACCCTTTAGTTCAATAGACGTGTACACAAAAATTGTAATCTACAACTTACTCTGGAAAGGAAAGCAGTATACTGACCAGGAGTTATACGCACTTAGTATCGTTTGTTATGCCGTACAGTCAGTACACGCTACAGTCAGGTGCTGACTGTAGAAAGCCATGGATTATCATATTACACCGTGAAAAGTTTGTAAATAACGGTATGGAATCGCCGCTCGAATTTGCTACCGATTATCATATATAATCAGTACCCAGGGAACACCACGGGGAGGCCACTACAAATGTAATGGGGTCAGTTGTTCCCAAAAAGATAAATTTTGGTGACCTTCGAGTCGACTTGAGTTGCTCTGCGCAACCCCAATGTTCCCCAAAAAAATAGATCTGCAATACGTGCAGTCATAGATAGATTCTGTCTATCTATGTAAATTAACAAAATAAATTATAAAATAAAAGATAAATAAAACATAAATTATAAAGTAAAAGATAATAAAATGTATTAACACTACTTAATATATGTGTGGCGACGCAGCCTCAGCGATATGTGCCCGATCTGGCAACCCGGCACCGCCGTAAGCAGACGATAGTTCCGCGGGCGATATTGGCCGTTACATTATTAGACGCTAAGTAGAGAATAGACGCTAAGTTCACACTGTTACTGAATTGTCACACATATTAATTACGCGTATGAAATAAACGCTTTTAGTTAATAACAACTTAGTGTTGATTTCCACATATGTTAATATAATACTTAGTGTTGCGGAACGCATCAAAAATATTATTTAAAAATCATCGCTTAAGCTAACTGACTAACTTATCGATATGAATTCGATATTATTTTTTATCATCTCGAATCGATGCCCTTTCTTTAAAATGTGTAACAACGCAACAGTCGCGCCTTTTCAATTGATCTTGTTCGTAAAAAATTGCCATTAAAATAAAAGTGTTTTGACTATTATATTGACGGAAGAGACTAATTGCTGTGTCTCGCCGCCAAGACAGCGTTAGAAACGGTCGTTCGAGCCGGATTCTAATATTATTACTTGTCAGGTAATTGCCCCAACAACATGGTCCTTCGAGCTTATTTTGGACGGCATTTGGATTTGTCATGATCCTTTGAACATGTTTTCAACGTTGTTAATTATCACAAAAATCAATGCGCAATTTCATCAGCCAATTAATATGTCTGTGTGAGTAGCGTCTATCACATACATTGACGATGACAAATACAAGTGTGTGACAGCAACGCAACAGATTCGTGTATATGTACACACATACATTACTGCCAAACCTAAAATTTGGGTGTATGTGAATTTTGACGACGTACATACATTTACATAGAAAAGTTCCATAGAAAATTAGTGTTGGTAAACGGCTTGACAATGCCAATAACACGTGGAAGCAAAACTTTGAAATCGAATGTGCAAAGACAAGAAATGGACACACCAAAAAACCAGTCTATGAACACTGTAGTTCCAACTGGTGAATTGCCGAGGGTAATTCCAACCAATTGGGATGAAGACATAAGGTCTACGACTACTCATAATTCCCAACAATAAGTGAAGATACAAATGCTACAGTTCCAAATGGAACATTTGAAGAAACAACAGGCATTGCGGACAAAACGAATGCAATTGGAATACGAGGAAAACCAACTAACACTGGAGAGAGAGATGGAAATGGCCAATTTCGACGATAATGGAAATATCCCCAGCGACCAGAAAAGAAGCTTTATTTATGACCAACCAGCAGCAAATCGTACCAAGGAGTGGGTAGAAGTAGACAAAACTGTAAATACATTAGAAAGTTTTATGGCAAGACAAACAATTAAACAAGAACTGCCTTCATTTAGTGGTGACCCTTTAGAATGGCACATTTTCATTGCAGAATTTGAAAATAGCTCTCGTATTTGTAATTTTAGTAATTATGAAAACATAAATCGTTTAAGAAGAGCACTAACAGGTCGTGCAAAAGAATGTGTACAGTCTCTCCTATTATTACCAGATAATGTAACACACATAATTGACATTTTAAGAAATCGTTTCGGGGATAGTAGCTACATAATAAAAATAATCATTAATAAAATACGACTTTTTCCTGTAATTAATGATGATAAATATGACAAACTCATTACATTTTATGATATGATCACAAATCTTATTCACACATTGTTCTCGTTTAATGACATTAATCAAATACGTAATAATTTTTTATTTGACGAAATTTTGGAAAAAATACCGTTCACTCAACGAGTCTCTTTTATGAAATATTATCAAAATACAAAATCTGAACAGCCAAAAGTAATTGTCTTTCACGAATGGTTAGGTCAAACAATAAAAGCGTCCACAGCATTAGGCTTTGGTCACAATAAATCTAAAGAAACCACTTTAATAGTCTCAAATCAAAACAACAGTAATGAGAAATCTTAAATATATTGTAACTTTTGCAAGTCAATTGATCATTTCATAACTGATTGTCGAAAATTTAAAAATGAAACAGTTGAAAAAAAGATGGGAGCATGTAACTCAAAATAAGTTATGCATATCATGCTTTGGCAGAAATCACATTTTAAAAGATTGTAGACGTAAGAAAACTTGTAAAGTAGAAAATTGCAACTGTAGTCATAATTATCTGTTGCACAAAGATAAAAACTGTACGATTCCATCTAAATCTATAGAGATATCCAATGATAATGATAAGCCTAATTTGAACTCTGACATTAATTGTAACATTAATTTAGGTAGTAACGAAGTTCTTTTAAAAGTCATTCCCGTTACGTTAATAGGACCTCAAACGTCAATAGACACATACGCTTTACTTGACAAAGCATCAACAATTTCATTAATAGACGAAGACGTAGCGACAGATCTAGGACTAGTTAGCCCCACAATGCCTTTAAAAATGCAATGGATAAATAACGAAGTGTACGAACAACTAAATTCAAAGGTAGTTAGTTTAAATATAAAAGGCAAAATTAGTTCATCACAGGTATTTACATTAAGGAAAATTAGAACTGTATCTTGTTTAAACTTACCAATGCAAACGCTTTCAATTAATGATATGTCCGAAAACTATAAGTTTTGAAAAAATTTTTCAGCTTGCTCATATCAAAATGCTAAGTCAAAAATTCTAATTGGTCAAGATAATTGGTCGCTCATAGTGTCACGAAAATTGAAATATCAAACATTTAATGGTCCAGTAGCTAGTAAGACTTCACTAGGCTGGGTTGTTCACGGAACGGTAGGTACTTGTCATGTATACAATTGTTTAGGAAACGACAAAGCCATTGACGATTCGGATAAGTTGCATAACCTAGTTAAATCTTATTGGTCTATAGAAAACGTATTATTGACTTTACATGATATTCCAATTTCACTCGACGGTAAAAGATGTTTAGAAATTGTAGACAAGACATTAAAACGCAATGGTGACAGATTTCAATGTGGGCTCTTCTGGAAAAGCGATGACGTGCAGCTTCCTGAGAGCTATAACAACGCATTTTCTAGATTGATTTTATGCGAAAAGAAAATAGATAAAAATCCTGTTTATGGCAAAAAAATACACAGAGACTTTTGAATCCTATATTAAAAAAGGATATATTAAAAAACTGACATTAGAAGAGAAAAATAAAATCTCACCCTTGACGTACTACTTACCACATTGGCGTTCTTAAGAGCAACAAACCTGATAAGCTAAGAATAGTTTTTGACGCTGCCTCTAAAAGTCACGGAATTTCCCAGAATTTTTAAGAATGGGTGAAGAATTGTGGCCACAAAGAAAATTATCTCTTAATATTAAAAATGACAATTACCAAAGTGATTCTGAATTTGAAAACTTAACTGTGTCTCAAAAACAGACTTTTATTTTACCTGAAGTTTCAAGATTTTTGAATTGGATGCGATTTTTAAGAACTGTAGCGTGGGTCTTAAGATATTTGACAAAACTTAAAACAAAAAGGAAATTTCCTACAATAAATGAATTAACTTTTGCAGAGCTATTGGATGCTGAAAATTTAATTTTCCAGAGCGTACAATATGACAAGAATAAAAATGAACTAGAAAGCCTTAAGCAAAATAGATCTATTTCATCTTCAAGTAATTTAAGGAACTTACCAATTTTTTTATCCACAGGTAAACTTATAAGACTTAGAGGTAGATTAAATAATTGAAGTGACGAAGACATGAGTATTGATTCTAAAAACCCTATTATTTTAGACAAAGACCACCCAATAACATACTTACTTATCTACTATTATTTTAGGCACAAAAGATCATTCTGGTCGCAGTGCCTCGCGCCTTCTCTGTTGGGAGACTCCCTCTGTCAAAAATAAAAAAATATCTACTATTATCATTCTAAAAATTGTCATACTAAATGCCGAAATACAGTAAAAAAGATCATTCATAACTGTCAATACTGTAAAAATAAAAAAGCAAAGCCACAGATTCCTTTAATGGGTCAGTTACCAAACTGTCGAATATATCCAACTGAAAGAGCTTTTTTGAATATTGGAATTGATTATTTTGGTCCGATTGAAATAACACAAAAAAGAAGTCAGGTTAAGTGTTATGGAGTTATTTTTACTTGTATAACATCCCGAGCAGTTCATCTTGAAATTGCCGAAGACCTTTCTTGTAATGCAATTATGCATGTGTTTCGTCAATTTAATTGTAGAGGCGGATTTCCTACAGGAATATATTCAGAGAATGGTACAAATTTTAAGAGAGCAGATAAGGACATGAGAGAAATAATTGAAAATTGGTCAGTGATCTTACAAAGTTTTTAACAACAAAGGGTTGCTCTTGGTATTTTAATCCGCCGTTGTCCCCTCACATGGGAGGAGCATGGGAAAGGCTTATACAATCTGTTAAGTGTCTTGTTGAAAGAAAGATACCCCAAAGAATTTACTTTAAAAACATTATTTTGTGAAATTGAATTTATGATAAACAGTAGACCGCTTTTATTTGTACCTTCAGATGACTTTGACAGTGAACCCTTGACACCAAATGATTTATTAATAGGGCCATATTTTAGAGAATCCTTTTACACAGACACCAATGATATTGATTTAAGAATTTTAAACATGTGGAAATCGTCTCAAAGACTAGCAGATATTTTTTGGATTAAGTGGAAAAAAGAGTACAGACAATTATTAATTTATAGTCGAAAATGGAAAAAAGACAATAACAATTTAAAAGAAGGTGACGTAGTTTTAGTAATAGAATCAGAAATGCCTCGGAATGTATGGCCAAAAGGTTTAATAATTAAAACATATCCATCAAGAGATGGACGTGTACGAATAGTCGACGCAAAAATTAAGAACAATATTTTTAAGAGGCCAGTTGTAAAATTAATTAAGCTTGATGTAATTCAAAAATTTTAAAATATTAACGTCGTCTATATTTACTGCCGACCTCAATATTTGGGAGGAGGATGTTGCGGAACGCATCAAAAATATTATTTAAAAATCATCGCTTAAGCTAACTGACTAACTTATCGATATGAATTCGATATTATTTTTTATCATCTCGAATCGATGCCCTTTCTTTAAAATATGTAACAACGCAACAGTCGCGCCTTTTCAGTTGATCTTGTTTGTAAAAAAGTGCCATTAAAATAAAAGTGTTTTGACTATTATATTGACGGAAGAGACTAATTGCTGTGTCTCGCCGTCAAGACAGCGTTAGAAACGGTCGTTCGAGCCGGATTCTAATATTATTACTTGTCAGATAATTGCCCCAACAACACTTAGTATAAATTAAATAAAACATAATTATAAATGAAATAACTATAATACAATTTATTAACATAATTATAAAATAAACTATCATAAATCTGAGCCTGGAACATCAACTAAAACCCCACTATGGTAACTATATATGGTCTCATAAGTGCACGCATTGGCCCTTCCTTCTGAAATATTTGACATCGCCCAATCAATATGAGTATTCAAATTGGTTGTAGATGATGTCAAATCTAAAAGAGACTTATACCCTAAGCTCCCTAATAAGTTAAAAATCCTCCTACTACACCCTCTGAGAGATCGCAAGCACATGTTAAAATCTCCTAAAATTATGGAATGACTTTCTAAAAATGGAAACCTCAAAAATAAGTTCTCAAATTCTGCTTCGAACTTTGGCAATGGATATGCTGGAGTCTTATTGATTATAAGGAAGCCTGTACATTTATATTTCAATACGACACACTAAAAACTGCCGAATTTAAATTATGGGGATCACTATAAAATCGACCAGTAAAAAAAAAGATTAACATTCTCAAATAGTGCGTTTTTTAGGAAGATAAGAATGCCTCTTTTTGGTCGAGTTCTGTTGGCTACTGACTCACAATCTAGCCGTACAACTTGTGTAAAGCCAGGTATTTCAAATATTTCATTTGAGAAAATGGAAGCTTCTACGAAACAAAGAAGACTTGCACGGAGCATTAGCTGATCAGAGCAAATGTCGCTAAAGTGGCAATGCAAACTTTCGGTATTATGGAAGAGCGCAGTAAACCAATTGTCTTTGAATAGACAGTCATAGTGAGAATTTAGGAGTTTTTCGCTTCGTAATATTCTAAGCTCTTGCTCGACTGGTGATTGGGCTTCTGATTTTGGGGGCACAAAATCCCCAACAATGAAAAGGCCGGCAGCATTTGTAGCTCTACTGCAAGCAACATACAAAGCCTCACGACTCATTCGAGAAGTTGTATGGACCACTACTTTACTATAAGTTGCTCCTTGACTTTTGTGAATTGTTATACCTTCTGCAGGTACAACTGGGAATTGGTTACGATCAATTGAAACTTGCTGATTGGAATGGAATTCAAAACTTTTTATCGTTTTGAAAATTGGCGTCCAAGAACGCTCTAAGGGATGTGGGCACTTGGCCCGAGCACTATTATCTAAAAATTTGATCCAAAGAATTAGGGGGGGAGAATTGGATGTATTGAAACCTATGTCCATAAGAATCCCTGAAGCTCCATTAACTAAACCATCAGCTGTATCAATATTGACCGTAACCATGTATTTGGCAGTAGATTTTAAAATTAATGAAGTTGATAGACCTTGAGTTTTGGAGGTCTTGAAACTTTTGACTGCCTCCAGGTGTCTATTTTTCACTTCAGTGCTAAGATGTGAAGCTTTAATAGAATCAAGAGCTGTTGAAATATATTGGGTAGTTGATATTGAGTTTGATTTTGCCGTATTAAAAATGTCAGTGTCCTCATTTCTATAAAACAAATGAATTACATCATTTGGCAATTCGCTAGCTGGAGAAACTCTGGAACGAAGTAAGGAAATGTCGTCAGACGACATGTGTCCAGATGCCATATTATTTAAAGCTACAGCAATAGCCTGATCATCTCGTTGTCGCATAATCTCGGTAAGTTCAAAAAACTTAAAAGAATCCCAAAGAGAAGATCCGTATATACGGATCATGCGAATCAGAAGTGGATTTGAAAATCCAACGATCTCCAACAGGACTAAGCGTCTGAGATCGCCGAAAACAATAACAGAGATCCCTCCGAATGGTACCTCTCTGTTATCTAAAATTTGTTAAAGCCGGCTATCTAAATATGAAAACATTTTTGCTGCGACCATTGATATTTCATCAATAATGAAAAGTTTAAGATCAATAAATCTTGAACGGAGGGTATTTAGTAAGTCAGGTCCCAAGTTTTTAAATGCGGTCCCAGATTGGTTTATAGGAAGAGAAAACATGGAATGACGGGTAGAACCTCCTATTCCGAAAGCTGCCTTCCCTGTGGGAGCACATAAAAGAATTTTGGCAGTTGAAGGATCGCATCCAGGCCTACGGTTATACAACTGGGACAGGGACTGAAAAATGGCTGAAATAAGCCGACTTTTGCCGACACCGGCGCCGCCACCCACAAACTCATAAAACACATTGTTTTGCTGGGAATTATGCAAAACATGTGTAAAATAGGTTTTTTGCTTAATATTAAGCGACTGAACAATTTTGGACAAATTTTCAGCGGATATTAGTGGCGGAAGTTTAACTATGCGAATAGTATCTTCTGATTCTTGATTCTGATCACCATTGCCATTGACATTCAAAACATTAAGCTGAGAACGTATTTCTGCTCATCATCTTCCTGACCTGGTTCAGCTGTTCTATCCTCAATGTTGGTTTCCATTTCCATGGCCCTCCTAAGCGCGTCTTCTAAATCTTCTAATACATTATATTTCTTAAAATTAAGCTTCACTAAATCTTCATGTGCGCTATATACTTCCTCGCAATTTCTGTCTATCAGCTCTAACTTTTCGTCCCTCCATGGCAAATATAGCATCAAAAGTTCCCTATAATAGCTAGGCCTATCATTATTTATATTAAAACTCCTAAATCTAATGACTTTTGGCTTTGTTCTTTCCCTAACAAAGCCACTGCCATCAAGAAGGGGAAGAAGTGCACCATCTATGACTTCATTGACATCGACATTTTCATTGTCACAATCCTGACGAGTTGCTCTGGTCGACTTAGAAAATGTATAATAAGCTGCAAAATCCGCTAAGCATATGCCGTGAAGGCTATTGGGACGTTGAACGTAATGTTCAATCAATCCGACTTCAAATATGTCCGTTGAATCGGGAGCCATATTTACAAGTTGCTGTCTTGGTTTGAGCATTTTGACCCTATGCTGTGGTAGTGAAGTATTTATATAGGCTTCTCCGTTGCTAGCCTCAGACAATCGGATGCCTAAACAGCAATAGGCGGCTTCCTGAGCAGAAATCTCAGTGCCAGAAATAAATTTGTTACCAATATATTGCAACTTTTGCCTGACTGTGAAATTTCTATTGTGGATCTCGTCCACTGCGTCACGCATCAGCTTGGAAATACCCCTTTGGGACTTGTTTATATAATTAATTATATAACTGCAGCAAGCATAAGGGTCCAAAATGAATTGAATGTCAATATTGGCCCTTTGCATTCCGAGAATATGTTTATTATACGCATTTGTACAAATGGCATTAAAACTTCTCTTCAGAAAAATTTGTGGCTTTTTTAAGCCAGATCTAAGAGCATATATATATTCCTCGTAAGTGAGGTTAACTTGGGAATGAGACAAAAAGTTGTCAAAAATGCTTAAGTGACTGATAGTTTCAGAATCGAATGTGAAGTTTAATACACTCTGTATTTTTTTTAAATTTTCTCGATGAAGGGAATAATTATCAGTCTCTTCGGGAAGAGGCTTCAGAATTTCTGTTCGGGGCATTGGAAAATACGGAATACCAAAGCGACAATAAGAGTTTCCTCCCAATTCACGTTGGCATGAGCGCCCGTGCTTGTGCTTTTGATATTCTATGAATGGAGCGAGTTCTTCATTTGTTATACTTGTGGTAACGAACTGATCGATAAATTCGATAACTGGAAGAATTGAAGATTCATTCTCGAAGTCCACTTTTGGGGCGTCTTTCAGCCAAAACATTCCGTGGATATGAGGTGAACCACTTTGTTGAAACTCGACTCTCCAATAGTATAACACAACGTTGTGTCTACCGAAAACACCTCCTTCTTTTTTCATAATTTTAAACAACTGCCTCCAGCGATTTTCAAAATACCTAACACATGTGACCGGGTCGGTACGAATCAGTCGAACTTTTTCGTTTGAAGCCAACCCAAGTGCCTCCTCTTCCGTAACTTCTTCCTTGTCGAC
>JAECXB010002169.1:0-11689 GCA_018151435.1 Zaprionus africanus
ACTGGTTAAGCACTGGTTAAGCACTGGTTAACGGCACTGGTTAAGCACTGGTTAAGCACTGGTTAAGCACTGGCTAGGCACTGGCTAGGCACTGGCTAGGCACTGGCCAGGCACTGGGCACTGGCTAGGCACTGGCCTGGCACTGGCTAGGCACTGGCTAGGCACTGGCTAGGCACTGGCTAGGCACTGGCTAGGCACTGGCTAGGCACTGGCTAGGCACTGGCTAGGCACTGGCTAGGCACTGGCTAGGCACTTGGCACTGGTTAGGCACTGGCTAGGCACTGGTTAGGCACTGGCTAGGCACTGGCTAGGCACTGGCTAGGCACTGGCTAGGCACTGGCTAGGCACTGGCTAGGCACTGGCTAGGCACTGGCTAGGCACTGGCTAGGCACTGGCTAGGCACTGGCTAGGCACTGGCTAGGCACTGGCTAGGCACTGGCTAGGCACTGGCTAGGCACTGGCTAGGCACTGGCTAGGCACTGGCTAGGCACTGGCTAGGCACTGGCTAGGCACTGGCCAGGCACTGGCTAGGCACTGGCTAGGCACTGGCTAGGCACTGGCTAGGCACTGGCTAGGCACTGGCTAGGCACTGGCTAGGCACTGGCTAGGCACTGGCCAGGCACTGGCTAGGCACTGGCTAGGCACTGGCTAGGCACTGGCTAGGCACTGGCTAGGCACTGGCCAGGCACTGGCTAGGCACTGGCTAGGCACTGGCTAGGCACTGGCTAGGCACTGGCTAGGCACTGGCTAGGCACTGGCTAGGCACTGGCTAGGCACTGGTTAAGCACTGGTTAAGGCACTGTGCACTGGTTAAGCACTGGTTAAGCACTGGTTAAGCACTGGTTAAGCACTGGTTAGGCACTGTTAAGCACTGGTTAAGCACTGGTTAAGCACTGGTTAAGCACTGGCTAGGCACTGGTTAAGCACTGGCTAGGCACTGGCTAGGCACTGGCTAGGCACTGGCTAGGCACTGGCTAGGCACTGGCTAGGCACTGGCTAGGCACTGGCTAGGCACTGGTTAAGCACTGAGGCACTGGCTAGGCACTGGTTAGGCACTGGTTAGGCACTGGCTAGGCACTGGTTAGGCACTGGTTAGGCACTGGCTAGGCACTGGCTAGGCACTGGCTAGGCACTGGCTAGGCACTGGCTAGGCACTGGCTAGGCACTGGCTAGGCACTGGCTAGGCACTGGCTAGGCACTTAGGCACTGGCTAGGCACTGGCTAGGCACTGGCTAGGCACTGGCTAGGCACTGGCTAGGCACTGGTTAGGCACTGGTTAGGCACTGGCTAGGCACTGGCTAGGCACTGGCTAGGCACTGGCTAGGCACTGGCTAGGCACTGGCTAGGCACTGGCTAGGCACTGGCTAGGCACTGGCTAGGCACTGGCTAGGCACTGGCTAGGCACTGGCTAGGCACTGGCTAGGCACTGGCTAGGCACTGGCTAGGCACTGGCTAGGCACTGGCTAGGCACTGGTTAGGCACTGGCTAGGCACTGGCTAGGCACTGGCTAGGCACTGGCTAGGCACTGGCCAGGGCACTGGCTAGGCACTGGCTGGGCACTGGCAGACACTGGCTAGGCACTGGCCAGGGCACTGGCTAGGCACACTGGCTAGGCACTGGCTAGGCACTGGCTAGGCACTGGCTAGGCACTGGCTAGGCACTGGCTAGGCACTGGCTAGGCACTGGCTAGGCACTGGCTAGGCACTGGCTAGGCACTGGCTAGGCACTGGTTAGGCACTGGTTAGGCACTGGTTAGGCACTGGTTAAGCACTGGGCAAGGACACTGGTTAAGCACTGGTTAACCACTGGTTAAGCACTGGTTAAGCACTGGTTAAGCACTGGTTAAGCACTGGTTAAGCACTGGTTAAGCACTGGTTAAGCACTGGTTAAGCACTGGTTAAGCACTGGTTGGCTAAGCACTGGTTAAGCACTGGTTAAGCACTGGTTAAGCACTGGTTAAGCACTGGTTAAGCACTGGTTAAGCACTGGTTAAGCACTGGTTAAGCACTGGTTAAGCACTGGTTAAGCACTGGTTAAGCACTGGCTAGGCACTGGCTAGGCACTGGCTAGGCACTGGCTAGGCACTGGCTAGGCACTGGCTAGGCACTGGCTAGGCACTGGCTAGGCACTGGCTAGGCACTGGCTAGGCACTGGCCAGGCACTGGCTAGGCACTGGCTAGGCACTGGCTAGGCACTGGCTAGGCACTGGCTAGGCACTGGCTAGGCACTGGCTAGGCACTGGCTAGGCACTGGCCAGGCACTGGCTAGGCACTGGCTAGGCACTGGCTAGGCACTGGCCAGGCACTGGCTAGGCACTGGCTAGGCACTGGCTAGGCACTGGCTAGGCACTGGCTAGGCACTGGCTAGGCACTGGCTAGGCACTGGCTAGGCACTGGCTAGGCACTGGCTAGGCACTGGCTAGGCACTGGCTAGGCACTGGCTAGGCACTGGCTAGGCACTGGCTAGGCACTGGCTAGGCACTGGCTAGGCACTGGTTAGGCACTGGTTAAGCACTGGTTAAGCACTGGTTAAGCACTGGTTAAGCACTGGTTAAGCACTGGTTAAGCACTGGTTAAGCACTGGTTAAGCACTGGTTAAGCACTGGTTAGGCACTGGTTAGGCACTGGCTAGGCACTGGCTAAGCACTGGCTAGGCACTGGCTAAGCACTGGCTAGGCACTGGCTAGGCACTGGCTAGGCACTGGCTAAGGCACTGGTCTAGGCACTGGCTAGGCACTGGCTAGGCACTGGCTAGGCACTGGCTAGGCACTGGCTAGGCACTGGCCAGGCACTGGCTAGGCACTGGCTAGGCACTGGCTAGCACTGCAGGCACTGGCTAGGCACTGGCTAGGCACTGGTCTAGGCACTGGCTAGGACTAAGGCACTGGCTAAGCACTGGCTAGGCACTGGCTAGGCACTGGCTAGGCACTGGCTAGGCACTGGCTAGGCACTGGCTAGGCACTGGCTAGGCACTGGCCAGGCACTGGCTAGGCACTGGCTAGGCACTGGCTAGGCACTGGCTAGGCACTGGCTAGGCACTGGCTAGGCACTGGCTAGGCACTGGTTAAGCACTGGTTAAGCACTGGTTAAGCACTGGTTAAGCACTGGTTAAGCACTGGTTAAGCACTGGTTAAGCACTGGTTAAGCACTGGTTAAGCACTGGTTAGGCACTGGCTAGGCACTGGCTAGGCACTGGCTAGGCACTGGCCAGGCACTGGCTAGGCACTGGCTAGGCACTGGCTAGGCACTGGCCAGGCACTGGCTAGGCACTGGCTAGGCACTGGCTAGGCACTGGCTAGGCACTGGCTAGGCACTGGCTAGGCACTGGCTAGGCACTGGCTAGGCACTGGCTAGGCACTGGCTAGGCACTGGCTAGGCACTGGCTAGGCACTGGCTAGGCACTGGCCTGGTTAGGCACTGGCTAGGCACTGGCTAGGCACTGGTTAGGCACTGGTCTAGGCACTGGTTAAGCACTGGTTAAGCACTGGTTAAGCACTGGTTAAGCACTGGTTAAGCACTGGTTAAGCACTGGTTAAGCACTGGTTAAGCACTGGTTAAGCACTGGTTAAGCACTGGTTAAGCACTGGTTAAGCACTGGTTAAGCACTGGTTAAGCACTGGTTAAGCACTGGTTAAGCACTGGTTAAGCACTGGCTAAGCACTGGTTAAGCACTGGTTAAGCACTGGTTAAGCACTGGATAAGCACTGGTTAAGCACTGGTTAAGCACTGGTTAAGCACTGGTTAAGCACTGGTTAAGCACTGGTTAAGCACTGGTTAAGCACTGGCCAGGCACTGGCTAGGCACTGGCTAGGCACTGGCTAGGCACTGGCCAGGCACTGGCCAGGCACTGGCCAGGCACTGGCTAGGCACTGGCTAGGCACTGGCCAGGCACTGGCCAGGCACTGGCTAGGCACTGGTTAGGCACTGGTTAGGCACTGGCTAGGCACTGGCTAGGCACTGGCTAGACACAGGCTAGACACTAGCTAGGCACTGGCTAGGCACTGGCTAGGTACTGCCTAGGCACTGGCTTGGCACTGGCCAGGCACTGGCCAGGCACTGGCTAGGCACTGGTTAGGCACTGGTTAGGCACTGGCTAGGCACTGGTTAGGCACTGGCTAGGCACTGGCTAGGCACTGGCTAGACACAGGCTAGACACTAGCTAGGCACTGGCTAGGCACTGGCTAGGCACTGGCTAGGCACTGGCTAGGCACTGGATAGGCACTGGCTAGGCACTGGCTAGGCACTGGCTAGGCACTGGCTAGGCACTGGCTTGGCAATGGCTAGGCACTGGCTAGGCACTGGCTAGGCACTGGCTAGGCACTGGCTAGGCACTGGCAAGGCACTGGCTAAGCACTGGCTAGGCACTGGCTAGGCACTGGCTAGGCACTGGCTAGGCACTGGCTAGACACTGGCTAGGCACTGGCTAGACACTGGCTAGGCACTGGCTAGGCACTGGCTAGGCACTGGCTAGGCACTGGCTAGGCACTGGCTAGGCACTGGCTAGGCACTGGCTAGGCACTGGCTAGGCACTGGCTGGCACACTGGACACTGGCTAGGCACAGGCAAAACACAAGATAAAAAGGCACTAGACACAGGCTTAATTCAGGCTAGACACTGGCTAGGCACTGGCTACGCACTGGCAAGACGCTGGCTAGGCACTGGCCTAGGCACTGGCTAGGCACTGGCTAGGCACTGGCTAGGCACTGGCTAGGCACTGGCTAGGCACTGGCTAGGCACTGGCCAGGCACTGGCTAGGCACTGGCTAGGCACTGGCCAGGCACTGGCTAGGCACTGGCTAGGCACTGGCTATTCACTGGCTAGGCACTGGCTAGGCACTGGTTAAGCACTGGTTAAGCACTGGTTAAGCACTGGTTAAGCACTGGTTAAGCACTGGTTAAGCACTGGTTAAGCACTGGTTAAGAACTGGTTAAGCACTGGTTAAGCACTGGTTAAGCACTGGTTAAGCACTGGTTAAGCACTGGTTAAGCACTGGTTAAGCACTGGTTAAGCACTGGTTAAGCACTGGTTAAGCACTGGTTAAGCACTGGTTAAGCACTGGTTAAGCACTGGTTAAGCACTGGTTAAGCACTGGTTAAGCACTGGTTAAGCACTGGTTAAGCACTGGTTAAGCACTGGTTAAGCACTGGCTAAGCACTGGTTAAGCACTGGTTAAGCACTAGTTAAGCACTGGATAAGCACTGGTTAAGCACTGGTTAAGCACTTGTTAAGCACTGGTTAAGCACTGGTTAAGCACTGGTTAAGCACTGGTTAAGCACTGGTTAAGCACTGGCCAGGCACTGGCTAGGCACTGGCTAGGCACTGGCTAGGCACTGGCCAGGCACTGGCCAGGCACTGGCCAGGCACTGGCTAGGCACTGGCTAGGCACTGGCCAGGCACTGGCCAGGCACTGGCTAGGCACTGGCTAGGCACTGGCCAGGCACTGGCCAGGCACTGGCTAGGCACTGGTTAGGCACTGGTTAGGCACTGGCTAGGCACTGGCTAGGCACTGACTAGACACAGGCTAGACACTAGCTAGGCACTGGCTAGGCACTGGCTAGGTACTGCCTAGGCACTGGATTGGCACTGGCCAGGCACTGGCTAGGCACTGGTTAGGCACTGGTTAGGCACTGGCTAGGCACTGGCTAGGCACTGGCTAGGCACTGGCTAGGCACTGGCTAGACACTGGCTAGGCACTGGCTAGGCAGTGGCTAGACACTGGCTTGGCACTGGCTTGGCACTGGCTTGGCACTGGCTTGGCACTGGCTTGGCAATGGCTTGGCACTGGCTTGGCACTGGCTTGGCACTGGCTTGGCACTGGTTAGGCACTGGCTTGGCACTGGCTAGGCACTGGCTAAGCACTGGCTAGGCACTGGCTAGGCACTGGCTAGGCACTGGCTAGACACTGGCTAGGCACTGGCTAGACACTGGCTAGGCACTGGCTAGGCACTGGCTAGGCACTGGCTAGGCACTGGCTAGGCACTGGCTAGGCACTGGCTAGGCACTGGCTTGGCACTGGCTAGGCACTGGCTAGGCACTGGCTTGGCACTGGCTTGGCACTGGCTTGGCACTGGCTTGGCACTGGCTTGGCACTGGCTAGGCACTGGCTTGGCAATGGCTTGGCACTGGCTTGGCACTGGCTTGGCACTGGCTAGACACTGGCTAGACACTGGCTAGGCACTGGCTAGGCACTGGTTAAGCACTGGTTAAGCACTGGTTAAGCACTGGTTAAGCACTGGTTAAGCACTGGTTAAGCACTGGCTAAGCACTGGTTAAGCACTGGTTAAGCACTGGTTAAGCACTGGTTAAGCACTGGTTAAGCACTGGTTAAGCACTGGTTAAGCACTGGTTAAGCACTGGTTAAGCACTGGTTAAGCACTGGTTAAGCACTGGCCAGGCACTGGCTTGGCACTGGCCAGGCACTGGCTTGGCACTGGCCAGGCACTGGCTAGGCACTGGCTAGGCACTGGCTAGGCACTGGCTAGGCACTGGCTAGGCACTGGCTAGGCACTGGCTAGGCACTGGCCAGGCACTGGCTAGGCACTGGCTAGGCACTGGCTAGGCACTGGCTAGGCACTGGCTAGGCACTGGCTAGGCACTGGCTGGGCACTGGCTAGGCACTGGCTAGGCACTGGCTAGGCACTGGCTAGGCACTGGCTAGGCACTGGCTAGGCACTGGCTAGGCACTGGCTGGGGCACTGGCTAGGCACTGGCTAGGCACTGGCTAGGCACTGGCTAGGCACTGGCTAGGCACTGGCTAGGCACTGGCTAGGCACTGGCTAGGCACTGGCTAGGCACTGGCTAGGCACTGGCTAGGCACTGGCTAGGCACTGGCTAGGCACTGGCTAGGCACTGGCTAGGCACTGGCTAGGCACTGGCTAGGCACTGGCTAGGCACTGGCTAGGCACTGGCTTGGCACTGGCTAGGCACTGGCTTGGCACTGGCTTGGCACTGGCTTGGCACTGGCTTGGCACTGGCTTGGCACTGGCTAGGCACTGGCTTGGCACTGGCTTGGCACTGGTTAGGCACTGGCTTGGCACTGGCTAGGCACTGGCTAGGCACTGGCTAGGCACTGGCTAGGCACTGGCTAGGCACTGGCTAGGCACTGGCCAGGCACTGGCTAGGCACTGGCCAGGCACTGGCTAGGCACTGGCCAGGCACTGGCTAGGCACTGGCCAGGCACTGGCTAGGCACTGGCTAGGCACTGGCTAGGCACTGGCTAGGCACTGGCTAGGCACTGGCTAGGCACTGGCCAGGCACTGGTTAGGCACTGGCCAGGCACTGGCTAGGCACTGGCCAGGCACTGGCTAGGCACTGGCTAGGCACTGGCTAGGCACTGGCTAGGCACTGGCCAGGCACTGGCTAGGCACTGGCTAGGCACTGGCTAGGCACTGGCTTGGCACTGGCTTGGCACTGGCTTGGCACTGGCTTGGCACTGGCTTGGCACTGGCTAGGCACTGGCTTGGCACTGGCTAGGCACTGGCTAGGCACTGGCTAGGCACTGGCTAGGCACTGGCTAGGCACTGGCTAGGCACTGGCTAGGCACTGGCACTGGGGCACTGGCTAGGCACTGGCTAGGCACTGGCTAGGCACTGGCCAGGCACTGGCTAGGCACTGGCCAGGCACTGGCTAGGCACTGGCCAGGCACTGGCTAGGCACTGGCCAGGCACTGGCTAGGCACTGGCCAGGCACTGGCTAGGCACTGGCCAGGCACTGGCTAGGCACTGGCCAGGCACTGGCTTATGCACTGGCCAGGCACTGGCTAGGCACTGGCCAGGCACTGGCTAGGCACTGGCTAGGCACTGGCTAGGCACTGGCTAGGCACTGGCTATTCACTGGCTAGGCACTAGCTAGGCACTGGCCAGGCACTGGCTAGGCACTGGCTAGGCACTGGCTAGGCACTGGCCAGGCACTGGCTAGGCACTGGCCAGGCACTGGCTAGGCACTGGCTAGGCACTGGCCAGGCACTGGCTAGGCACTGGCCAGGCACTGGCTAGGCACTGGCCAGGCACTGGCTAGGCACAGGCCAGGCACTGGCTAGGCACTGGCCAGGCACTGGCTAGGCACTGGCCAGGCACTGGCTAGGCACTGGCTAGGCACTGGCTAGGCACTGGCTAGGCACTGGCCAGGCACTGGCTAGGCACTGGCTAGGCACTGGCTTGGCACTGGCTTGGCACTGGCTTGGCACTGGCTTGGCACTGGCTTGGCAATGGCTTGGCACTGGCTTGGCACTGGCTTGGCACTGGTTAGGCACTGGCTTGGCACTGGCTAGGCACTGGCTAGGCACTGGCTAGGCACTGGCTAGGCACTGGCCAGGCACTGGCTAGGCACTGGCCACGCACTGGCTAGGCACTGGCTAGGCACTGGCTAGGCACTGGCCAGGCACTGGCTAGGCACTGGCCAGGCACTGGCTAGGCACTGGCCAGGCACTGGCTATGCACTGGCCAGGCACTGGCTAGGCACTGGCTAGGCACTGGCCAGGCACTGGCTAGGCACTGGCCAGGCACTGGCTAGGCACTGGCTAGGCACTGGCTATTCACTGGCTAGGCACTAGCTAGGCACTGGCTAGGCACTGGCCAGGCACTGGCTAGTCACTGGCTAGGCACTGGCTAGGCACTGGCTAGGCACTGGCTAGGCACTGGCTAGGCACTGGCTAGGCACTGGCTAGGCACTGGCTAGGCACTGGCTAGGCACTGGCCAGGCACTGGCCAGGCACTGGCTAGGCACTGGCTAGGCACTGGCTAGGCACAGGCACTGGCTAGGCACTGGCTAGGCACTGGCTAGGCACTGGCTAGGCACTGGCTAGGCACTGGCTAGGCACTGGCTAGGCACTGGCTAGGCACTGGCTAGGCACTGGCTAGGCACTGGCTAGGCACTGGCTAGGCACTGGCCAGGCACTGGCTAGGCACTGGCTAGGCACTGGCTAGGCACTGGCCAGGCACTGGCTAGGCACTGGCTAGGCACTGGCTAGGCACTGGCTAGGCACTGGCTAGGCACTGGCTAGGCACTGGCTAGGCACTGGCTAGGCACTGGCTAGGCACTGGCTAGGCACTGGCTAGGCACTGGCTAGGCACTGGCTAGGCACTGGCTAGGCACTGGCTAGGCACTGGCTAGGCACTGGCTAGGCACTGGCTAGGCACTGGCTAGGCACTGGCACTGGCACTGGCTTGGCACTGGCTTGGCACTGGCTTGGCACTGGCTTGGCACTGGCTTGGCACTGGCTTGGCACTGGCTTGGCACTGGCTTGGCACTGGCTAGGCACTGGCTAGGCACTGGCTAGGCTTTGGCTAGGCACTGGCTAGGCACTGGCTAGGCACTGGCTAGGCACTGGCTAGGCACTGGCCAGGCACTGGCTAGGCACTGGCTAGGCACTGGCTAGGCACTGGCCAGGCACTGGCTAGGCACTGGCCAGGCACTGGCTAGGCACTGGCCAGGCACTGGCTAGGCACTGGCCAGGCACTGGCCAGGCACTGGCTAGGCACTGGCCAGGCACTGGCTAGGCACTGGCCAGGCACTGGCTAGGCACTGGCCAGGCACTGGCTAGGCACTGGCCAGGCACTGGCTAGGCACTGGCTAGGCACTGGCTAGGCACTGGCTAGGCACTGGCCAGGCACTGGCTAGGCACTGGCTAGGCACTGGCTTGGCACTGGCTTGGCACTGGCTTGGCACTGGCTTGGCACTGGCTTGGCAATGGCTTGGCACTGGCTTGGCACTGGCTTGGCACTGGTTAGGCACTGGCTTGGCACTGGCTAGGCACTGGCTAGGCACTGGCTAGGCACTGGCTAGGCACTGGCTAGGCACTGGCTAGGCACTGGCCAGGCACTGGCTAGGCACTGGCCAGGCACTGGCCAGGCACTGGCTAGGCACTGGCTAGGCACTGGCTTGGCACTGGCTAGGCACTGGCTTGGCACTGGCTAGGCACTGGCTTGGCACTGGCTTGGCACTGGCTTGGCACTGGCTTGGCACTGGCTTGGCAATGGCTTGGCACTGGCTTGGCACTGGCTTGGCACTGGTTAGGCACTGGCTTGGCACTGGCTAGGCTTTGGCTAGGCACTGGCTAGGCACTGGCTAGGCACTGGCTAGGCACTGGCTAGGCACTGGCCAGGCACTGGCTAGGCACTGGCCAGGCACTGGCTAGGCACTGGCCAGGCACTGGCTAGGCACTGGCCAGGCACTGGCTAGGCACTGGCCAGGCACTGGCTAGGCACTGGCCAGGCACTGGCTAGGCACTGGCCAGGCACTGGCTAGGCACTGGCTAGGCACTGGCTAGGCACTGGCTAGGCACTGGCCAGGCACTGGCTAGGCACTGGCTAGGCACTGGCTTGGCACTGGCTTGGCACTGGCTTGGCACTGGCTTGGCACTGGCTTGGCAATGGCTTGGCACTGGCTTGGCACTGGCTTGGCACTGGTTAGGCACTGGCTTGGCACTGGCTAGGCACTGGCTAGGCACTGGCTGGGCACTGGCTAGGCACTGGCCAGGCACTGGCTAGGCACTGGCCACGCACTGGCTAGGCACTGGCTAGGCACTGGCTAGGCACTGGCCAGGCACTGGCTAGGCACTGGCCAGGCACTGGCTAGGCACTGGCCAGGCACTGGCTAGGCACTGGCCAGGCACTGGCTATGCACTGGCCAGGCACTGGCTAGGCACTGGCCAGGCACTGGCTAGGCACTGGCCAGGCACTGGCTAGGCACTGGCTAGGCACTGGCTATTCACTGGCTAGGCACTAGCTAGGCACTGGCCAGGCACTGGCTAGGCACTGGCCAGGCACTGGCTAGGCACTGGCCAGGCACTGGCTAGGCACTGGCTAGGCACTGGCCAGGCACTGGCAAGGCACTGGCCAGGCACTTTAGGCACTGGCCAGGCACTGGTTAGGCACTGGCCAGGCACTGGCTAGGCACTGGCCAGGCACTGGTTAGGCACTGGCCAGGCACTGGTTAAGCACTGGCCAGGCACTGGTTAGGCACTGGCCAGGCACTGGCTAGGCACTGGCCAGGCACTGGCTAGGCACTGGTTAGGCACTGGCTAGGCACTGGCTAGGCACTGGCTAGGCACTGGCCAGGCACTGGCTAGGCACTGGGCTAGGCACTGGCTTGGCACTGGCTTGGCACTGGCTTGGCACTGGCTTGGCACTGGCTTGGCACTGGCTTGGCACTGGCTTGGCACTGGCTTGGCACTGGTTAGGCACTGGCTAGGCACTGGCTAGGCACTGGCTAGGCACTGGCTAGGCACTGGCTAGGCACTGGCCAGGCACTGGCTAGGCACTGGCCACGCACTGGCTAGGCACTGGCTAGGCACTGGCTAGGCACTGGCCAGGCACTGGCTAGGCACTGGCCAGGCACTGGCTAGGCACTGGCCAGGCACTGGCTATGCACTGGCCAGGCACTGGCTAGGCACTGGCCAGGCACTGGCTAGGCACTGGCCAGGCACTGGCTAGGCACTGGCCAGGCACTGGCTAGGCACTGGCTAGGCACTGGCTATTCACTGGCTAGGCACTAGCTAGGCACTGGCTAGGCACTGGCCAGGCACTGGCTATTCACTGGCTAGGCACTGGCTAGGCACTGGTTAAGCACTGGTTAAGCACTGGTTAAGCACTGGTTAAGCACTGGTTAAGCACTGGTTAACCACTGGTTAAGCACTGGTTAAGCACTGGTTAAGCACTGGCTAAGCACTGGCTAAGCACTGGTTAAGCACT
>JAECXB010002171.1:0-27808 GCA_018151435.1 Zaprionus africanus
GTAGCATCGACTCAAATAAAAAAAAAAATGAAGCCCAAAAGTATGCCACAAAAGAGAGAAGAAAAATAATAAAATTAGAGTAGATCCTTAAAAGTATGCTATAAACATTATTAAAACTTTGAAGTAGTTGGCTACACTAATGGACCCATAGGCCAGCTATGATTAGGAGAAAGAGTTGGCGCCGGAGAAAGTGGTGAAAGCGGGAAAAGAAAGTAGTGTGAAAGTTATTAAAATTTTCTGGAACTATCCTGAGGAAAAACACTGGAGATTTCAATATTTCTTTGGGTAAATATTAATGGTGTAAAGAATGAGGAAAAAATGTATATAAATGGAAATACCTAAATAGATTTGGCAAATTTACTCCAATTGGGACCGGACAGAAAGCTGGACTTTGACCAAGGGCCCGTCACCAAGGAATATTACCCAGGTCGGGTTAGACGTCGTCCACCAAACCGGCAGATCGACGAGCTCGGCGGAAATTAACCTTTGTTAAATCATAGCCTATTAAGAAGCAAAATTTAAATAAGGAGCGTTTTCTAAAGCAGACTTCGCCACTCCGTCTTAGCGGAGGGAAAAACATATTAATATTAACATATTAATAGAAACCAATATAGGAATGTTCTGTTAAATTAAGTTTTTGTTTATCTCTAGCATTAACTAAAATAATTCACCTATTTGTTATTATATACTATGTTCACTTTAGGTTATTAGTCTCTTTCCGATTACTGTTTGGTTTTTTTCCGAGAATGTCTAAACTGGAGATTTTTTTTGTTGCTAGGTACTATATTTTGAACTTTTTTTAAAACATTTTAAACAAACAGGTGCCGAGCAAGAGATCGATCTTTCGCCGACGGAAACCGTAAGTAAAATCCATTTTTTTATTACGTTTGAAATATGGTCCAAGCAACTATAAAAAATAAAATATCAAGAACAAGTCACATCTCCTTTTGATAAACAGCCGAAAGTAGGCAATACAAATTTAAAATTTTTGCTAATAATAAAAGTGCAGTTTTAAGCAACGCCTTTAAAACTGTGAAAACGAATGAGATAACAAAAGTGAACAAAGAGAATATTTTAATTACCAACTCAATTCTCTTTAAATGTTAGAAATAGGAATGATTAGTTTAACCACATTAATTTATAACATTACCTTTGAATAATTTAATTAAATCTATAATGTTTTAGAAATTTTAATCTTTTGAACTCGATGCTAACGCTCCCGCTGTTGTAGGGAAAAAGGGGTCGCCTGAACTAAAAGTTCAATGGAGGTGATCATGGTTGGGTGGGCAAACGAGAACTTCTTCAACACCTAAGTTCGCCGGCATACCATTCTAGGCTCCTATCCTATATCCTATTTTCTGTTTGGTCATGTATATCTGTTTTCTCTTCCGGTTTTGTAATTTTCTAGTTCCTTTTGTCGCAGCACGATCTTTCTTGATTTTTTATTATTATTGTTAGTAGCCCTATGTTGTGTGAACAAGACCTCCACCCCCAAAGCCGACGAGCTAGAGCCGGATATAATAACGTGCACAGCTTCACACAGCATTACAACCGATCCCCAAATTTGGTTGCACGCTACAGTACTTCTCCCAGGGCTTGTTCCTTCCCACGGTGGACTACCGTTGGCCCAGAACACTCTGTTTGGCTAAGTACTATCCGGTGTCTTCAAGACATAGTCCGCTATTGTCTCCAAGGCCCCTCCAGTGGCACCCGAAAGATCCCGTCTCTACCCCTCACATTTGCAATAGTATTGCAAGGGGGCGGGATGTTTACGCCGAAACTCGCTGCCCAAAAGTAGGCAGCATATCGACGTAAACAGTGCGAGAGTCACCAAGGGCTCTCGCGCTCTTTTATCCATTAGTATGTTAAGTTTGGCTTAAGTATATGAATTAATGTAAAAAAGAATCAGTATGAAAATAAAAAGTGAAGTGAATGCCACGCGCCCCGAATTGTCTTTTTTCTCGACTTGTTTTCGCGTCGGTCTATTTTCGTTCAGCAACAGGATATTTTCCCCCAAAGTTACGATCCCCCTTAGAAGGAAGACTTTCATTGCCGCCGCCAAAAACAAATAAATAATTTAATTAAACTAAAGTAATCCACTTTAAATATCAACATCGACCAAACCGACCAGACCGGCCAGACCGACCAGACCGACCGGACCGACCAGACCGACCAGACCGACCAGACCGACCAGACCGACCAGACCGACCAGACCGACCAGACCGACCAGACCGACCACACCGACCAGACCGACCGGACCGACCAGACCGACTAAACCGACCAGACCGACCAGACCGACCAGACCGACCAGACCGACCAGACCGACCAGACCGACCAGACCGACCAGACCGACCAGACCGACCAAACCGACCAGACCGACGCCCACCGACCAGACCAACCAGACCGACCAAGCCGGCCAGACCGACCAGACCGACCACACCGACCAGACCGACCGGACCGACCAGACCGACCAGACCGACCAGACCGACCAGACCGACCAGACCGACCAGACCGACCAAACCGACCAGACCGGACCGACCAGACCGACCAGACCGACCAGACCGACCAGACCGACCAGACCGACCAGACCGACCAGACCGACCAGACCGACCAGACCGACCAGACCGACCAGACCGACCAGACCGACCAGACCGACCAGACCGACCAGACCGACCAGACCGACCAGACCGACCAGACCGACCAGACCGACCAGACCGACCAGACCGACCAGACCGACCAGACCGACCAGACCGACCAGACCGACCAGACCGACCAGACCGACCAGACCGACCAGACCGACCAGACCGACCAGACCGACCAGACCGACCAGACCGACCAGACCGACCAGACCGACCAGACCGACCAGACCGACCAGACCGACCAGACCGACCAGACCGACCAGACCGACCAGACCGACCAGACCGACCAGACCGACCAGACCGACCAGACCGACCAGACCGACCAGACCGACCAGACCGACCAGACCGACCAGACCGACCAGACCGACCAGACCGACCAGACCGACCAGACCGACCAGACCGACCAGACCGACCAGACCGACCAGACCGACCAGACCGACCAGACCGACCAGACCGACCAGACCGACCAGACCGACCAGACCGACCAGACCGACCAGACCGACCAGACCGACCAGACCGACCAGACCGACCAGACCGACCAGACCGACCAGACCGACCAGACCGACCAGACCGACCAGACCGACCAGACCGACCAGACCGACCAGACCGACCAGACCGACCAGACCGACCAGACCGACCAGACCGACCAGACCGACCAGACCGACCAGACCGACCAGACCGACCAGACCGACCAGACCGACCAGACCGACCAGACCGACCAGACCGACCAGACCGACCAGACCGACCAGACCGACCAGACCGACCAGACCGACCAGACCGACCAGACCGACCAGACCGACCAGACCGACCAGACCGACCAGACCGACCAGACCGACCAGACCGACCAGACCGACCAGACCGACCAGACCGACCAGACCGACCAGACCGACCAGACCGACCAGACCGACCAGACCGACCAGACCGACCAGACCGACCAGACCGACCAGACCGACCAGACCGACCAGACCGACCAGACCGACCAGACCGACCAGACCGACCAGACCGACCAGACCGACCAGACCGACCAGACCGACCAGACCGACCAGACCGACCAGACCGACCAGACCGACCAGACCGACCAGACCGACCAGACCGACCAGACCGACCAGACCGACCAGACCGACCAGACCGACCAGACCGACCAGACCGACCAGACCGACCAGACCGACCAGACCGACCAGACCGACCAGACCGACCAGACCGACCAGACCGACCAGACCGACCAGACCGACCAGACCGACCAGACCGACCAGACCGACCAGACCGACCAGACCGACCAGACCGACCAGACCGACCAGACCGACCAGACCGACCAGACCGACCAGACCGACCAGACCGACCAGAC
Source organism: Zaprionus africanus (assembly GCA_018151435.1). Lineage (NCBI taxonomy): Eukaryota > Metazoa > Arthropoda > Insecta > Diptera > Drosophilidae > Zaprionus > Zaprionus africanus. The sequence goes on from JAECXB010002171.1 coordinate 3,985, forward strand.
CGACCAGACCGACCAGACCGACCAGACCGACCAGACCGACCAGACCGACCAGACCGACCAGACCGACCAGACCGACCAGACCGACCAGACCGACCAGACCGACCAGACCGACCAGACCGACCAGACCGACCAGACCGACCAGACCGACCAGACCGACCAGACCGACCAGACCGACCAGACCGACCAGACCGACCAGACCGACCAGACCGACCAGACCGACCAGACCGACCAGACCGACCAGACCGACCAGACCGACCAGACCGACCAGACCGACCAGACCGACCAGACCGACCAGACCGACCAGACCGACCAGACCGACCAGACCGACCAGACCGACCAGACCGACCAGACCGACCAGACCGACCAGACCGACCAGACCGACCAGACCGACCAGACCGACCAGACCGACCAGACCGACCAGACCGACCAGACCGACCAGACCGACCAGACCGACCAGACCGACCAGACCGACCAGACCGACCAGACCAGACCGACCAGACCGACCAGACCGACCAGACCGACCAGACCGACCAGACCGACCAGACCGACCAGACCGACCAGACCGACCAGACCGACCAGACCGACCAGACCGACCAGACCGACCAGACCGACCAGACCGACCAGACCGACCAGACCGACCAGACCGACCAGACCGACCAGACCGACCAGACCGACCAGACCGACCAGACCGACCAGACCGACCAGACCGACCAGACCGACCAGACCGACCAGACCGACCAGACCGACCAGACCGACCAGACCGACCAGACCGACCAGACCGACCAGACCGACCAGACCGACCAGACCGACCAGACCGACCAGACCGACCAGACCGACCAGACCGACCAGACCGACCAGACCGACCAGACCGACCAGACCGACCAGACCGACCAGACCGACCAGACCGACCAGACCGACCAGACCGACCAGACCGACCAGACCGACCAGACCGACCAGACCGACCAGACCGACCAGACCGACCAGACCGACCAGACCGACCAGACCGACCAGACCGACCAGACCGACCAGACCGACCAGACCGACCAGACCGACCAGACCGACCAGACCGACCAGACCGACCAGACCGACCAGACCGACCAGACCGACCAGACCGACCAGACCGACCAGACCGACCAGACCGACCAGACCGACCAGACCGACCAGACCGACCAGACCGACCAGACCGACCAGACCGACCAGACCGACCAGACCGACCAGACCGACCAGACCGACCAGACCGACCAGACCGACCAGACCGACCAGACCGACCAGACCGACCAGACCGACCAGACCGACCAGACCGACCAGACCGACCAGACCGACCAGACCGACCAGACCGACCAGACCGACCAGACCGACCAGACCGACCAGACCGACCAGACCGACCAGACCGACCAGACCGACCAGACCGACCAGACCGACCAGACCGACCAGACCGACCAGACCGACCAGACCGACCAGACCGACCAGACCGACCAGACCGACCAGACCGACCAGACCGACCAGACCGACCAGACCGACCAGACCGACCAGACCGACCAGACCGACCAGACCGACCAGACCGACCAGACCGACCAGACCGACCAGACCGACCAGACCGACCAGACCGACCAGACCGACCAGACCGACCAGACCGACCAGACCGACCAGACCGACCAGACCGACCAGACCGACCAGACCGACCAGACCGACCAGACCGACCAGACCGACCAGACCGACCAGACCGACCAGACCGACCAGACCGACCAGACCGACCAGACCGACCAGACCGACCAGACCGACCAGACCGACCAGACCGACCAGACCGACCAGACCGACCAGACCGACCAGACCGACCAGACCGACCAGACCGACCAGACCGACCAGACCGACCAGACCGACCAGACCGACCAGACCGACCAGACCGACCAGACCGACCAGACCGACCAGACCGACCAGACCGACCAGACCGACCAGACCGACCAGACCGACCAGACCGACCAGACCGACCAGACCGACCAGACCGACCAGACCGACCAGACCGACCAGACCGACCAGACCGACCAGACCGACCAGACCGACCAGACCGACCAGACCGACCAGACCGACCAGACCGACCAGACCGACCAGACCGACCAGACCGACCAGACCGACCAGACCGACCAGACCGACCAGACCGACCAGACCGACCAGACCGACCAGACCGACCAGACCGACCAGACCGACCAGACCGACCAGACCGACCAGACCGACCAGACCGACCAGACCGACCAGACCGACCAGACCGACCAGACCGACCAGACCGACCAGACCGACCAGACCGACCAGACCGACCAGACCGACCAGACCGACCAGACCGACCAGACCGACCAGACCGACCAGACCGACCAGACCGACCAGACCGACCAGACCGACCAGACCGACCAGACCGACCAGACCGACCAGACCGACCAGACCGACCAGACCGACCAGACCGACCAGACCGACCAGACCGACCAGACCGACCAGACCGACCAGACCGACCAGACCGACCAGACCGACCAGACCGACCAGACCGACCAGACCGACCAGACCGACCAGACCGACCAGACCGACCAGACCGACCAGACCGACCCGAGACAGGACCAGACCGACCAGACCGACCAGACCGACCAGACCGACCAGACCGACCAGACCGACCAGACCGACCAGACCGACCAGACCGACCAGACCGACCAGACCGACCAGACCGACCAGACCGACCAGACCGACCAGACCGACCAGACCGACCAGACCGACCAGACCGACCAGACCGACCAGACCGACCAGACCGACCAGACCGACCAGACCGACCAGACCGACCAGACCGACCAGACCGACCAGACCGACCAGACCGACCAGACCGACCAGACCGACCAGACCGACCAGACCGACCAGACCGACCAGACCGACCAGACCGACCAGACCGACCAGACCGACCAGACCGACCAGACCGACCAGACCGACCAGACCGACCAGACCGACCAGACCGACCAGACCGACCAGACCGACCAGACCGACCAGACCGACCAGACCGACCAGACCGACCAGACCGACCAGACCGACCAGACCGACCAGACCGACCAGACCGACCAGACCGACCAGACCGACCAGACCGACCAGACCGACCAGACCGACCAGACCGACCAGACCGACCAGACCGACCAGACCGACCAGACCGACCAGACCGACCAGACCGACCAGACCGACCAGACCGACCAGACCGACCAGACCGACCAGACCGACCAGACCGACCAGACCGACCAGACCGACCAGACCGACCAGACCGACCAGACCGACCAGACCGACCAGACCGACCAGACCGACCAGACCGACCAGACCGACCAGACCGACCAGACCGACCAGACCGACCAGACCGACCAGACCGACCAGACCGACCAGACCGACCAGACCGACCAGACCGACCAGACCGACCAGACCGACCAGACCGACCAGACCGACCAGACCGACCAGACCGACCAGACCGACCAGACCGACCAGACCGACCAGACCGACCAGACCGACCAGACCGACCAGACCGACCAGACCGACCAGACCGACCAGACCGACCAGACCGACCAGACCGACCAGACCGACCAGACCGACCAGACCGACCAGACCGACCAGACCGACCAGACCGACCAGACCGACCAGACCGACCAGACCGACCAGACCGACCAGACCGACCAGACCGACCAGACCGACCAGACCGACCAGACCGACCAGACCGACCAGACCGACCAGACCAGACCGACCAGACCGACCAGACCGACCAGACCGACCAGACCGACCAGACCAGACCGACCAGACCGACCAGACCGACCAGACCGACCAGACCGACCAGACCGACCAGACCGACCAGACCGACCAGACCGACCAGACCGACCAGACCGACCAGACCGACCAGACCGACCAGACCAGACCGACCAGACCGACCAGACCGACCAGACCGACCAGACCGACCAGACCGACCAGACCGACCAGACCGACCAGACCGACCAGACCGACCAGACCGACCAGACCGACCAGACCGACCAGACCGACCAGACCGACCAGACCGACCAGACCGACCAGACCGACCAGACCGACCAGACCGACCAGACCGACCAGACCGACCAGACCGACCAGACCGACCAGACCGACCAGACCGACCAGACCGACCAGACCGACCAGACCGACCAGACCGACCAGACCGACCAGACCGACCAGACCGACCAGACCGACCAGACCGACCAGACCGACCAGACCGACCAGACCGACCAGACCGACCAGACCGACCAGACCGACCAGACCGACCAGACCGACCAGACCGACCAGACCGACCAGACCGACCAGACCGACCAGACCGACCAGACCGACCAGACCGACCAGACCGACCAGACGGACCAGACCGACCAGACCGACCAGACCGACCAGACCGACCAGACCGACCAGACCGACCAGACCGACCAGACCGACCAGACCGACCAGACCGACCAGACCGACCAGACCGACCAGACCGACCAGACCGACCAGACCGACCAGACCGACCAGACCGACCAGACCGACCAGACCGACCAGACCGACCAGACCGACCAGACCGACCAGACCGACCAGACCGACCAGACCGACCAGACCGACCAGACCGACCAGACCGACCAGACCGACCAGACCGACCAGACCGACCAGACCGACCAGACCGACCAGACCGACCAGACCGACCAGACCGACCAGACCGACCAGACCGACCAGACCGACCAGACGGACCAGACCGACCAGACCGACCAGACCGACCAGACCGACCAGACCGACCAGACCGACCAGACCGACCAGACCGACCAGACCGACCAGACCGACCAGACCGACCAGACCGACCAGACCGACCAGACCGACCAGACCGACCAGACCGACCAGACCGACCAGACCGACCAGACCGACCAGACCGACCAGACCGACCAGACCGACCAGACCGACCAGACCGACCAGACCGACCAGACCGACCAGACCGACCGACCAGACCGACCAGACCGACCAGACCGACCAGACCGACCAGACCGACCAGACCGACCAGACCGACCAGACCGACCAGACCGACCAGACCGACCAGACCGACCAGACCGACCAGACCGACCAGACCGACCAGACCGACCAGACCGACCAGACCGACCAGACCGACCAGACCGACCAGACCGACCAGACCGACCAGACCGACCAGACCGACCAGACCGACCAGACCGACCAGACCGACCAGACCGACCAGACCGACCAGACCGACCAGACCGACCAGACCGACCAGACCGACCAGACCGACCAGACCGACCAGACCGACCAGACCGACCAGACCGACCAGACCGACCAGACCGACCAGACCGACCAGACCGACCAGACCGACCAGACCGACCAGACCGACCAGACCGACCAGACCGACCAGACCGACCAGACCGACCAGACCGACCAGACCGACCAGACCGACCAGACCGACCAGACCGACCAGACCGACCAGACCGACCAGACCGACCAGACCGACCAGACCGACCAGACCGACCAGACCGACCAGACCGACCAGACCGACCAGACCGACCAGACCGACCAGACCGACCAGACCGACCAGACCGACCAGACCGACCAGACCGACCAGACCGACCAGACCGACCAGACCGACCAGACCGACCAGACCGACCAGACCGACCAGACCGACCAGACCGACCAGACCGACCAGACCGACCAGACCGACCAGACCGACCAGACCGACCAGACCGACCAGACCGACCAGACCGACCAGACCGACCAGACCGACCAGACCGACCAGACCGACCAGACCGACCAGACCGACCAGACCGACCAGACCGACCAGACCGACCAGACCGACCAGACCGACCAGACCGACCAGACCGACCAGACCGACCAGACCGACCAGACCGACCAGACCGACCAGACCGACCAGACCGACCAGACCGACCAGACCGACCAGACCGACCAGACCGACCAGACCGACCAGACCGACCAGACCGACCAGACCGACCAGACCGACCAGACCGACCAGACCGACCAGACCGACCAGACCGACCAGACCGACCAGACCGACCAGACCGACCAGACCGACCAGACCGACCAGACCGACCAGACCGACCAGACCGACCAGACCGACCAGACCGACCAGACCGACCAGACCGACCAGACCGACCAGACCGACCAGACCGACCAGACCGACCAGACCGACCAGACCGACCAGACCGACCAGACCGACCAGACCGACCAGACCGACCAGACCGACCAGACCGACCAGACCGACCAGACCGACCAGACCGACCAGACCGACCAGACCGACCAGACCGACCAGACCGACCAGACCGACCAGACCGACCAGACCGACCAGACCGACCAGACCGACCAGACCGACCAGACCGACCAGACCGACCAGACCGACCAGACCGACCAGACCGACCAGACCGACCAGACCGACCAGACCGACCAGACCGACCAGACCGACCAGACCGACCAGACCGACCAGACCGACCAGACCGACCAGACCGACCAGACCGACCAGACCGACCAGACCGACCAGACCGACCAGACCGACCAGACCGACCAGACCAGACCGACCAGACCGACCAGACCGACCAGACCGACCAGACCGACCAGACCGACCAGACCGACCAGACCGACCAGACCGACCCAGACCGACCAGACCGACCAGACCGACCAGACCGACCAGACCGACCAGACCGACCAGACCGACCAGAGCCGACCAGACCGACCAGACCGACCAGACCGACCAGACCGACCAGACCGACCAGACCGACCAGACCGACCAGACCCGACCAGACCGACCAGACCGACCAGACCCGACCAGACCGACCAGACCGACCAGACCGACCAGACCGACCAGACCGACCAGACCGACCAGACCGACCAGACCGACCAGACCGACCAGACCGACCAGACCGACCAGACCGACCGACCGAGACCGACCAGACCGACCAGACCGACCAGCCGACCGACCGACCAGACCGACCAGACCGACCAGACCGACCGGACCGACCAGACCGACCAGACCGACCAGACCGACCAGACCGACCAGACCGACCAGACCGACCAGACCGACCAGACCGACCAGACCGACCAGACCGACCAGACCGACCAGACCGACCAGACCGACCAGACCGACCAGACCGACCAGACCGACCAGACCGACCAGACCGACCAGACCGACCAGACCGACCGGACTGACCAGACCGACCAGACCGACCAGACCGACCAGACCGACCAGACCGACCAGACCGACCAGACCGACCAGACCGACCAGACCGACCAGACCGACCAGACCGACCAGACCGACCAGACCGACCGGAGCCGACCAGACCGACCAGACCGACCAGACCGACCAGACCGACCAGACCGACCAGACCGACCAGACCGGCCAGACCGACCAGACCGACCAGACCGACGGACCGGCCAGACCGACCAGACCGACCAGACCGGCCAGACCGACCAGACCGACCGGGCCGACCAACCAGACCGACCCGACCAGACCGACCGGAGACCGACCAGACCGACCAGACCGACCAGACCGACCAGACCGACCAGACCGACCAGACCAGACCGACCAGACCGACCAGACCGACCAGACCGACCAGACCGACCAGACCGACCAGACCGACCAGACCGACCAGACCGACCAGACGGACCAGACCGACCAGACCGACCAGACCGACCAGACCGACCAGACCGACCAGACCGACCAGACCGACCAGACCGACCAGACCGACCAGACCGACCAGACCGACCAGACCGACCAGACGGACCAGACCGACCAGACCGACCAGACCGACCAGACCGACCAGACCGACCAGACCGACCAGACCGACCAGACCGACCAGACCGACCAGACCGACCAGACCGACCAGACCGACCAGACCGACCAGACCCGACCGACCAGACCGACCAGACCGACCAGACCGACCAGACCGACCAGACCGACCAGACCGACCAGACCGACCAGACCGACCAGACCGACCAGACCGACCAGACCGACCAGACCGACCAGACCGACCAGACCGACCAGACCGACCAGACCGACCAGACCGACCAGACCGACCAGACCGACCAGACCGACCAGACCGACCAGACCGACCAGACCGACCAGACCGACCAGACCGACCAGACCGACCAGACCCCAGACCGACCGACCGACCAGACCGACCAGACCGACCAGACCGACCAGACCGACCAGACCGACCAGACCGACCAGACCGACCAGACCGACCAGAGCCGACCAGACCGACCAGACCGACCAGACCGACCAGACCGACCAGACCGACCAGACCGACCAGACCGACCAGAGCCGACCAGACCGACCAGACCGACCAGACCGACCAGACCGACCAGACCGACCAGACCGACCAGACCGACCAGACCGACCAGACCGACCAGACCGACCAGACCGACCAGACCGACCAGACCGACCAGACCGACCAGACCGACCAGACCGACCAGACGCCAGACCGACCAGACCGACCAGACCGACCAGACCGACCAGACCGACCAGACCGACCAGACCGACCAGACCGACCAGACCGACCAGACCCAGACCGACCAGACCGACCAGACCGACGACCGACCAGACCGACCAGACCGACCAGACCGACCAGACCGACCAGACCGACCAGACCGACCAGACCGACCAGACCGACCAGACCGACCAGACCCAGACCGACCAGACCGACCAGACCGACCAGACCGACCAGACCGACCAGACCGACCAGGACCGACCAGACCGACCAGACCGACCAGACCGACCAGACCGACCAGACCGACCAGACCGACCAGACCGACCAGACCGACCAGACCGACCAGACCGACCAGACCGACCAGACCGACCAGACCGACCAGACCGACCAGACCGACCAGACCGACCAGACCGACCAGACCGACCAGACCGACCAGACCGACCAGACCGACCAGACCGACCAGACCAGACCGACCAGACCGACCAGACCGACCAGACCGACCAGACCGACCAGACCGACCAGACCGACCAGACCGACCAGACCGACCAGACCGACCAGACCGACCAGACCGACCAGACCGACCAGACCGACCAGACCGACCAGACCGACCAGACCGACCAGACCGACCAGACCGACCAGACCGACCAGACCGACCAGACCGACCAGACCGACCAGACCGACCAGACCGACCAGACCGACCAGACCGACCAGACCGACCAGACCGACCAGACCGACCAGACCGACCAGACCGACCAGACCGACCAGACCGACCAGACCGACCAGACCGACCAGACCGACCGACCACCGACCACCGACCAGACCGACCAGACCGACCAGACCGACCAGACCGACCAGACCGACCGACCAGACAGACCAGACCGACCAGACCGACCAGACCGACCAGACCGACCAGACCGACCAGACCGCCGACCAGACCGACCAGACCGACCAGACCGACCAGACCGACCAGACCGACCAGACCGACCAGACCGACCAGACCGACCAGACCGACCAGACCGACCAGACCGACCAGACCGACCAGACCGACCAGACCGACCAGACCGACCAGACCGACCAGACCGACCAGACCGACCAGACCGACCAGACCGACCAGACCGACCAGACCGACCAGACCGACCAGACCGACCAGACCGACCAGACCGACCAGACCGACCAGACCGACCAGACCGACCAGACCGACCAGACCGACCAGACCGACCAGACCGACCAGACCGACCAGACCGACCAGACCGACCAGACCGACCAGACCGACCAGACCGACCAGACCGACCAGACCGACCAGACCGACCAGACCGACCAGACCGACCAGACCGACCAGACCGACCAGACCGACCAGACCGACCAGACCGACCAGACCGACCAGACCGACCAGACCGACCAGACCGACCAGACCGACCAGACCGACCAGACCGACCAGACCGACCAGACCGACCAGACCGACCAGACCGACCAGACCGACCAGACCGACCAGACCGACCAGACCGACCAGACCGACCAGACCGACCAGACCGACCAGACCGACCAGACCGACCAGACCGACCAGACCGACCAGACCGACCAGACCGACCAGACCGACCAGACCGACCAGACCGACCAGACCGACCAGACCGACCAGACCGACCAGACCGACCAGACCGACCAGACCGACCAGACCGACCAGACCGACCAGACCGACCAGACCGACCAGACCGACCAGACCGACCAGACCGACCAGACCGACCAGACCGACCAGACCGACCAGACCGACCAGACCGACCAGACCGACCAGACCGACCAGACCGACCAGACCGACCAGACCGACCAGACCGACCAGACCGACCAGACCGACCAGACCGACCAGACCGACCAGACCGACCAGACCGACCAGACCGACCAGACCGACCAGACCGACCAGACCGACCAGACCGACCAGACCGACCAGACCGACCAGACCGACCAGACCGACCAGACCGACCAGACCGACCAGACCGACCAGACCGACCAGACCGACCAGACCGACCAGACCGACCAGACCGACCAGACCGACCAGACCGACCAGACCGACCAGACCGACCAGACCGACCAGACCGACCAGACCGACCAGACCGACCAGACCGACCAGACCGACCAGACCGACCAGACCGACCAGACCGACCAGACCGACCAGACCGACCAGACCGACCAGACCGACCAGACCGACCAGACCGACCAGACCGACCAGACCGACCAGACCGACCAGACCGACCAGACCGACCAGACCGACCAGACCGACCAGACCGACCAGACCGACCAGACCGACCAGACCGACCAGACCGACCAGACCGACCAGACCGACCAGACCGACCAGACCGACCAGACCGACCAGACCGACCAGACCGACCAGACCGACCAGACCGACCAGACCGACCAGACCGACCAGACCGACCAGACCGACCAGACCGACCAGACCGACCAGACCGACCAGACCGACCAGACCGACCAGACCGACCAGACCGACCAGACCGACCAGACCGACCAGACCGACCAGACCGACCAGACCGACCAGACCGACCAGACCGACCAGACCGACCAGACCGACCAGACCGACCAGACCGACCAGACCGACCAGACCGACCAGACCGACCAGACCGACCAGACCGACCAGACCGACCAGACCGACCAGACCGACCAGACCGACCAGACCGACCAGACCGACCAGACCGACCAGACCGACCAGACCGACCAGACCGACCAGACCGACCAGACCGACCAGACCGACCAGACCGACCAGACCGACCAGACCGACCAGACCGACCAGACCGACCAGACCGACCAGACCGACCAGACCGACCAGACCGACCAGACCGACCAGACCGACCAGACCGACCAGACCGACCAGACCGACCAGACCGACCAGACCGACCAGACCGACCAGACCGACCAGACCGACCAGACCGACCAGACCGACCAGACCGACCAGACCGACCAGACCGACCAGACCGACCAGACCGACCAGACCGACCAGACCGACCAGACCGACCAGACCGACCAGACCGACCAGACCGACCAGACCGACCAGACCGACCAGACCGACCAGACCGACCAGACCGACCAGACCGACCAGACCGACCAGACCGACCAGACCGACCAGACCGACCAGACCGACCAGACCGACCAGACCGACCAGACCGACCAGACCGACCAGACCGACCAGACCGACCAGACCGACCAGACCGACCAGACCGACCAGACCGACCAGACCGACCAGACCGACCAGACCGACCAGACCGACCAGACCGACCAGACCGACCAGACCGACCAGACCGACCAGACCGACCAGACCGACCAGACCGACCAGACCGACCAGACCGACCAGACCGACCAGACCGACCAGACCGACCAGACCGACCAGACCGACCAGACCGACCAGACCGACCAGACCGACCAGACCGACCAGACCGACCAGACCGACCAGACCGACCAGACCGACCAGACCGACCAGACCGACCAGACCGACCAGACCGACCAGACCGACCAGACCGACCAGACCGACCAGACCGACCAGACCGACCAGACCGACCAGACCGACCAGACCGACCAGACCGACCAGACCGACCAGACCGACCAGACCGACCAGACCGACCAGACCGACCAGACCGACCAGACCGACCAGACCGACCAGACCGACCAGACCGACCAGACCGACCAGACCGACCAGACCGACCAGACCGACCAGACCGACCAGACCGACCAGACCGACCAGACCGACCAGACCGACCAGACCGACCAGACCGACCAGACCGACCAGACCGACCAGACCGACCAGACCGACCAGACCGACCAGACCGACCAGACCGACCAGACCGACCAGACCGACCAGACCGACCAGACCGACCAGACCGACCAGACCGACCAGACCGACCAGACCGACCAGACCGACCAGACCGACCAGACCGACCAGACCGACCAGACCGACCAGACCGACCAGACCGACCAGACCGACCAGACCGACCAGACCGACCAGACCGACCAGACCGACCAGACCGACCAGACCGACCAGACCGACCAGACCGACCAGACCGACCAGACCGACCAGACCGACCAGACCGACCAGACCGACCAGACCGACCAGACCGACCAGACCGACCAGACCGACTAGACCGACCAGACCGACCAGACCGACCAGACCGACCAGACCGACCAGACCGACCAGACCGACCAGACCGACCAGACCGACCGAGACCGACCAGACCGACCAGACCGACCAGACCGACCAGACCGACCAGACCGACCAGACCGACCAGACCGACCAGACCGACCAGACCGACCAGACCGACCAGACCGACCAGACCGACCAGACCGACCAGACCGACCAGACCGACCAGACCGACCAGACCGACCAGACCGACCAGACCGACCAGACCGACCAGACCGACTAGACCGACCAGACCGAAGACCGACCAGACCGACCAGACCGACCAGACCGACCAGACCACAACCCGACCGATTAGACCGATCAAGGCGGCCAGCCCGACCGGAGCGACCAGAGCGACCACACCGACCAGACCGACCAGACCGATCAGACCGACCAGGCCGACTAGACCGACTAGACCGACCAGACCGACCAGACCGACCAGACCGACTAGAACGACCAGACCGACCAGAACGACCGGACCGACTAGACCGACAAGACCGACCAGACCGGCCAGACCGACCAGACCGACCAGACCGACCAGACCGACCAGACCATCCGGAGCCGACCAGACGAAAAGACCGACCCGGAGCCGACCAGACCGACCAGACCGAAACCAGACCGACTAGACGGACTAGACCGACTAGACCGACCCGAACTGACCAGACCGACTAGACCATTGTAGACCGACTGGGCCGACTGAGCCGACTAGACGAACCAGACTGACCAGACCGACTAGACCGACCACGCCGACAAGACCGGCCAAACTGTCGGGCCGGCCCGACCGACAAGACCACGACCAGGCCGAACTGTTCGACCAGACCGACCTGTCCATTCAGACCGACCAGACGACCAGACCGACCAGACCCGACTAGACCGACCAGACCGGCCAGACCGAGCAGACCGGCGAACCGACAGAACGATCAGACCGAGCAGTCCGACCAGACCGACCAGACCGGCATGACCTAACCGACCTGACCGACTAGACAGACTAGTCCGACCTGAGCGGCAGACCGGCCAGACCAAGACAGACCGACAAGGGCGAGGCAAACCGTCAACAAGACCGACCAGACCGACCAGACCGACCAGACCGACAACACCGACCACAGACCGACCGACCGACCTGACCGACAAGACCAAGCAGACCGACCAGACCGACGACACCGAAACCAGACCGACCAGACCGACTATACAGACTAGACCAACGAAGCCGACAAGACCGACCGAACCGACCAGACCGACCAGACCGACCAGACCGACCAGACCGACCAGACCGACCAGACCGACCAGGCCAGAGCCAGACCGACCAGACCGACCAGACCGACCAGATACCACCGACCAGACCGACCAGACCTGACCATACCAGAGCCATACCACCGACTAGAGCCGACTCGACAAGCTAATAGACAGGCGGGCCGAACAGACCGATCCAGACCAAACCTGACCGACCGGAGCTGATCAGAGCCAGAAAAGACCGGCGACCGACTAGACCACCAGACTGACCAGAGCGACAAAGACCGACAGAGACCAAGCAGACCGACCAGACCACCATCCGGCGGAAGCCGACCGGCCCCGGTCTGAGCCGGAGCCGACCAGACGCCGACCACACCGACCAGCAAGAGACCGACCGAACCGACCAGACCAAGCCGGAGCCGACCGAACCGACCCAGACCGACCAGACCAGAGCCCGACCGACCGAAGACCGGCCGGGCCGACCCCGGGCCGGCCATACCGACCAGACCGACCGAACCGACCAGAACGACCGGGCCGACCGCTTCCGACCAGACCGACCACGCAACGACCAGGCCAGCCAGACCGACCAGACCTATCGAGCCGACCCGGGCCGACCAGACCTATCAGACCGACCAGACCTACTAGATCGACCAGACCAGAGCCAGACTGACCAGTCCGACCAGACCGACCAGACCGACCAGATCGACCAGGACCGACCAGACCGACAAACCGGCCAGACCGAACCAGACCGACCAGACCGACCAGACCGACCAGACCGACCGAATCGACGGAGCCGACCAGACCTACCAAACCGTCCAGACCGACCCGACCGTAAGGCCGACCAGACTGAACTGACCGAGCAGACCGACCTGACCGACTCGGCCGACCGGACCGACCTGACCGACCAGACCGACTTAGACCAACCCAGACGGCCCAGACCGAGCAGACCGGCCCGACCGAACAAAACGATCATACCTGAGCAGACCGACCAGACCGACCAGACCAACCCGGCCGACCAGACCGACCAGACCGACTAGACCGACTTGACCGACCAGAGCAACCAGACCGACCAGAACGACCAGACCGACCAGACCGATACAGACCGACAAGACCGACCAGACCGACCAGACCGAGCTAGACCGACCGAACCGACCAGACCGACTGGACCGACCTGACCGACCAGACCGACCAGGCCGACCAGACCGGCCACGCCGACCAGACCGACCAGGCCGACTAGACAGACCAGACCGACCAGACCGACCAGACCGACCAGACCGACCAGACCGACCAGACCGACCACACCGACAAGACCGACCAGACCGACCAGACCGACCAGACCGAACAGACCGACCAGACCGACCAGACCGACCAGACCGACCAGACCGACCAGACCGACCGGACCGACCAGACCGACTAGACCGACTTGACCGACCAGACCGACCAGACCGACCAGACCGACCAGACCGACCAGACCGACCAGACCGATTAGACCGACTAGAACCCGACCAGACCCGACCAGACCGACCAGATCGACCAGACCGACCAGACCGACCAGACCAGACCACCGACCGACTAGAAAGTATAGTTTAAGTTTTGTTGAGTTTTGTTTGTTGCGGAATAGTGAAGAGTCTTGGATAATTAGATGTGCTCTGGAATACCAACCCCTTAGTTGGCTAGCATGTTCAGATTAGGACCACACCAGGGAAAAAAAAAAAAGTAGCACAAAAAGATTTAAAAAACGAATAAAAGTTTATTTTTATAAAAGAATTTTTTAGCAGACCCGCTCGAAAGGTTGCGTAGTTAAGAATAGGGTTTTTGTAAGATTTATAGTGAAGCCTTTTTTTTCTTTTGATTGAATATTTTTGAGAATTATTTTTGTTTTTTAGAAAACAAGACCGACCAGACCGACCAGACCAGACCAGACCGACCAGACCGACCAGACCGACCAGAGACAAGCGACCAGACCGACCAGACCAGACCAGACCGACAAGACCGACCAGACCGACAAGGCCGACTAGACCGACCAGGCCGACGACCGACAAGACCGACCGGCCGACCAGACCGACCAGACCGACCAGAACGACCAGACCGACCAGACCGACCAGACCGACCAGACCGACCAGACCGACTAGACCGACCAGACCGACCAGACCGACCAGACCGACCAGACCGACCAGACCGACCAGACCGACCAGACCGACCAGACCGACCAGAACGACCAGACCGACCAGACCGACCAGACCGACCAGACCGACCAGACCGACTAGACCGACTAGACCGACTAGACCGACCAGACCGACCAGACCGACCAGACCGACCAGACCGACCAGACCGACCAGACCGACCAGACCGACCAGACCGACCAGACCGACCAGACCGACCAGACCGACCAGACCGACCAGACCGACCAGACCGACCAGACCGACCAGACCGACCAGACCGACCAGACCGACCAGACCGACCAGACCGACCAGACCGACCTGACCGACCAGACCGACCAGACCGACCAGACCGACCAGACCGACCAGACCGACCAGACCGACCAGACCGACCAGACCGACCAGACCGACCAGACCGACCAGACCGACCAGACCGACCAGACCGACCAGACCGACCAGACCGACCAGAACCGACCAGACCGACCGACCAGACCGACCTGAGCCAGACCGACCAGACCGACCAGACCGACCAGACCGACAAGACCGACCAAACCGACCAGACCGACCAGACCGACCAGGCCGACCAGACCGACCAAACCGACCAGACCGACAGACCGACCAGACCGACCAGACCGACCAGACCGACCTGACCGACCAGACCGACCAGACCGACCAGACCGACCAGACCGACCGACCAGACCGACCAGACCGACCAGACCGACCAGACCGACCAGACCGACCAGACCGACCAGACCGACCAGACCGACCAGACCGACCAGACCGACCAGACCGACCAGACCATGGAATTTATTTTTTGTTTTTTTTTGAAAAGGGGAGGGCCTTGCCATCCCAGGCTTGACCACTGGAAATTTTGGGTTTCGTAGCACCACGAACTGGCGCTGTGTGTCCGCGTCCATAGGAAATGTCTCGCAGGAATTCATTGATGCCATCCTTGGAGAAGGATCCCTTGAGCACGGAGAACTTCATCTTCTTAAAGTTCACCACAGCCATGGCCGGATAACCAAAGCCGCCAACCTCCAGAGACTCCTCCAACGCAGGCTGTTGACCACCCTCGACCCAGGCCCAACCCCAGAGCTTCTGTTTGAACTTGTCTCCCAGTGTACGCAGCGTGTCCAGGAACTTGTTACGGCACTTGGCATTATAGTCCAGAATGTGGGGAGTACAGAGACCACGCACAAGGGCTTACCCTCGCAGACGCTATCAAAGCTAGACTCATCGGTGATCTCAATCAGTTCTGGAGCCGGAAAATTCTCTGTATGCTTATCACTGGCCCAGCTGATAATATCGGATGCAGTACGTCCGCCATCGTATTCCTGTGCGTCACTTGCTCGCCTTGAGCCAGCAGGAAAGAATTTAATTGTGGGATAGCCACGTACATTGTATTCCGATGCCTTGCTCTGATGCGCTGTAGCGTCCAGTGCACCTAGCTTAACCTTGCCCTTCAGTTCCTTGGCTGCCTTAGCCCATTCGGGTTCCAGATTCTTGCAGTGACCACACCAGGGTGCTAAGAACTCCACCAACCAAATATCATCGGAGTTCAGCACAAGCTTATCGAAGTTATCTTCTGTCAACTCGATGACATCACCGCCAGATTTGGAAGAGCTTCCGCCTCCGCTTCCACCTCCACCAAATGGCTTGTACTTTTTCTTAGCCCAAGCCAGAGCCGCCTCCGAAATTGCGTTGGCCGTACGCTGTCCATTGTAATCAGTAGTCGGAAAGCCACGTATACCATATTGACCTCCTAGTTCTTTGTACTCATCGGCATTTACGGAACCCACTTTGATGACACCCTTCAGTGCCTTGGCCAATTTCTTTTATTCCGGCACCAGAGACTGACAGTGTCCGCACCATGGTGCATAGAATTCCACCACCTAGATGGCATCGTCCTGCACCACCTGACGGTCGAAATTCGACGATGTCAGTTCCACGACATTATCCGATGGGGAGAAGAAGGCGCTGGTGCTATCGAGTGTGAAGAGGCTTAGCAACAATGCGCTTGTTGCAGAAAGTAACCGAAACATTGTTTTAATAATTCTATCTGAGGTTTACGTGTCGATTTTGCTGGCCGAAGAACATCAACTATTCGCTGACGACGAACTCCATCGACAAGATCCCACTGACCAGACCGACCAGACCGACCAGACCGACTAGACCGACTAGACCGACTAGACCGACCAGACTGACCAGACCGACCAGACCGACAAGACCGAACAGACCGACAGACCGACCAGACCGACCAGACCGACCAGACCGACCAGACCGACCAGACCGACCAGACCGACCACACCGACTAGACCGACTAGACCAACTAGACCGACCAGACCAACTAGACCGACTAGACCGACCAGACCGAGCAGACCGACTAGCGGCCGAACCAACCGACCGACCAAAACTCACAGACTGACCAGACCGACCAGACCGACCAGACCGACCAAACGACCAGACCAGACCGACCAGACCGACCAGACCGACCAGACCGACCAGACCGACCAGACCGACCAGACCGACCAGACCGACCAGACCGACCAGACCGACCAGACCGACCAGACCGACCAGACCGACCAGACCGACCAGACCGACCAGACCGACCAGACCGACCAGACCGACCAGACCGACCAGACCGACCAGACCGACCAGACCGACCAGACCGACCAGACCGACCAGACCGACCAGACCGACCAGACCGACCAGACCGACCAGACCGACCAGACCGACCAGACCGACCAGACCGACCAGACCGACCAGACCGACCAGACCGACCAGACCGACCAGACCGACCAGACCGACCAGACCGACCAGACCGACCAGACCGACCAGACCGACCAGACCGACCAGACCGACCAGACCGACCAGACCGACCAGACCGACCAGACCGACCAGACCGACCAGACCGACCAGACCGACCAGACCGACCAGACCGACCAGACCGACCAGACCGACCAGACCGACCAGACCGACCAGACCGACCAGACCGACCAGACCGACCAGACCGACCAGACCGACCAGACCGACCAGACCGACCAGACCGACCAGACCGACCAGACCGACCAGACCGACCAGACCGACCAGACCGACCAGACCGACCAGACCGACCAGACCGACCAGACCGACCAGACCGAACAGACCGACCAGACCGACCAGACCGACCAGACCGACCAGACCGACCAGACCGACCAGACCGACCAGATCGACCAGACCGACCAGACCGACCAGACCGACCAGACCGACCAGACCGACCAGACCGACCAGACCGACCAGACCGACCAGACCGACCAGACCGACCAGACCGACCAGACCGACCAGACCGACCAGACCGACCAGACCGACCAGACCGACCAGACCGACCAGACCGACCAGACCGACCAGACCGACCAGACCGACCAGACCGACCAGACCGACCAGACCGACCAGACCGACCAGACCGACCAGACCGACCAGACCGACTAGACCGACCAGACCGACCAGACCGACCAGACCGACCAGACCGACCAGACCGACCAGACCGACCAGACCGACCAGACCGACCAGACCGACCAGACCGACCAGACCGACCAGACCGACCAGACCGACCAGACCGACCAGACCGACCAGACCGACCAGACCGACCAGACCGACCAGACCGACCAGACCGACCAGACCGACCAGACCGACCAGACCGACCAGACCGACCAGACCGACCAGACCGACCAGACCGACCAGACCGACCAGACCGACCAGACCGACCAGACCGACCAGACCGACCAGACCGACCAGACCGACCAGACCGACCAGACCGACCAGACCGACCAGACCGACCAGACCGACCAGACCGACCAGACCGACCAGACCGACCAGACCGACCAGACCGACCAGACCGACCAGACCGACCAGACCGACCAGACCGACCAGACCGACCAGACCGACCAGACCGACCAGACCGACCAGACCGACCAGACCGACCAGACCGACCAGACCGACCAGACCGACCAGACCGACCAGACCGACCAGACCGACCAGACCGACCAGACCGACCAGACCGACCAGACCGACCAGACCGACCAGACCGACCAGACCGACCAGACCGACCAGACCGACCAGACCGACCAGACCGACCAGACCGACCAGACCGACCAGACCGACCAGACCGACCAGACCGACCAGACCGACCAGACCGACCAGACCGACCAGACCGACCAGACCGACCAGACCGACCAGACCGACCAGACCGACCAGACCGACCAGACCGACCAGACCGACCTGACCGACCAGACCGACTAGACCGACCAGACCGACCAGACCGACCAGACCGACCAGACCGACCAGACCGACCAGACCGACCAGACCGACCAGACCGACCAGACCGACCAGACCGACCAGACCGACCAGACCGACCAGACCGACCAGACCGACCAGACCGACCAGACCGACCAGACCGACCAGACCGACCAGACCGACCAGACCGACCAGACCGACCAGACCGACCAGACCGACCAGACCGACCAGACCGACCAGACCGACCAGACCGACCAGACCGACCAGACCGACCAGACCGACCAGACCGACCAGACCGACCAGACCGACCAGACCGACCAGACCGACCAGACCGACCAGACCGACCAGACCGACCAGACCGACCAGACCGACCAGACCGACCAGACCGACCAGACCGACCAGACCGACCAGACCGACCAGACCGACCAGACCGACCAGACCGACCAGACCGACCAGACCGACCAGACCGACCAGACCGACCAGACCGACCAGACCGACCAGACCGACCAGACCGACCAGACCGACCAGACCGACCAGACCGACCAGACCGACCAGACCGACCAGACCGACCAGACCGACCAGACCGACCAGACCGAGCAGACCGACCAGACCGACCAGACCGACCAGACCGACCAGACCGACCAGACCGACCAGACCGACCAGACCGACCAGACCGACCAGACCGACCAGACCGACCAAACCGACCAGACCGACCAGACCGACCAGACCGACCAGACCGACCAGACCGACCAGACCGACCAGACCGACCAGACCGACCAGACCGACCAGACCGACCAGACCGACCTAGACCGACTAGACCGACCAGACCGACCAGACCGACCAGACCGACCAGACCGACCAGACCGACCAGACCGACCAGACCGACCAGACCGACCAGACCGACCAGACCGACCAGACCGACCAGACCGACCAGACCGACCAGACCGACCAGACCGACCAGACTGACCAGACCGACCAGACCGACCAGACCGACCAGACCGACCAGACCGACCAGACCGACCAGACCGACCAGACCGACTAGACCGACCAGACCGACCAGACCGACCAGACCGACCAGACCGACCAGACCGACCAGACCGACAAGACCGACCAGACCGACCAGACCGACCAGACCGACCAGACCGACCAGACCGACCAGACCGACCAGACCGACCAGACCGACCAGACCGACCAGACCGACCAGACCGACCAGACCGACCAGACCGACCAGACCGACCAGACCGACCAGACCGACCAGACCGACCAGACCGACCAGACCGACCAGACCGACCAGACCGACCAGACCGACCAGACCGACCAGACCGACCAGACCGACCAGACCGACCAGACCGACCAGACCGACCAGACCGACCAGACCGACCAGACCGACCAGACCGACCAGACCGACCAGACCGACCAGACCGACCAGACCGACAAGACCGACAAGACCGACCAGACCGACCAGACCGACCAGACCGACCAGACCGACCAGACCGACCAGACCGACCAGACCGACCAGACCGACCAGACCGACCAGACCGACTAGACCGACCAGACCGACCAGACCGACCAGACCGACCAGACCGACCAGACCGACCAGACCGACCAGACCGACCAGACCGACCAGACCGACCAGACCGACCAGACCGACAAGACCGACCAGACCGACCAGACCGACCAGACCGACCAGACCGACCAGACCGACCAGACCGACCAGACCGACCAGACCGACCAAGCCGACCAGACCGACCAGACCGACCAGACCGACCAGACCGACCAGACCGACCAGACCGACCAGACCGACCAGACCGAGCAGACCGACCAGACCGACCAGACCGACCAGACCGACCAGACCGACCAGACCGACCAGATCGACCAGACCGACCAGACCGACCAGACCGACCAGACCGACCAGACCGACCAGACCGACCAGACCGACCAGACCGACCAGACCGACCAGACCGACCAGACCGACAAGACCGACCAAACCGACCAGACCGACCAGACCGACCAGACCGACCAGACCGACCAGACCGACCAGACCGACCAGACCGACCAGACCGACCAGACCGACCAGACCGACCAGACCGACCAGACCGACCAGACCGACCAGACCGACCTGGCCGACTAGACCGACCAGACCGACCAGACCGACCAGACCGACTAGACCGACCAGACCGACCAGACCGACCAGACCGACCAGACCGACCAGACCGACCAGACTGACCAGACCGACCAAACCGACCCTAGGACCCACCAGACTGACCAGACCGAATAGTCAGCGACTGCGACCAGAGCGACCAGACCGACTAGACCGACCAACCGCAGACCGACCAGACCGACCATTCGACCGCTTGGAATAAATGTGTATTCCTTGACCTATGAAATGTTAATTAGCATAAGAATGAATCAGCTGATCGCGTCTAAATGTAATGTAATGTTAAATAACATAATTATGTCACTTGCTCTCAAGAATGTCAAATTGAATGGAAATGCACATGCACGTGTTAAATAATTTAATCAAACTAAAGTAATCCACTTTAAATATCAACATGGTAGCAGAGCAAGGTGGAAAAGGCACCAATCCAAGGTGTAAAGAACTTAATCCAAGGTTTAAAAGAAATTAATCGGTGTAAGAAACCGTCAAGTAATGTCTAAAGAAATGCTGTTAAACAAGTAAAGCAACGAAAGAAAAGTGTATAAGACATAAAAAGATAAAAACAATATTAAAAGTGCAAACTATTAAAAAATACGAATACGAAAAAAGACGTTTCACAAATGCTAAACAATTAAACGGGAAAACATTAAAAACATAAACTTAAAGGATTCGATGGGAGCAGATTAAAAATTTAAAATTCACGTACACGCTTTTTATAAAATTACATGGAAATAGAAAAGTGTGCACCCTATAAGAAAATTGCAAAAATGAATTCCATAGAAGGAGACATAAAGAAGTGCACAAACAGATTAAAAGTGAAGCTTGGGAAAAGTGAGTGCAAACGCAAAAATCGAAGACATTGTTATGCCCATATTCGATGGGGTAAATTTTTGGAAGCTGGAAGTTCAGACTAATGACAATACTTAAATACAAAGAATGCAAAGAACCAGCAGTGCGAACAAGAACAGCAGAAGATAATGAAACAACATGGATGAAAACAGATTTAAAAGCAAAAACAATTTTAATCAGTACAATATCAGACAAACAGTTAGAATATGTTAGTAGTGCCAAACAACATTAGAAATTATGAACAAGTTAAACGAAATGTATTCGACAAAGTCAATAGCCCTGCAAATACTTTGCAGAGGAAAAATCGAATCAAATTAAAAGACTACGAAACAGTGGAAGAAGTTTTTATAGAATTCAGAAAGCAGTGAATAAATTTAAAAACGCTGGAGGCACCATAGACTGAAAACGAAAAAAATGCGGTATTTGTTAAAAGCGCTACCAACAAGCTACAATTATATTGAGCCTTCTTTGATGTGATTCCGGAAGCACAACGAAC